>JBBPBQ010020323.1:30741706-30873196 GCA_037974755.1 Cicer yamashitae
CTTTTATGCTATATTCTATATAACAAATTCTAATCTTATTCATTTACACACTTAAATATATAGTGGCAGCACTATATTCCGCAAACATTCATTTAACATAAAAATAAATAAAAACAGGTCAAACTTTTTGCTAATTTGTTTTGTTTAGCTATATTATTTCTTTATAAAGTTACTACCTTTATCAAAATATTTTAACTAGATCAATATATTAAATAGTTTCGAAACTGATAGATATATAAACAAATTAACATAATTTATCATCTTATGAATAATATAATACAGACATCTATCTATATTATATACAAATAGTTTGAATTTTATATTTATAAATATATTAATAAAGGTTTCACACAAATCTCATCCATAACATATATAAAAAAGGTGTCACTACTAAAATCAGAGTTATTTATAAGCAAATTAAATTAGTTTCTAATTGGTACCAATTACTTCCAACTCGCCCTTTATTCTTTTGTGAATACTTACAATTATATGAACTACTGACCTTTAACTGTTTTGTTTCTATTTCAACTGTAATGACAAATACCTATAGATTAATTTAAAAACATTTGTAAATGTTAGTTTATTAATAAATGTTAATGTTATGGGTAGAGGTAGAACCTTTATTACTCAACTCCTAAACTCTCCCACACCTATAAATAAGTATTAATATATATTCTGACTATTTCAATACATTTAATTTAATTGCACTTTTTCTTTCAAATATTATTTATTACATTATTTTTAAAAATGAACTTTTCTGCCTCTTCACTATTATTTTTTGAGTAAAAAACAACTACTTTATTCTTTCTAATATTTTAAATTATTGTGTAGGATAAAAGTCTTCTCTTTTAAACAATAACAAATAATTATATTAAATTGTTTTTCTTTGCATGACAGTCATTTTTTTTTCATTGAATTAACTGTCGTATTTTATTTTTGTAAAAAAAAATTATGAATTGAACTTTATATATTTAAATTTATATCGTATATGAAGATAACATTTATTTCTAAATCATTTTTATTTTTTTGCGTCAAACTTGATTTTCTATAATATATTTCTTTTACAAAAAAAATTTATATATCATATTATTAAAATTTAGATATTAGGTAAAATTTTATCAGCAAATATTTTTCCGTGCTCTGCACGGGCCTCACACTAGTTTAATAGACATAGAGGGTATTGACTTTTAACCAACATATTTTGAGTCTAACAAAAGATATTATATTTTCATAAATAGCAAATAAATATTATTGAGAGATATATCCACGTAAAATGACTAGTACGTTTGAATTATGGTTAATCTACATCCCTTTAATTATACTCGTACTCCATATTTTAATAAAAAATTCAATTTTATTTTATTTTTTCAAAAATAAAAACTTAAATTTAATATTTTTCGATACAAGATTGTGTTTCAGAAAACTTAAAAAGATTTCGTAACACAAATATGTTTAGAAAACTTAAAACAAGTTTTTTTAAAAAAATGTGTTTCGAAATCTTTTTTTCAAGTTTTCTGTAACACAAATTTCAAATTTTAAATAACATAGTTATGTTCTGAAATTCTTTTTAAAAAAATTATATACGCAAAGCTCGAATTTTCTAAAACATATTTGTTTTTCAAATTTTTTAGAATACAATTTGAATTTAGTGGAGTAAAAAAAATTATTTTTAAGTAAAAAAAGGATAAAATAGATGTTTTGCATAAAATGTAGAATAGAAATATAAATGTGTGGATAGAAATATAAATGTGTTGTGCAGAATAATTTTTTTTTTTTAAAATATTGATTGATTTTTATAGGGAGGAGAGAGTATTGATTAGTGACAAGTAAATTCCCGATTGGTTTCTTGGAAGCTAACAAACAAACGAGATTGTGTTTTGTGGGCTGAATCGACGTGTACAAAAAAATATTCACGTTCCCAGCTTGAGGCACACATGTGTTGCAGATGCCATGTTTTAAGCTTTGGCATTAATAATTTTATTTTTTTGCTGAATTGCGGCATTAGAAATTTCAAGTGCAATGTTTGTGGTCGGATTGCATCTCTTTTCACTATAACTCTTTTGAAAGAGTGACTCTCTTGCTTCTTGCGTATTTAAATCATATTTCTAAATTGAAATTTTGGTGCAAATGTCAAAGATCACGGCGTAGCCGTCAGCGGAGGTGTTACTGGCAAGTATTCCAATACTAAAATTAACAAAACAGGGTAAATTCTTTAATGATTTATCACTTATAATAAAAATGATATGTCTTAATATCTTTAAATCTTTAAGAGATTTCTAGATTTAAACATGCTTTAGACTAGATGTCATTAAATATATTTAATTTTTTAAAATATTTTTAAGATATATTAAGATTAAAATGCCGTGAAGTTGTAAAGGAATAATTTCTACTTCCAAATCATTTATATAAATTGTTTTTCTTTTCTTTTATCTAAATAAATAATTTCAACATAGATTTAGTTTTCTTTTATGTTTTTATGTGATTTCGTTATCTTAATGCGATGAAGTTTTGTTCATTGTCTTGGTGTGACATTGTTTTGGTTTTCCGTTATGTTGCGGTGTTTGTTTGATTCAAATTAACATATTAACTTCGATCTAGTACATATTCAATAAATAACTTTGACATCTTCAGCGATAGAAATCTTGATGTATGAGTATCCCGAACACTTTAAATTTGTCACATTTGTAAACATTTTGTCTTTTCATGCTATTAACCTAAATGTTGTGAGTTTGTTCGTAGATTTATCCTTTACGGTTTTAGTGATTGAAATTGTATTACTTTTGATGTATTATATCAATTTGAATGAATGGATGTCTTTTTTAGTACAAAAAATAGTCAGATTTTGTTCCTTATTTTTAAAGATACATTTTGCATAATACATCAAGAATAATTCTCACATTTTTCCACAATATAAACACCAAAAACCCATCATATAGTATAACGAGCCAATGTTGATAAAAACCTGTGTAAATGGAAGCCAGAACAAGCATTTCACAAGTTGGTAAGTCGATTTACAAAGTTAAAAGTCACTTAGAAGATCTTTTTGAAGTGTTTTAAACCATGACAAATTGATCATGCTAGAAAGCGAGTGCATGCTAAAAAAACATGTAACAACACTTATGCATGATAAAACTGTTTTTTTATTTTTATTTTTTATGATTTCTTTCTTGATCAAGTAGTCTATAAAAGATCTAGAGAACTAGAATCAACAAATCACACACATACATAATTTAGACTAAGTAAGTTGACATCACACATAGCACTAGTCTAAACTAACTAGGAGACGCCTTACAATTACAATTTTCTCTATTCTATTCTTCATTGTGATGATTGTGATGTGTTATCAGTAGATAAATTAAAATAATAATTTAATTATAAAAGAAACTAAGTCAACCTATTTTTCTCATCTTCACCGTGTGAAGGGGATGTGCGTCATGCGACGCTTAACGATAATTTTTATTTTGTAATTCTAGTTTCACCGTTCAAAACAAGTAACTTGTGTCAGTTGGAGTGAAATTTGTGTCGCTATGCAACACGATTACAAAATTTCGGTTTAAAATTTCATTGTATGAAAGTGACAATTAATGATATGTTTAATGCATGTCTTGCAGTGCGACATGGTCATATTGTTGTGCTAAGACGATATAATTATGACTCTACAAATAAAAGGTATGAATTTTAGCTCCCAAATACTCATACCTTTTCACAATATACTCAGCCTTCATTTTGATACCAATTTGTGGGGAGTATTCTACCTTTTTTAGTCTCATTTTGATTTGCTATCATTTATACCTTTTGATTGATTGATAAACTCTCTATCCAACCATTCAAAATTCGTTGTTTTGTTTTACAATGTATTAAGTTGATTGATATACTTTTTTGCATATTGGAGCCCATCCTTTTTCATTTTGATTCATATTCATATTGTTCTTAGTTATTCAGGTAAAAAAATTTAATGCAATCTAATCACAATATACAAATAGGATAAAATGAAAGGGAATGTCTGATTTCCTAATCGTTTGGGCTGGCCAATGGCAAGGCCCTATCAAGGCTGATAATTGTATTAAGGATGTCACTTGGATATTGAGTAAGAAAATGAGTTATAAACAATTATAGGTTATAGGGATATTTATAATAAAATGATATGATGAAGGGTATATGCTTAATTGAGTTGTTGATGTTACTTTTTATCTTATTTTAATTATGTTACATGATAGTTTTTGTGTTAAATTGTATCTGATAAATGAGACTATGATCTTGTTGTTGTGATGTGAATTGTTGTGTTTAATTGTGAAGTTGTGTTATGAGAATTGTGAACATGTGTTATACCTACCCATGCTAATGATGATTCCCTTTGTATAAATGACTTAGAACAATAAGGGGAGGAAGGTAATTGTGAGTGTTGTACCACATGTGCATACATGATATTAGCGATGTGAGGATATGTGATCCTATGTTTGAAAATACAACTGAATGAGTTTGACAGTGGGAGATCAGACTTTGATGGTATTATAGGGGAGAATTCCTAGGTGACTTGGGGTAATTCCTCAATGTCGAGAGCAACCATTCAACCATAGTTTAATCCTAACGGCTACTTATATGAGTCTCGGGATCTGTTGAGTGAGTCTACGAGAACATGGCCCCATAATTGATTGATCGTTCGTTCACTGGCATGGTGGAATAGTACTACGTATCCTCTATTGGTATAAGTCCTAGAGGCTAATGTTTTCCATTTGAGCTTAGAACTTGGATTATTCTATTTATTTATAATACGAGGCATTTCAGTTTTTATTATGTTTGTTTCAATGTAACATAGTCCTTGAGTAAATTTGATTTAATAGACCGTTGAGTGGTTGCCTTGACTCTGAGATACTATAGAACTTTACTCTTAAATATTTGCGGCCAAGTAAATTTATAAATGGTAATAATAATATAATCTAGACTATTATGGGTGTGGACTGATAACCCTATCTCACATGTCATAAATATGAGATATCAAATCATATCATAGGTACACATTAAGTTGAATGTGTACTACATTGACCCACCATGTTGTGCAAAATCCGCAAGCGTACGAGTTTGCCAAGTAGTAGTATATAAAGATTAATTTAACAACTACCAAATTAATCAAGATTTTATATTATTTAGACTAATGAAAATTATTGTTGATTCGAGATAACAAAAACGTAAAGATAGCATAAAAATTATAACAAGAGTATATAACAACACAACTTTGAATTAATGGAAAGTAAACCTAGAGTCATGGTTTCACTTGTAATATCAATACCTCAAGTCTTAGTTTAATATGAATTCTTATTTATTTTCTCAATCATCAATCTCTCTTTAAAACTATTAACAAAGATTCGTCATTCAATGTAATATTCTTTTCCCTAAATTAATTCTTTGATTGATCATACAAAAAATATAATTAAGAGAAAGCATAAAGAACCAAGAGGTGAGTGATTGAAAGATTAGTATATATGTTTCATCATACAAGAATCCTAATCTCAATTATCCTATAGATTTACCAATTAATTGTAGTTGGTCACTAGTCAATTGATTGATTAAGGCATGCAAAGGTCGGTCATACTAAACATATAAATAAAACAATAAAATAATTTAATTGAGATAAAAAAACCTAAATCTAAAATAAAATTAGAATTTAAAACTAAGACATAGTAAAAAAGTATCTTAATCACAAGATTGACCAAAACCCTAGAACTTATTAACATATAGAAACAGAAGTAAATAATAGAAGTGTTCATCAATTAATGGAAAAGAAATAAAATCCTCAAAGAGTATGATTTTTTGCTTCACAATTTGAGACACTTTACTCCATCTCCAAGCATTCATAAGTTTCCAAAGTGTTCTCCTTATTTTCTCTCTCTAATTTTTTCTACTCCTCCAATTCTGTTTCTGGTGTGCAACTCTTCTCTTCTGTTTCTGATTTTTCCTCCTTATGATAGGAAGAAGATCCTAATTTTATGCAACAACATTCCCCCTTCTTTGCCAACATTTTCTTATCATAAAATTTAATCTCCTTGAAGTGTGCAACAAACCTCCTTCTTGCACTCATAAGTTGGAATATTAAACTTGATCTTTTTGCACTAAAACTTAGTTGATTTGACCAATTTGAATTATTTTATAATCTCATGATCAATTCTGCAAATATAATAAAAAAAAAATGAATAAATAAGAAGTTGAAATTTAAACTATAAAATAAGATCAAATAGAGGGTAAATACCCTCTTAAAATCCTATAAAAATAGGTTTATCAAGAATACTATATAGTGTATTATGGGAGTGTCATAAGTTATTCTCATTTAGTGGTGTATGCCACACTTTGACCTGAAAACACATGGTCCTTACACGAGAAGTTGATTGTGTTATTGTTATCAAATGTTGACTGTAATAAGCCAATCATAAAGTCAATTAGCTGAATGCTTAACGAGTTATGCAGAGGGACATGAGTAACTTATATGAGATTTTCCCCTCCTACACAACATAAGTAATATCTATGGCCTCTTGATAGAGTATGACTGTAAAATGCATGGTTGTGATGAAATAAGTCAATATGATATAGTGATCTTATTCATTGTTAATAAGTTTACTTGGGTATCAAGGAATATAATATTGAACTATACAAGAGTGGCACATACTATCCATTGTGTTCAACATAGATATAAGGGAAAAATGGTAATTATACATGATGTCATTATCATGGAAAGGTTATGTCAAATCACAAGACATTCTTGTCACTTAGGTAGCAGTGATGTGTTGCTAGGTACCACTTAGTGTTTGTAATATTAAATGGATGGTTTAATATTATTGCCAATGTTAAAGAAACCTATGGGGTCGCACACGCAAGAATGGATAAACAATACGGTAAAATAAATAAGTGAGACTAATTTTATTCAATGGTACGCCTTTATGAGCACAAACATGAATTAGTGAAATGTAGAACATTGTAAGCTACAGTGCCCTAGGTCAATATAACTGGCTCTATAAATAGAACAGTTATACATAATTGCAATGCTTGCTTTTTGAACAATAGAAACCCTAATTGCACTAAAATACAACGAGCGTTACTCCCCTTCATTAGTTTTGTTCGTCAGCTAGCAGTCCAAACATAGGTTGCTCTATTTGTGTGGACTACGTACAAATGTTCTACGCTACCAGAGGTAATTACACGACCTCTGATTCATGACCATTTGTAAGAATCCAGCGAAAGGAAAATTTTAAATTCCGTTGCATTTTATCTGCACGTTTATTCACGATTTCCCTTCATCCTCACCAAGTACTTAGAAGTTGTTAGTGTAGCTGATGACATTGAAGAGCTACTTCCAAGTAGAATTACATTGCATTGATATGATTCATACATGACCTCTAAATGACTTGTTAAGTATTTGATTATGTATCGTATATGATAACCTATGTGGTATGCAAAATCATATGTTAATTGTACTCGTTTGTACTATTTTATTATTTTGATCTACTCACCCTAAATTTTGATTCTAATTATGTTGCTATTTAACTTAATTCTAATCAAGTTAATTAATTCTAATCATGATTCTGATATGTTGCTATTTAACTTGTGTTTTTGAGTGATTTATTCAAAGATATGGGATCAAATACATTCATACAACAATCAACTATCTCACCATGAAATAAATCAAAGAACATCATGCCTTAACTGAACTGAAAATTAATTACAGGATCATTCTGGTTTATCAAAAGGATCATTCTGGACATTTCGTGTTAAGGACAGAGCTAAAAAATATAATTCTCCATCATCCAAACCTCAAGATTAAAGAATATCAAGACTACTCAAAACTATAATCAAGCCTAGAACTCAAGTTGAGGATCAAAGAAGCCAAACGGTCTCTAGATCAATGACTAGATAGATCTCTAGATTGATGAGTTGTGAGCAAGAACAACAAAGACGAAAGTACATTACTGCTGCACTTTTTGTAGAAAGCTCAACATGCCTCTGAGACAAAAGACTGACACTAGACAACTACTAAATCACTCATCCATGTTTTCCATACAACATAGAACCAAGAACGTTCTGGTTTCGAAGAAGAACGTTCTGGATTGAATAGCACACATGCATATTAGATCTCACTCTAAACAAAGGTTTTCCTCAAGATTAGTAATGATCATAATGAATATCTTCTAACATTCTCCTTGCCTATAAAAAGAACATTAAGATGAAGACAATAGCAAGAGTTTTTAGTGAAATCATTCCAATACTTAAACAGTCATACTCAAGCAAACAAAACTCTTCAATCAAGCAAAAACTCCAGCTTTCTCTTACTATATTCAAGGATCTCTTTATTGAGTTATTGCTGACAATCAATCTCAAATAAGTGTTGAGTAGATTCTGATCCTAAAACCTTTTATCATACACATCATTTGAAACTCAAGTCTATTTCTTAAGATAGATTAAGTATGTTGGAAAAACCCTTTTAGTGATCAAATGGTAACATGTAAAATTCCTTTATGGACTGAAAGGTAATTGTAAAATTCCTTTCAAGGTTGAAAGGTGAATTTTGTAACTGATCAAAAGTGATCAAGAAATATGGTGTGAAAGTAAGAATGTTCTTGTGCCAAACACATTAGTGAAAAAAAAATCAGATTATGAGGACTGGATGTAGCCCACCTTAGGTGAACCAGAATACATCATTTTATGATCTTCTTTTCTCTATCCTGATTTATTTCTCATTCACTATCACATATCACCTAGAAATAATTTGCTATATTCGTTTTTAACTTATCTAGAACGTTCTGGATTTTTATTTGTAACTAATATGGATCTTGAGTTAATTTAAATTTAAAAACTCACAAATTATGAGGACTGAACGTAACCCACCTTGGGTGAACCATGATACATCATTGTGTGATCTTCTTATCTCTATCCTGATTTATTTCGCACTCACTATCACATATCACCTAGAAATAATTTACTATATTTGTTTTTAACTTATCCAGAACGTTCTGGATTTTTATTTGTAACTAAGATTGATCTTGAGTTAATTTAAATTTAAAACCAGGAATTAATATTTTAAAAAGGGATCACAATTCAAATAATTTTTCTTTGTGATTGATATTGGTACTTCAAATTTAAGTTCTTTAGTAGGCACTATGTTGTGCCGTTGTTAAGAATTTTTTATATATAGATTGAGGGACAACAAATAGATGCTCAGGAGTTTGTATACGGTAATTGAATTGTGAAAAAAACCTTCTTTCCAACAACAAAAGAAGGGACTATACTTAGATATCAATTCACAGTCACTAGTACAAATCTTTGTTTGCTATGCTCATTTCTATTTATTAATTATGCATTTGATTGATTTTTTCTGAGTATTATTTTAAAAAATATTCTTGTTTTTGGAAAACCTATTGTTTGTTAAACTATTTAAAAGTATTCTTGTATATAAACTAAGTATTTAACACTTATCTTTAAAGAGAAAACTTTTTAAACTAGTATTCAACCTTTCACTTGTATTTATTTTTCTCACTTTCATAGTAATATTTATAAAATAAAATGTCATATATTTAAAATTAATTAGTATAGTTTATATCTCAAATATATATGTTTTCAAAAAAAAGTTTCTCATTTATATTTATATATAAAAGGAAAGCATAGGACTATAAAATTGAATAAAGATAGAATAAGCCAGTGACATGATAAACACATATGATAACCATCATGATATAAATTTCAATTAGAGAGACATGATATAATAGAGTTCTGGATTAACTTATCATATCATGTTGTTTCATCAAACACTAAATTCAAACAAAATATGATAACTTATTCCTATCTATCTTGTCTCTGTCCATCAAACGGGCAATGACCATACTCGTTTTGAGTGTAATATCTGTAATCTTATTTGGAAATGGATTATCTATGTGAAACAATGACTTCATGAAAGTTTAAGGTGTATGTTATTGCACTGACTCTGTAAATGCACCATTTCCGAATAAATAATGCAGGTCAATCTTATTTGGGGTGTATATAAAAATTCGGTTATATGTGACTGTTGCATCTCAAATAAAAAGTTGAGTAAACACCAAATTTAGTCTATAAGTAAAATTATGAGAACCAATTTAGTCATTAAAAAAATTAAATGTTGCACCATTTTCGATAATCAATAATTCAGGTAATCTTATTTGGCGTGTATATAAAAAGTATATGTGTGACTGTTGCATAAAATGTTGAGTAAACACTAAGTTTAGTCTATGAGTAAATTTATGAGACTAAATTTAATCATTAAAAAAACTAAATGTATTTTACATATTTATTCTCTTAATTTTATTGTTACGAAATTTATTTTATATTTTTATTCTCTTAATTTTTATTTTTATAATTTATAATTTTGTATGGATAGTAATGAAATATTTATTTTAATTCTTTTAATCATATTATATCTATTTCTTGTTTAAGGATATTTATGTCATTTTATAAATACATATATTTTTTTTATATCGTTATTCTTTTTTTCATTTTTTTCTTATACCAAGCTACTTAAAAGAAAATGAAAATAAATGATGATAGAAAATAAATAAGTTTAGAGTTTGTTTATTTTGTGAAAATATTTTCTGTTTTCATTTCCTAAATCTTGTGTTAATTTTACTTGTTGATAAAAAGTGAAAAGATTTTATCAAGCCAAAAATTGCAGTGGTGGAGCTTTGTTAGGAAATAGAGTTGTACACGGACACCCCAAAATTTTTAATAATTTTTTAAAAAATACTATTTTATTTGTCATAATAATCTTTTAAAATAATACAATTATGCATGGAAGTAGTTAAATTTTATATAAAAAAGTATTTATGAATATTTTTTAATTGTGACAAATTTGTGACAAATTTCGACTAGACATGACATGACATAGGTTAATAAATATGTTAATTAATATAGATATTGTGGTGTATGTTGTTGTAATTTTGGGATGTATAATCGTTGTCGAGATGTATATTTGAGTTTAATATGTTAAGATCACATGCTATATGTGCATTTTTTCTTGTTACACGAATTAACCTAATCAAATGACATGTTATATGTGCATTTTTCTTGTTACACGAATTAACCTAATCAAATGACATGTTATATGTGCATTTTTCTTGTTACACGAATTAACCTAATCAAATGGCATGATCCTCATTACATCACGAAGATTTGTACATGTATATGGACTAAAATTTATTTTACCAACTTTTTTAATTATTAAAATTGTATTTTTTTTTATTAGGCTCAATTTTTAAGATCAGAATAGTGTCTCCAAAATATTTAAGATGAACTACATACACAAATTTTTTGTAGACCAAATTATAATCCAGATGTCTATTATAAAAATATCAGAGGGAATAATTTATAAAAAAATTACAAAAACAACTACTATAATTATAGACTAAAATAAAATTTTCAACCTAAATTCCAACTAAATTTTAATTATTAAAAATATAAATCAAAGTTTGATTTACTACCTCTCTCCAATAGATTTTTGTAAATTTACAACTTAAAATTCTTATATCCAATACAATATTATAATTTTTATTTATATATTAAAATTTTCAAATTTCGGCCACCCCAATATATTTGTTCAAGATCCGCCACTGAAACAATTGTCTACATTTATAAAAGTAATGAAAATGCAAAAATGTTTTCATTTTCTAGAATATATCCTCATTAACTAGAGAAATGTATGCAAAAATGTTTTCAAGAAATATATCCTCATTAACTAGAATTTTATTTTCTCTCAATGACAATGTTTCACTTAAAGAGTCTCTTCTCAAGATAAGATGAACACACATTATTTTCTTTTCATTTCCTATCATCATTATTTTCTTTGTTTTTCTTCGTTTTTCCTTCACCGACCAAATAAAATGTGAAGAAAATACAAATTAACTTGTCTCAATTTAATTTTTTCCAATAACTAAAATTTATCTTTATTTTTCTCAAAAACTAAATTGACTCTCACAATTTTTCTGATTCACTAAAATATTTAATCTTTAGTTTAAAAAGTTTTAACCGTTAGTCAGAAGTTTCTAAAATACAACAAATTATTGAGTCAAAGAAAGAGTATAATAAAACATAAAATGTTTTTTACAACTAAAAATATTAAATGTAGTATTTCAGTATATGCATATATTTCATAGAACATTAAGTACATTTATTTTATTTTGACGGAACATTAAATACATTTATTAAAAGTATTAATTACAATACTAAAAATATCAGAACATTTTTGACTCAAGTAAATGCAAGAACTTATTTATATGATATTCTATGTAAACTCAATGAGGTAGTACTACTATATATTCACTTGTGCCTCAGAAACCAAAGTAGTAATCAAAGGAATTATAGTTGAAACTAAAAAATTGATTATGGCAGAATCAAGCTCAAAACAAAAGAAATTAGATGAAAACATAAGTATTAGGAATACTGATAGAATTAGTAGTCTACCAGACTCTGTTTTGTGTCACATTTTATCGTTCCTCCCAGCGAAAACGTGTGTAGCAACAAGCCTTCTATCTCGTAGGTGGCGTCATGTTTGGGAAAACATTCAAGTGTTGGAATTCCGCGAGGATTTCCATGATTGCTACGAAGATGATGATGATTTTGAACAGTTCAAACAATTTTCTGTTTTGGTTAATGGTGTGCTCACTCTACGAAGGTCACGTGACATTCGAAAGTTTGTTCTTTCATGTCGACATACACATGAGGATATGTTTTATGCCAACTCTGTTGCCACATGGGTTCGTGTTGCCATTGGGCCTCGACTTGAAGAATTAGAGCTTAGTCTTTTTTCAAGTGATGGAGAGGCCTTTGTGATGCCTTACAACCTCTTCACTTGCACCAAGCTTGTCTCTCTAAGGTAAATTAACTCAACAATTGAACAAATTTTCAAAATATATTTTATTTTAAACTACGGTTCCAGTTACGGTTAGGTTACCGATATGTTAGGTTACGCTGTGAACCTTTATAATGTGGGTAACTGCGACTGCCATGCCGTAGCAAAGATTTTAAAATCTTTAATATTGTAGTTGTAATTGCGGATGCACTCCGTATATGGGTGTTCATGGTATAAAAACTGAATTGAATTATATCACATTAATAATTTGATTCAGTTTTTGAAAGCCACTTTCAAATCAGTTTCGATTTAATATTTTGAACAAGTTTTTAATTAGTTCTTCCGGAAAATTTTTTTATGTAAAAAAATTTTTTGATAAAAAAATTTTAGAAAAAGAATTTTGAAATTCTTGACAAAAATTTTTGAAAAAAATAGATCTAAAAATTTTTGAGAAAAAAGTTTCGATAATTTTTCAAAAAACTATATTTTTTTCCGTTTTTTTCTATAGAATTTTCAAAGAAAAATAATTTAAAAAAATTTTCGATATTTTTTTGAGAAAAATAAATTTCGAAAATCTTCTAAGAAAAAAATATTAATTGAGGTTAAAGAATTTTTAAAATCGTTAAATCGATTTTTAAATTAAGTTTGGTTATCTGATTTGTTTTAAATATATGGTTCAATTCATAAACCATTTATCTGATTTTGTATGCATATCTATTTCTTTAATTGCAATTTCATCGTGGAGACTTTAAAATATGAAATATTAAATTTCCAGACTGCAATTTAAAAGTATCGTATTTGATTTCTTATTTTTTCCATTTCTCTCGTCTATTATTTGAATTTAATTTGTAATGTTTTTTTTATCCAACCAAATATATAATGTTATAACCTAATGTTTTTGAAATTTCATAGTTTGTGCGGTGGAATCCATGTGAAATTGCACAGTTCTACAAAAGTTCATTTGCCATCACTAAAGATTTTGCAACTGGACATCGATTCTGTGGATTCTATTGACACCCTTCTCTCTGGCTGTTCTACACTGGAAACTTTGGATATTTGTTTTGCTCCTAAATATTTGTCCAAAATTCGCATGCCACATTCTTTGAAGAGTTTGAAAATAGGTGTTGAGAATAATGATATTGGAACTCACTTTGAAATTGTTTCACCCGGACTCGAATACCTCAGCATAAATCAAATCACAGCGTTTGGCCCTATCACTGTTTGTAACTTCCCAGAGGTGACACAAGTGTTTCTTGATGTCTTTTCAGTCGAAGAATCTGTCAACACTTTACTTAACCTTCTCCTAGCTATCTCCGCAACAAATACATTAGAGCTTCGTCGTTCCACAACAAAGGTGAAGTTTATTTACCATAATTTTCATTTTGTGTATTTTAAGAAACTAAAATGTTCCATTCTCACACACTTTTTCACACACGTGAGACATTTGGCTAATCGTGTATATAAATGTGGTTAATTTAGTTGAGTAGAGGGTTAATTTAAATCACATTTGAAAATAGTGGTTAATTATGTAGTTGAGTTAACTATATTTGTTGCCGTAATTTGAATTAACAATTTACTCAATTGTATTAACCATATGTTTTCACGTATCATTGATATTTAAGCTTAATTGCAGTTTTGGTTTTTCTATTTTCACTAACTCACGAAATTAGTTATCTTATTTTAAAAGTCAAAAGTTTTTATACCTCTATCAAATTTTTGAACTAAAGAAATGAGGAATTGATATATTTTAAACGATGTGGCATACAATTTCATGATAAAGAACCATCTAGACATTAATTATTTATATGTCATTAATTACAATTTTTTTTTTTTGAAGTTTGAAGTTAAATTTTCAGATAATTTTATTGCGATTTCATGCATGTTAATTAATCATTTTAAATCGTATCATGTATCACATTATTTAAATCATGTCACATTGTCACTTTTTAGTCAAAAAATCATAACAAATAATCAAAACTGTCGAATTTTAAAATAGAGATACTAATTTCGTAATAAAAAGACTAAAATTGCAATTAAACTTAATATTTAAGAAATGTCTTTCCTCGATGACATATGACAACATTTTATGCCATTATTTCACACAAATTAATCTCATATCTGTATATATTAATGTTATGTAACTTGCTCATGTATCTTGTGCAAACAGTGGCTACATCAATCTCCAGTTCTAAATTTTCCAGAATTTGACAATCTATATAGCTTGAAACTTATTCTTCCATTTTTCAACTCGGGATTTCTGCTAAATTTGCTTTGGAATTGTCCTGTGCTTCAACTTCTTGACATTGATATTGACTATGTACGTTGAATTATATACTTTATTGTTTGGTTCTATGAATAGATATTCTTTCTTTTTATTTTTTTTATGAGTTTGTTGTCCTTTGTTGCTGCCAGGAGCCATCACCTTTACAAATTTGGGTGGAGCCAACAAGTACTCCTCAATGTATAGTATCTGTGTTGGACGTCTTTTACATTAGAGGATTTCAAGGTTATGCAGATGAGGTGGAATTTGTTGCATATCTTTTAAGGAAAGGACTTGTTTTGACCAGAATCCATGTTATATGTTCAGATGTCTTCTCAGATGAGAGGACAAAATACCGAATTCTCAAAAGACTATCTATTGTACCAAGGGCTTCTACGAAGTGTAGGCTTATATTTGAGTGAGTTGTGTCCCCTAATAGTATTCAAGTTGGTATTTTCTTGGGGTCTCTAATGAATTGAACTTTGATTCACATATAATTGTGCACTTAATTTTGAATTGGTGTAGTGCACACATTGTTTCGTGAAGTGAACAAGATTGTTGATGTTTTCTCAGATATTTTGATGTTCTTATTGCTCCATGTAGGCTGGTAGGAGTATTGTAGTCTTTCTATGAACTTTGAAAAAAAAAATTGTCCAATTTTCGTTGTTTCTATTTGTAGCTTTAGCCCATTTTTTCCTTAATAAAATGTTCTTCAACAGTATAACTCCTTATAGTTTCTGTTATTCTCTAGATATGCTTCAAACTTCATGTGACGAATGACATTGAGAACAAGATATTCGAATATGTATTTTGTATCTCATTAAGTTCATTGTTTAAATTAGACAATAACAAAGTAATTTGGTTTTCTATGTCGTTAGGATTTAGTGCATCATGCACAAAGGTCATGGTGATATATGATTATTGTCGGTACAACTTAATGGACAAAGGATATAAAGTTGGCTTGGTAGTTAGGTTGAAGTGGAGTAATAAGGAAGTCAAGGGTTTGATTTCTATCATCAGCATAATACTAACAATACTGACATTGATTGTTCTAAACACAAATACTAACATTGATTGTTCTAAAAACAAATTTGAATTTAGGGGATTTTTCTTGAGGAGTACATTATTTATTCCAAACTAGATATTGGTCAATGCTTTGCACGGTAACATTTGATTTATTAAGATTTGATATATTAAATTAAGATTAAATTGTACTTTAACTTTATAAACATTACTATTTGAATTTAAAAGCAAAGATGATTAGTAGATAATAGTTGTTGAATGATATATTAGAAGTAGAGAAAATGTATGTTACACAAGTGAGGTAAGCTTTGCATCATGCACAAAAAATTTATTGACCATTGGATTAATAAGTTTTATCATTGGATCAAATGAGATATTACGAGACTTAATGATCCAATGGTGGAAAATAAATTTATGCATGGTGCAAGATGGTCTTATCTATGTACATTAGAGAAAACTAAAAAGTAATCATCTTTAGTATGATGTTTATTGGAATTTTCTATCACATTTTTTGGATATGTTCAAGATAATTGATAATGATTTAAAAATTGAAGTTAAAATATTTGTTTTTAACTATTTAATTTTGGCTTCCTATTTTATAAACATATACTAAAATTTCTCTGATATTAATATACTAAAATTTTCTATCATCTTTTGAAATCTGTTTAAATAAAATAGACAGCGTATTTCAAGAATTATGTAAAAGTTTGTATAAATTAAATTACCCATGATATGTTATTGTTTGTGTGCTCATATTTGATATTCAACCAAATAATACTTTTCTAAAATGAAAAAAAAATTACAAGTCTTTTATTAGATAACCTTTTGAAAGTTTCCAAGAAAAAATATATGATAGATCATTTAGTAAAACAATTTGAAATGAAATTTGAGTTGTAAACATTAAAATATAGAAAAAAATAAAACATCAAAGTTGAAATAGTTTAGAAATGTGACATTCATAAAAATTGGTATGTCGTTAAAGAAAAATTAATCAGTACTATGCAATTGCATTTAAATAGTGTATTTGGGAAAGACATTTTAAAATATTAAGAACCATCATATTATAATAAGTTAGACTAATAATATGCAAGTTACCAAACTAATATATTAATTATGAACTCCAAGAAATTGAAACATTATAACAATGAAGCTATATTGAGCTCTTTCAACTTGTTGATTGAATGAACGTTTGCAAATGGGAGTTACCAAATTTATTCTATGATATAAAACCAAATGATTTTTACCGACAAATGAGAGTTACCATATTTATTATATGATATAATTATGTAATAATGAGTTGGGAGAAAGTTGGTTTCGGTTATAAAATTGGTGCAAGAACAAATAAAGAATAAAAAGGAAATATAAATTAATGGAAGAATGAATGTAATGTAGTCTTAGAGAAGAGTGGTAGCAAGACGAATTTTGAAGGTGCCACGTCATAATATATTTGATATATATTTGATGTGGCAAAATTTAGATGAAGTGTCAATAGATATAGTTGGGAGATTGGTTTAATATATTATAAATAGATAAATATTTTTTTATTTTATGTTTTTACAAATTTTTATCAAAGAAAGCTATAGAAGGTAAGATCATACCACAAGACTATAATTATAGTATACATATATTCTCATAAAATAGGTAAGTATTCAAAAATTACAAATAAATGGTTACATACATCAAAATAAATAACAATAACGATTCAAAAATCAATACAAAAATATTATTGACAAAAGAGTACTTGAATTTGATATGACCGACATGTGACACAACTTATATAGACTCCCCTCTTCCTAGATTCCTTAAATTGCTTTCAATCTTATATCGTATATAAAAACGAACAAAAAGAATAAATGACATAAAAAAGGAATATCAAATGCATATATAAGAAATTGAAACAAAAATTTGAGGCATTAATCACCTAACTAACATATATATATATATATATATATATATATATATATTGAAATAGGTTTAGAACAAAAAATCAATAAAAAGCTAATTTGAATGATCTTACAAAGGAAGTAAATATGCATGATACCATAAAAATTCATCTCATGGATAACCATGTCCAGACAAATGATATTATGATTTATTTTAGGTCACCCTTTTAAAATATTTGTTATGAAAATAATTTGGGTTACATTCAACCATTTAGCATATACATAGTGAAATACGTAATGTTATAGTGATAAAGAATAGACATTTGTGTTGCTCCCAAGTAGTTCAGGTAAATTGTGGCAAATAAATAATAAAGAAAAGAACTTTGAATTAGTATTGTAATGTGCCGGTGAGAAAGAGTGAAGAGATACATTATCCATGATCAAGATACGACTCATGTTTTGAAATCAGGAAAACAAATAAAATAAAATTTGAAAAGAGAACATAGTATATGGTGATATTAGAACATGTGATTAAGGCTTGTACCAATAATAATAAGAAACTAAAAATGTGGGATAGGTCTATCTCATAGACATGAATTATCTATTATTCTTCATCTAAGGAAATCTAAAAATGAGGTGAGAAATTTAAGTTTCACTGAAATTTAAGGGATGTGCATTGGTGTTAGAAACATGTTTCAAGTTTCAACATATATTCGACAAATACATTGAATAACACATAATATACTATGTAATGAAATATAAGCACAATTTGGACAAAAAAGTTATGTATTTGGACCAAATGTCAACAAGAACAATTGATCACAAATATATCAATGCATATAAATAGAATTCAAGTTCAAAGATGTAAATTAAAAAAAATTTAAAAATTCTCACACCTTTTGTTTATCTAAAAGGAAAAAAGTTTGAAAGCATCATGCAAAAAGAGTTGCATAGGGACTAATCATATATGTCATTGTCTTCCTATTTCAAGATATAAAATAACTTCCACTAATTATAGTATGTATGTATTTTTTGAGAAACCGTTAAAATGACTTAATATATTAATTGAGAGTTAAAATCATAAGAAGAACCGTTATCAATAATGATGGAGTAGCAATGAGTGTCAAATAACTCATATTTATTATATTGTAATTTGTAACTTATGACACATGAATAGTTCCACAAAATATTATATGCAAGTAATAATAAAATGTGTGCTAAAGTAAAAAAATGTGCTAAAGCAAATTGCAAGAATTAAATTAAAAGAAAGTGGAAGAGTGTTTGTTAGATATGCTACATCAGATTTTATTTGAGGCGACAATATTTGAATGAAGTGGCACAATGTTTGATAACGTGTTGGAATAGGATGTATGACTCTATTTTAATATATTATAATAGATTTGTTCTTGACAATTGGGTGCGTTCGTTTGAGCTTAAATAAAAATGATTTTTAGTTTAGAAAATTTAGATATTGTATTTTAGATATTTGTTTAAAAATGATATTTTTTATTTTCGTTTTTTTATTATCATAAAAATGATTTTTTTTAAAATGATTTTTAATCTATTTGTATACAATTTTATAAAAGTGATTTTTAAACTACAAAATTATCATTAAGGATATGACTTTTCTAAATACATTAATTTCTCTTTTTTCTAAAATTACCATACTCATGCTGTCATAGTTTGATTATCCATAGTCATTAAGACAGTCATTAGTATTTGGTAGAATCTTTGTCATGATAGGTGTCAATATCTAAAGCATTTGTTGCATAAGTTACTATAATAGAGCAATTGAAATATTTCAAATTAGTCACTTCAAAATTTATTACTTTAATCCATTTCTTAGACCCATTTCAAAATTGATTAATGTACCTTAAGTACTCATCAAAAAGCTCTGAATGAAACCTCTAATAAAGTCAATACTTTGATAAAAGTCAAATCCTCTGATGAACAAAGAAAGAGAATTAACTAATCAAGGCAAATGCACTATGACTCTAGAGAATCAAACTTCTATCTGACTCTGATCGACGTGATCTCAATGCGCCTTTGATAATACAAGCTCACTCTAATAATTATGCATTTGATAATTCTGGCAATCCAATTGATCGTTTGGTCAACACATCAAGTCGACACTTTGACAAAGTCAACACTATGATAAAAAGTCAACTTTCTTAAGTCAAACATTTGCACCCAGAACTTTAAAGAAATCAACTTCTCAAACATCATCTGCTCATCAAAGTTTGACTTATCCTCTAATTAAAATATTGCAATGACATCATCTGAAAATGTCATCATCTGATATATCTGCCATTTTAAATCAAGATACGTTGAATAAATTGAAAGACAAATATGGACAAGTTTTAATTGCTGATTCAAGATCTCCAACGACACTAAAATAGTAAGGAATCGATAGTAAGAAAAGAGGCAATGTTCTAAGAATTTTTTTTAAAAGCTCAGAACACATCAAAAGATAAGAATGAATGAAAAATTCTCTCAGTAGAGAGTTGTTAGAATTGATGTAAACAATCAAGTTGTTTGATACACTTGAATTGATACGAGGTTTTGAATTTAATATTCTCTCAATCAGAGTTAGAATTCTAGAAACAGACTTTGTGTCAATTTAGACACAAACTAAAACTGATGTAAATCAGTCTGATAGTGGCAATAATTATTTCATTCATAAGATGTACCTGATGAGGTGTAAGAATACTTGAGAATCTCAACCACAGCTTACTGGAATGCTGAGAAGACTAGAAAGGTTTCTAGTGATGACAACCTAGAAATACATAAGAAGAATGTCATATCCAGTTTACTCCACTATTTTTTTGACGCAAAAACAAGTGAACAATGCTAGTGCAATTTTACTCCCCAAGCTTTGACACTCTACAACCCTATAAAATAAAACCATCACTCTTACAACTCCACTCAAATAAAATCTAAGTCATTCATTTCCTCTCATTTTCACTCTTGCACCCATAGAAATTCAATCATTCTTATTTTACTTCAATGATGGCACCATAATGCAAATATCACATTTTTTTGTTGACTACAATAGAGAAATTAAAAGAACACAACCCTTAAGAACAAGACAATGTCTAAAATTATTTATTGGTTCCCAGTTTCTTTAAGCTAATGATGTGTTAGTTACAAGACTATGACTCTTGAAAATCAAGGTGTAAATATGATATTTGATCATTTTCACTCTTGCACCCATAGAAATTCAATCATTCTTATTTTACTTTTCACTCTTGCACCCATAGAAATTCAATCATTCTTATTTTACTTCAGTGATGGCACCATCATGCAAATGTCACATTTTTTGTTGACTACAATAGAGAAATTAAAACAACACAACCCTTAGGAACAAGACAATGTCTAAAATTATTTATTGTTTTCAGTTTCTTTAAGCTAATGATGTGTTAGTTACAAGACTATGACTCTTGAAGATTAGGATGGCGTAAATATGATATTTGATGCATTAGCTTATTACTAAAATCTAAAATCAATTGAGTTGTATGTTACATATAATGTGTTATTGCAAAAGTGATTTTAGTTACAATCCTCTAACTGATGTTTTGATGATAACAAAAACAATAAGAACAATTATCCCTTAACTATTTTCTAAGTGTGCATATTAAGTTAGAAGATAAAGATTTATATTAAGGTTATTTATTTTAAGATAGTACAAATTATGAGTAAGTTAGAGATAATAATCTAAGGGTTTTTAACACAGAATATTATCACCTAATAAACAAGTAAGTATGTTTAATAATTGAGTAAGTCATGATATTGCAATAAGAAGCTTTGCAACAAGCATATGATAATCTATAGTTAGATTCAAAGCGTTAAAGACAAAGGAAATAAAGTCAAGAATTGATCCTCTGATCATATAAGAAAAGAACGTTATAGTGATCATTTGTCTTTGACAAAAGTTAACTAAGAGTCAAGACCTTCGTTGATCCTCTGACTCAAGACCAAAGAAGAAAGCTCTGAATGAAGCCTCTAATAAAGTCAATACTTTGATAAAAGTCAAATCCTCTGATGAACAAAGAAAGAGAATTAACTAATCAAGGCAAATGCACTGTGACTTTGGAGAATCAAACTTTTTTCTAACTCTGATCAACGCGCTCTCAATGCGCCTGTGATAATACAAGCTCACTCTAATGATTCTGTGTTTGATAATTCTGGTAAACCAGTTGATCATCTGGTCAAAACATCAAGTCGACACTTTGGCAAAGTCAACAGTATGATAAAAAGTCAACTTTCTTAAGTTAAACATATGCGCCTACAACTTTAAAGAAATCTACTTCTCAAATCTACTCATCAAAGTTGTACTTATCCTTTGATTAAAAGATTGCAATGACATCCTCTAAATATGTCATCCTTTGATATATCTGCCGTTTTAAATCAAGATACGTTGAATCAATTATAAAGACAAATATGGACAAACTTTAATTGCTGATTCAAGATCTCCAACATATATATTCTTTGGTATGTAAAGTAAAACCATTTTCTAAAATAGTAAGGAATCGACAATATGAAATGAGGCAATGTTCTAAGAAAATTTCTGTAAAAGCATGGAACACATCAAAAGATAAGAATGAATGAAAAATTCTCTCAGTAGAGAGTTGTTAGAATTGATGTAAACAATCAAGTTGTTTGATACACTTGAATCGATACAAGATTTTGAATTTAATATTCTTTCAATGAGAGTTAGAATCCTAGAAACAAACTTTGTGTCAATTTAGACACAAACTAAAACTGATGTAAATCAGTCTGATAGTGACAATAATTATTTCATCCATAAGAAGTACCTGATATGGTGTAAGAATACTTGGGAATCTCAACCTCAACTTACTGGAATGCTGAGAAGACTAGAAAGGTTTCTAGTGATGACAACCTAGAAATACGTAAGAAGAATACTCAAAACTCGAAGAGATAGAGTAAATAATACTTGTATGCTATTGTTCAATAGTAAATTAAGTCCTCTAGTGTACTGTGGCAAAATCTCTATTGTAAAGGAGGACTAGATGTAGCAATAGTTTGTTGTGAACTAGTATAAAAATTCATGCGTCCTTTCTCTATCTTTACTCGGTTATTTAATCTATGTTTTTTATGATTCAAATTTATTTTAATTAATTTGATAATCATAAGTTGAACTTTTTTGATAGAGAACATATCTTTTTATTAGCAACCAAAATAGTTTTCAGAAATCAAAAACACAATTTAACCTCCTCCCCCGTTTCTTGTGTTTTTCAGCACCTTCATATTTACAGAGAAATCACCCAACCCCACTTGAACATACACTACAAGAAAATCAAGATTTTGTGGCCGCCAAAAGTCCTCACAAAGGTAGAAAAGCGGCCACAACAGGTACATTTGTGGCTGCCTTACTCAGCCACAAATAAGCAAGTCCCAAAGGTTTGTGGCGGCCAAAACGGCCACAAAAGCTAGTTTTTTTTGTTACCATTTGTGAGGGCTTAAGCCCTCACAAAATTGTGACGGAAAAGTCCGCCACAAATTTGTGAGGGCTTAAGCCGCCACAAATGATAAAGCTGTTTAAAAAAGTAAGCATTTGTGAGGGTCATGGCCGCCACAAATGTGTGATTTTATTAAAAAAAAATTATAAAATTCGAAATTAATATTAAAAAATGATATTATATATAAAAAATTAATATTAATATAATTTAAAAATTAAAAATTTAAATTTAAAATAAATATTATATATAAAAATAAAAATATAATATTAATATTAATTAAATTATTACTATTAAACAAAATAAAACATTCCAAAATTAATATATTATGTCATAATATATTCATACAAACCAAAAATAAAAATGTATAATATATTCATACAAACCAAAAATAAAAATAACAAATATTATTCGAATACATCGATCATCATAATAATTCCTCTGATCATTAACTCCACTCCCTCCATCATTATTTGATGGAATATTACCCGACGACAAAAGTCTCTCAAAAGTATTATTAATTGGTGTTGGATACAACATGGTTTGAAATTGCATTACATCTTCAAGTACACCACCACTAGTCTTCGACATAAACAACATGGACATCTCATCGACATAAACAACATGGACATCTCATCCCCTTTCATCTTCGACAATTTTCTGCACTCTCTCAAAATTGAGAAACTCTTCAACCTTGTTAGCAAAACATTGTTTACTACGGTCTATATATGTGTGTGTGTGTGTCTATATATATATATATATATATATATATGTTTATTCTGAAAATTAAATAAATTTTACACGATCATTAATAAGATCGATGTTTTATATATAAATTGCTTTATTTTTCAAAAGCATTATTTTGTTATTAAAATTACTAAATAATAAATTATGACATACTTTATATGTCAATTAAGGGAGCATTTACAAACAATATAATAAATCATAATAGAGACTATATATATATAAACTAAAATAAAATTTTAAATGATGTTTAATGAACTTTTTCATAAAATAAGTCTTATAAACAAAAATAGAGACGGTAAAAGTACATAAGTCTCAACTACATCTTGGAGTTAGTTATAACTGAATGTAGTTATGACAATGATAGTTATAGTTAGTTAAGAAATTTGTCTTTAAATACTATAACTGTAAATGCATGGTGTGTAGTTGTAAGCTGTGTTTTGGTTACAAGTAGTGATTGCTGAGAAAGAGAGAGGGATATGCAATTTCATTATTCATAAGAAATCAGAAATAAGATTAAGGGAAAAAGAAAGAGAGATTGTTAAAAAACAAAGACTAGTGTAGACTAGGTGAACAATCTTGAAGTAACTTGATCTTGTAAATTCAAAATTGAATAGTGAATTATCTTCTTACTTGCTCGTGACGTAGGTCTTATCAATTGAGGCCGAACATGTAAATCTGGGTGTTGTTCTTCCCTTATCTTTCTTTATTTTGTTTTACTTTGTTTGGAAAAAACATTTTTCAAAACAGCAGAAAAACGAGAACGTTAAACCTTCTCTATTTTCAGCAACATTCTCCGTTTTCAGCAGAAAACCAAGAACGTTCTCCGTTTCGTTTCATTTTTCTGCAATTGTTAGTTTTCTATTTTGTTGGTTAATTCTTGTTGCAGATCCCAATATTGTTTTATCATATATGACAATTGAGAGTTTTCTTACAATGAACTCCCAAGATGGGTAAAAGTTCATATCAGGCACAATCAACAACTACCGACAATTTCGGTCATGAAGGAATGTAATGTTATCCTTGGTTATAGAATCTTCCATCAATTTTTTTGGGCTTTCCAACTATGGATTCGTGGGTTTTCATACTGCAAGCCAATTGTTCAAGTTGATCGCACATTTTTGTATGAAATATATAAAGGTAATCTTTTGCTAGTTGCTGCTCAAGATGGAAACAACAACATATTTCTCATTACTTTTACCTAGTCAAGGGTGCAAGAGAGGAAGCTTGAAGCTCTTTCTAAATTTTTTGAGATGTCATGTCACGTTGAAAGTAGACATTTGTTTGATTTATGATAGACATCAATCAATAAGAAGTATTTACATGTAACCACAAAATGGGTGGAATTACAATAATTGTCAGTGTATGTGTAATGTGTCTAATACATTGCACAAAACTTCATGAGAGAATCAAGAATGTAGGACTACAAAAATTAATTGTCAATATAGGTAAGCATATATTTAATAACATATACATTGCACTTTCATTTTTTACTATTATACCTTAACGGTTATTTTTTCCTCAACTTATTTAGGTTACTTAATGAATAAGTTATCTTTCAATTATTACGGCAAAGAAATCGGTTTGTGTGATCGTGAGGCGGTGAGGTGGGTCAATAATATCGCAAAAGAAAAACGGACTCGTGCATCTGATGGAAGGATGCGTTGAAGTCATATAACAACCAACTAAACTGAATCCATTAGATTCATTAATTATGTATTGAATGGAACACGAAATCTTCCAATCACACATTGGTTCAAGCAACATATTCTAGATTGGGTGAGCTATTTAAAAGGAATGTGCTAAAAATAGAATCATTGATAAGGTCGGGCCACAGGTACTTAGAAAATCTTAACAAAGGACACTAAGAAGCAGCTTCATAAGACCAACACCCATAAAACTCACCAATTTGATGAACATCACAAGCGATTCTCAATGGAAGAAGTTATCAACCCACGGAAGGGGAGAACTATAAATAAGTTTATGGGTGACCTGGACAAGAGATGGTGTAATTGTGGCAAATATTAGGCACAAAAAGTTCCATTTTGACATGTCACAGCAACTTGCTCACATTGTGAGAGATGTGTAAATAATACAAATTGTATTCAATGTGTATCACTATCAATTCGCGGTACTGAAAGATAAATTATATTTGCCTCTCTATAAAGGAGATACAATGTGCCACAATAAACAAATAAAGAGAACTCTCAAGTATCTTCCAAAATCTAGTTGCGAAAATGGTCAATAAAAAACATGTACGCTATGTAAAACAATGAGACATAACAAAATAAATTGTCCAAATAATGTTGTAAGTACTACGCACTTGAGAGATAAATTTACTTTTCTTTTTTATTAAATTTTAAAAAAAATCATCTACATTATCATTTTTTCCATTTAAATTGCCTAATTTATACGGTAACTTAATTGATAAATAAAATTAAAAATGTAATTTTTTAAAAATAATTATAATAAAAGGGGAGGGGTGACGCTGCTTTTGAGACAATTTTATTGATAATCGAAGGATAAAGTAATGTTTATATATATATATTACAAACTCGCATTAATTCAGCATGATTTCGTCAAACATTTTATTTTCCAATTAATTACCTGATTTGGCTCTTCTATATAATGTTTGCTACCAAACTAATGTTTAGACTACAGCAAAAAGATCTTTTCTCTAGGGAGATAAGAGAAGGAGAAGAAGGAATTTTATAGGAGAGGGGAACATAGAATAAAATGTTTCGCATTTAAAAGAATGTAAGATTATGTTCATGGTTTTAAATTGCAATATGGCTGCAATATTATTGATTTCGAAGTTCCTGCAACGACATCGCAACTGTAATATAGTCCGATGCGGCTGCATTTGTCTGCAATATAAAGATTGGAATCGCAATTTAAAACCATAGTTATAGTGAACCAAATATCTATCATGTTCATGCCAGCTCTGGTCCAGTGGGGAGTTGCTCGTAACCATCATGATGAGTTGAGACGTAATTTCTGACAGGAACTGGAATGCATTTTAGAACCACAGCTACTACTAAACTTAACGCACCAATCATGATACTGGTTAACCACAAGTCTCGACTCAGTGGCACTGTTTGAGCAAATGCACCAAGAAATTCAACTATTACGACTTGAAAGCATATTGTTGAAGCTATTACCATCAGAAAAATCCAGCTACTGAATAGGCCTTGGAAAACATTAATCTTCTCCATGTCTCGGCTGTTTACCTCGTTGAATACCTATTAGTTTCCAAGATGGAATTAAAAAATACGTATTAAATGATAAAAGTTGAGTGATTTGTGATACAATATTAATAAACATTACATCAACAAAACAGAATCAACAATCATTTTGGTTTAATGTGAGATGATATCGCTTCGAATGAATCAAATTACAAAAACATTTTCAAGTGTCTTCTCTTAATGATATTGTGAACTAAATAGATACATTTGGAGCATGGTTTTAAATTGCGGTCCGCAACTGCAATTGCAACCGCAATATTCTAGATTTTAAAGTTCTTGCATCGACATTACAATAGCAATTTTGACAGCATTTCTCTACATTTCCTCGCAATGTAAAGATTTGCAGTTTAACTGTGACCACAATTTAAAACTTGAATTCTAGAGTTGCTTTTGTAATTTGATATATTCGATGAGTATAATGATAACGTCTCACAAATTTAAAGATCACAATAACTATTCATCATTGAAAACATTCACGCTAGCTTGCCCCATTTGACGGTTAAGCTATGGCAAAAACCTAAACAGTAATGAGAACAGTCCACTCTCGTAACATTTCCTCCATTAATCCTATCTCATATACACATATTCTAAGATGAAGTGGAATATGAAAAATCAAATAACAATTTTAAAGTGAGCAATAAATAGCTTTTGAGAATCATATTTGATGATCTACAAAATGCAAACATGAAGTTAACTAATGTAATACCTGGCAAAACACAAAGGTGTTGAATATAACAGTATTCAAAATAGAGGCAGCATCAGGTCCATTGAGTTTGAGAATATGTTCCCCACGAAATTTAAGAATCAAAAGGACAATGGTTTGATATATGCTCTGACCAATTATGTTCCTCCACATGACCCCATTAATGAACCTTGCATTTCTTCCAATTGGTGGCCTCTTCATTAACCCATCATTGGGGGGTTCTGTAGCCAATGCCAATGCACCAAGTGTGTCCATAATCATGTTTACCCAAAGCATTTGAACAGCAGTAAGAGGAGCAGAACCTGTGATTAATCATCTAAATTCAACTAAATATTTTGAAGGCAAATGTTCATCTAAATTAAGCCATCTTGCCTATTTTTTCAAAAAATAATATTACGTGTCTAATATTTATAATGATAAATCACCTATGTGGAAAAAACAGAAGATATTCGGAGTAATGGACTCGAGAATTTTAAATAGTAGAGGCAATATATATTATGTTATTTTTTTTAGGTAAATTCTTAAGTATCATCAAAATTTAAATTATTTCAAAATTAATTAAATATAAAATAATGATGTGGCTTTGCATGAGTGGTTTTTGGGTATTATATCCGACCAAACTCTAAAGAATAATATGAGAGTGTTCACTCTTTTTTTATTGTGTAATATATAGAGTAAATATACATTGATCATTGACTATAAATTGGCAAAACATCCCTGAAATTATAAAATAGTAATCAAAATAGTTCATATTTAAACTTTTATATAGAGATTATGTTGTGACATGTTAATTGAATATTTGGCTCGTTCAAGTTGATCTCATATCAATGTCATCACAACGTGAACTAATTTTCTTTTGAAATTTAAATCATTCATAGACTAATTTGTTAATAATTAGTCCACACACAATTACAATTACTAACAAAATTTTATGAAAAAAATTGTCATCGAGAAGATGACATTGATGTGGGGTCAAAAGGGATGAGCCATGTATTCAATTATATTGCCAATGATGTATTTCCTATTTATAAATTTAGAAACTAATTTGACCTACGCCTACAAAGTGACCAAAGAATCTATTCACTCATAATATATATATATATATATATATATATATATATATATATATATATATATATATATAGTAATTTTATGTGGGCCAAAATTTAAAAATAGTCAAAGTCTTGTCTATGTGTGGTATTTTTTTATTGTGTTAAAATAAAATATTTATGCATGAAAAAATAAGATAAATACGAATTTATTATAACTAAATAAAATAAGTAAAATAAAGACCATTAAAGAAAAAACTAAATAAGATGAAGAAGGACTTCACATGTAATTTTGCCTATTTTGAAATTATGTTGCCTTAAATATTACCTGAAACACAAGCTGAAACAAAATTCAGCATGAGAGCTACAACATTAACTGTTAACTGGAACTGGACAAACTTTTGTATGTTGATATAAACAGAACGGCCCCATCTTGTAACATTCACTATGGTGGCAAAGTTATCATCCATTACAATCACATCCGCATTCTCTTTTGCAACCTGGAGAATATGAAGTTTAATTATGCCCAACCAATATTGCTACATAGAATATTAAAATAAGTTGTTTACGAAATTTATTTTCCATGTGCCTAGGCATTATAATCTATACAATACCCACACTCCATTTTGAATTTATATCCTCGACATCAACACATTCAATCCCTTTTTTAAAATTTTTTATCGTTGTTTGCGTGTCAACGTAAGTGTTTCATTTCATATATTGTAATTATAATTGAAGTTGCCTACTATATAAATCAATAGTTGTTTTTTGACCCAAAATTTTAACCAAAGCCCCACTAGAATCAAGTGCAAAATGTGCTCTAAAGTAGAGGTGGGGTGGTCCTATTCCGACACTATTCTTAAAAAGAACAATAAAAGATAGGTGTGCCATTGAAGTCATCTAGGAGATATGGATTATGCATGTGACAAACCTCCGTTCATAGTTTCATCTGTATACATTAAAATAAGTTGATTACTAAAGCCTATATTTTACATAAGTATACATTTCAAATTAAAGACATGTTTAGTGTTGGATATCAAGACATGGCAACGACATGTATGTAGTTGTATCAAATCATTTTTATTTTTTTTAAAATATTATCTCTATTATGTTTTTAAATTGTAGTTACAGTTGTAGTTACATTGTAAATTTTTATATTATAGTAAAATGCAGGATAATGTAGCCAAAATTACGATTACAACACCATTGTTAAGACTTTAAAATCTACAATATTGCGATTATAATTACATTTACAGACCACAATTTAAAATTATTATTTGTATCTTTGTGTTAATGTAATCTTCAATATTTGTGTAATAATTTTAAACATTAATATTTGTATCTTTTTTAATGTTTAATAACCCTTATTTACATTTTCTTTTATATAATAGGCAACATTAATTATTTCATTATTATATTAATTAAATAATTTTAAATTATTTGTATCTTTGCCTATTATATAAAAGAAAATGTAAATAAGGGTTATTAAACATTAAAAAATCTTGAAATGTGTGAATTTTATGTCTTAAAATTTTAAAAAGTAATCTTTTTATATAAATTTTTTTTTTCTTTTGTTAATTTTTTAACCAACGCTCTAAAGTCACTTGTTACTATGACCTTTGTATAAATTATTAATTGGTTAATAATCCAATTTTTTTTTATCAAAGCACCACTAGAATCAGATGCAAAATGTGCTCTAAAGTAGAGGGTTGGGTGGTCCAACTCCGACACTATTCTTAAAAATAACCATAAAAGTTAGGTCATGAGATATACTCCATGTTTTATAATAAGCATCTTATTTGCTATTTTTATTATTTTTATTTGTCTTAAATTATTTATTATTTTATAATTTTAATATAATATTAATTATTATTTTTCACTAATATATTTTATCTATTATATATCAACTTATTAAATTTTTCAATTAACTAAAATTAATAAAAATATTTAAATAAATGAAATTTATTTTATCATTCAAATTAACACAAATAAAATTTGCATGCGACAAACCTCAGTTCCAGCAATACCCATAGCGAATCCAATATCAGCCTCATGCAAAGCTGGAGCATCATTGGTCCCATCACCTGTTACTGCCACAACTTCATTAAAGTCATTCCTCAAATGGGTCACTAAAGTGTGCTTATCAAGTGGCAACGATCGAGCCATCACCTAAACACATTAACCAACCACTATATAAACGAACCTTCGTAAGTAGAATAAACATTTATTATAGCACTCCCATCAAAGAAAAAAAGATAAATCCAATTTAATTTTCAGAAGAAATTTCACATAAATAGACCTTCAAAATTACAAAATCAGTATATTTGTTCTTCCATGACAATTTTAAATGTTTCAATTTTTGTTAGAGACCAATATATCTCAAGTTAGTAACTCTCAACAACTATTTGTATAGAAACAAAATTGTGCTTCATAATTTTTTTCCAAGTACTAAAATGGATCTCTAATATAAAAATTAAATACTTTTTTTAGAATAAAATATAAACAAAAATAATATTTAAAAAATTGATGTATCTGATTTAAAATAAAGATCAGATACATTAATTTTTCAAATAACATTTTTACTTATATTTCATTTTTTCAAAGGAGTATAGTATATCCGGGAAGAGTAACACAACCTGTAATTTAGGTATTATCTGTTCCATTTCTTGCTGAGTCTTATTCCTGAAATCTGGTCCTTCAATGGCCAATCCATCTGTCAAAATACCACATTCTCTAGCTATAGCTTTAGCAGTGTTTATATTATCACCAGTTACCATTCTAACAGTAATTCCAGCTTGTAAACAAGTCTTAACAGCTTCTTTAACTCCAGGCCTCACTGGATCCTTAATTCCAATAATAGCAATCAAAACATAGTTATCCTCAGGAATGTTTTCAGAGGACCCTTCAATATCCTTGAAGGCTATGCACAGTGTTCTCAGTGCCTCAGAAGCAAAACCATCAATAACTTCTGTGATACTTTTTCTTTTTTGTTCATTCAAATCAACAACTTTGCCTTCTGCATTAACAACTTTATCACACATTTTGACAACTATTTCTGATGCCCCTTTACAAAATGCTCTAGTTTTGTTGCTGCTATCAGGAAGAGAAACAAGAACTGACATCTTTTTTCTGATTGAATTAAAAGGTTCAACCTTAACAATCTTATATTTTTCATTGTAAAACTTTGAATCACCTCCTAAAATCAAACCAAATCCAAGCAATGCCGATTCTGTTGGAGTCCCCATCACCTTGTTTTTCGCGTCTTCGCCTTTTACAACCTCCGAAGCAGTATTCTGAAATATAGACTGCAAAAGTAGATCATAAATCTCCTCAGAAACCGAATTCTTCAACACATTATCATCGCGATTTCCAGTTTTAATCGCCTTAGTTTGTTCGCAGATCCATACTTTGTCAACAACCATTTTATTTGTAGTCAAAGTTCCAGTTTTGTCAGTACAAATACAACCAGCAGAACCCATTGTTTCACATGCAGATAAGTGTCTAACCAATGCCTTATCATTCATCAATTTCTTCATTGCAAATGCAAGACTTAATGTAACTGCTAAAGGTAAACCCTCAGGAACAGCAACAACAATTATAATAACAGCAGTTGCAAAGAAACTTAAAAGCTTAGAAGCATCATTTAAAGACCATTTAGCAATTTCATTGTGCAATACTTTCACCAACAAAAACCTACCAGTAAGAACCAAAAATGTTAACAATGCAAAAGCTAATCCTATCTTTCCAATAAGCGTAGCAACGCCGTTTAATTTAACCTGAAGAGGTGTCTCGTCGTCGCCTCCTTCGTTCAAAGTTTCCATTAATCTTCCCCATTCAGTTCTCATACCAACAGAAGTCACAAGCATTTTAGCAGAACCATCTTGAACTGTTGTTCCAGATAACAGAAAAGGTTTTTGTTTATCAACATTCACAGCTTCACTTTCACCTGATAAACTTGATTCATCAATCAATAAACTAAAACCTGATATGAATAATCCATCAGCAGGTACTATATTTCCAATTGAAAGATGAATTATGTCACCAACAACCAAATCATGAATTGAAACTTTTTGTCTTCTACTATCTCTTGTAACTTGAATGCTCACATTTTTCTTTTCTTTATCTAAATCCTTAAATTGCAAAGATTGTTTATAATCACTTATTGAAGTGACTAACACAACTAAAATAATACATAGTATGATTCCAACTCCATCATACATACCTTTAGGAAAACCTTCAGTTGAAATTCCAACACCAATTGAAACAACAGCACATACAATAAGGATCATTAGTGTTAAGTCTTGCATTGCATCCCAAACAAACATCCAAAAACTCCTTGATGGTTTCTCGGTATGGCGGTTAGTTCCATAGATATTTTGTCGATGTTTTATGTCGCTCGAACTAACGCCTTCTTGGAACGATACGCGGACTGCTTTCGCTAATCCTTCAACTCCTTCATGATGTTCTAAGCATTTAGTGTCGTGGGATCTCACTATGGAGGCTAATTCGTCCGGCTCGATTCCGAAACCTGCTTCTTGAACTTGTTTGGAGAGCATGTAATTGCCACCGCGGTTTGCAGCTGAAATGAGAAACAACAAAAAGAAAAAGTGTAACAGATTAATAGAATAAAACAGTGAAAAGATTAAAAATGTGAATGAAAGGTATTCAATGTAGATTTACCGTTTATAAATTGCAATGCTGCTTTTTGTACATAAAGAGCTACTCGTATCTTTTCCTGGTCAAGATAGTTAGAGCATATATAAAGTGTGTTAGAGAAACAGATAATAAATGAATGTCATGCAACGTTTACAGGAGTATAACATATATGTAATGTAAGTGGATGGATGTACATCAAATATATTTTGAATTATTTATGTTTTTCATAATGGTCAATCGTGTGAAAAATGTGGTTAATTTAATTGAATAGATGGTTAGTTTATAATTTTTTAAATTTTGCTACAAGAATTCATTTGACTATTTTTCAACTGCAGATTACAGATTTATGAATGGTTTATACTATTAACTATTTTCTCTGAAATATATCTTCTAGTAAAAAACAATTGAATGTGATTGATATATAAAACAAATTGCCATAATGCTTTTATTAAAATTTATCATGATGGCGGGTAGCTTAAAATTTATAAATTGCTTGGACTGACATCAAGTTGTAATAAAAATTTATTAAAATGAGTTGACCCCAAATTTAATATGGACAGTTTTTTACCAATTAAATATATTTAATGACTTATGACTGTAACATTTGTTCATGCTTTTTTATCGTCTTCAGTCTTCACTTCTCAGCTAAAAGCACCATGTGACTCAGAACACAGATTGATTATTTTTTTGTTGACAACACACATATTGATAGTAGTAAATTGAAGGTATCATTAATATCGTAGAAGGTATCAATTGATAATAGTATATGCCTATATGGCATATGAACAGATTTTTTTTTTTTTTTGAAATATTGTTGTTTCACCAAGCCTGTAGCAAACAGCAATTATGTTTGACTTCAACATCGACAGCGAAACAAATTAAAGCAAAGGAAAAAAAAAACCCACTTTTTAATGAAATGTTACTTGCTCCGATAAATTATAAATACTTCATTTGAGTTATGGACAATTCTTAAATAATCAATTAGGAGTGCTATCTAACACTCTTTTTAATTGGTTAAAATTCATATAGATCCTATCAAATTATGTGAGTTTCATATGAATTTGATGAGACTCATATGGATTTTATCTAATAAAAAAGAATGTGTTGAAAAATGTGAGTTAAATAGTGTGTTGATAGCATTATTCATAATTAATTAGTTGTATTAATTTCAATGATAAAATAAGATTCATTTATTAATATATTTTTATTAAGAGTTTACTTCCTCGGTTTCAAAACGAGTTTCTTTTAAAATTTCTACACACATATAAAGAAATACAATGATTACAACAAAGTGAATAGTCATTCTACCAAATTATCCTTATTAGCTCATTTTTGTTGCAGATGCATATCACGTGTTAATGAGAATAACAAGTATTCTCTTGTGCCTCATTTTGATTTTGTGTGGTGTCGCTAACATGTCAATTTTTGTGTGGAGACTATTTATCAATGGTATACCTACGAATGACAATTTGGTGAATTGTGGAATTGCTAATTTGAGGTCCAATATGTGTTGGGTCATGTGAGAAGGAAGAATCGCTAAGCCACTTTTTTTTTTTTTTTTTTTTTTTTTTTTTTTTTTTATTGTAGTTCTTTTGGTGGCTTATGGTTTTCAGTTTTAAGATGGTTGGGCATTAGTAGTGTGTTTCCTTTTTCACCACTATTACATGCTCAATATTTTTGCGGGATGCTTCGAGGGGTCAAACGGTTGAAGGATAAGTTTTGAATTGTCTGGTTAACAGGTATATGGAGCATTTGGAAGTTATGAATGATGCCATGTTATTTAAACGAAATCAATTTTTGGCATCTCAGTTGATTGATCAGGTTCAACTTTGGTCGTAGTGGTGGTTGCGAGGTAAATTTTGAGATTTTCTATATGATTTTAATCAATGGTGCTCCTCTCCTCGTGGATGTTTGGGTTTAATAGAGTAATTGCCGGTAGGAACGGGTGAATATGGCATAATTTCGGGGGGTGAGGTTGCTAGTTTAGTTTTATGTTGTAATGTGTAATTAGTGGTGACTTATGCGAGTGCTTTAGTCTTTGTTTTTTAAGTTTAAATTGTTTTGATTAGAAGTCAAAACTACGTTAGCTTAGAATTATTGTACGAGGATGCTTCCTAAAACTCTTTGGTAAAAATGTGGTTTTAAGTTAAACTATTTTTATATCATTAACTATTTGAAAGTTTTTATTTGAAAACACGGTTTTTACAACAACAAAAAACTCATGTAATTCGAATTGTACTAAGTGTAATTTGAATTGCAGCTATCTAAAAAATGGGATTTTGATTCTCCAATTAAAATTCAAATTACACTTGTACATAATTCGAATTGTGCATAAAAATTAATGTTATTTGAATTACTTGTGTTTATAATTTGAATGACCTGTTTAGAATAAGCCTTTCATTTATTCTCTATGAAATGCAATTTGAATTACACATTAAGGTCATTCGAATTACAAGGTAAAAATTTCAGTTTATTGTTTTATCTTGTTTTGCTTTTACAAATTCTTTGGCTTTGATATATAAATCTTTTTACCTCATTTTTGGCATATATAGAACACTTTTACTTTCTTCTCTCATCATCTCTCTCATCCAAAAATATATCTTTGAAAGCTCTTAGAACCATTTTTCATGGAGAAAGATTCTTGAGTGGTACAAGTGTAAGGATAGCATTATTAGAAGAGTTGAGTGTTAAATTGATTGTGATAGCGAGTGATTGGGTTTATCGTCATCTACAATCAAAGTGAAAGGAAAATAATGGATTTCTTTTCACCCCATTTGGGAATAATTGGAGATTTTTAGGTTTCTCATTGAATTACCAAGATTGAAGGAGTTGAATCAACAATAGATGAAGATTCAAGGTTGAAGACTTCATAGAGGTTGGATTTGCAGCTCTATCACTTGGAATTCATGGTGATTCTTGAAGTGGGTTTCAAGAATTGAAGAACTCTTAGATTCACAAGGAGTGAAGACATTGTAGCAAAGGTGTTTGTTAATTTGTCTCATAGAAGTTTATTGTTGTAAACATAGCAATTAACATTTCTCATTAGTGGAAGAAAATCTCCTATCAATTAATTGGAGGACTGGATGTAGATCACAAAGTAAGGACAAACGTGATCGAACCATGATAAATTGTGGTCTTGATTCTCTTACCTTATCTCTTACTATTAGATTACTTCATTCAATTTGTTTTTATGTTTTTGTTCAAGAAACATAAACTTCTTGGTGAAAAAATTTTCTGAAATTTAAATTGTTTTCAAAAGTATATCAGAAAATCCCAAGTCCAAGAAATCACAAACAAATCATCGAATTAAGTAATATGCCAATTCATCTCTCTCTAGATACGGTGCCATAATGACTAACAAGTGGCATCAAGAGCCAGTTCTATTGATTAAGGCTTAATAACTTCAAAAGTTTGTGGTATGGCATATCCAGAACCTATGGGGGCCTATAATTAAGCACTCGTTTTCAAGGGCAAAAACTATGCCTATTGGGAAGATTGCATGCAGATGCATTTCATGGCTTATAATATGGAAGTAGGGGAATCTGTCAAAAATGGGTCTTTTACGCCTACTAGGGTTGTTGACGGTGTTAATCTAAACAAACTTGAAAATCAATGGACATGACTCAAAAATAAGAGAGTGCAATGTGATTGGAAGACATGCAACATTCTGATTTCTACTTTAGGAGTTGACGAATATTACCGTGTCTCATATTGCAAAATTTCAAAGGCAATGTGGGACACCTTGCAAGAAACCTATGAGGGGATGAACATGCTGAAACAAACGTGAATGAATATCTTGACACAAGAGTATGAACTCCTTCACATGAGGCAAGGGAAACCATTGTCGGCATGCAAAAGAGGTTCACTCATATTGTGAACAAACTAGATGGTCTTGGTAAAACAATTCCAAACAAAGATGTTACTAATAAGTTGTTGAGATGTTTAACTAGGGAATGGCAACTGAAGGTTACCTCTATTAAAGAATCACAAAATCTCAACACTTTATCAATTGATTCTCTTTTTGGAAGGTTATAAGAGCAAGAGCAAGAGCTTATAAGTCTTGCCAAGCATGAAGAGAAATTGAAAAAGAATGATAAGTATAAGGGGAAGGAAAAGGAGAAAGATAAAAAGAGCATTGCCGTAAAAGCCTCTTCATCTAAGGCTCAAGTGGAAGAGCAATCGGAAAGTGATGAAAGTAAAGACGATGCCCCAAGTGATGAGAAAATGGGGCTCTTTGTGAAAAGATACAATAAGTATCTATTACACAAGTGGGCTCAACATAGTGACAAAAATCTCCTGAAATTCTGAAGATCAAGTAAAAAGGAATGATCACTAAAGAAGGAAGGAAATACGATTACTTGTTTTGAATGTAGTAAAATAGGGCACATGAAGAATGATTGCCCCAATATTGTGAAGAAGAAGATTAGACCTCCAAGCAAGCAAAAATCAAGTGGCAAGGGTCAGAGAGCATACATTGCTTGGGAGGATGATGATAAAGACTCATAATCAAGTAACTTGAAACCCTCAGTTTAATTTTAAAAAAAATTTAACTAATAATAATAATAATAAATAAATAAATAAATAAATAAATAAATAAAACAAACCAAACCAACTTCACTCCACCTTCATTTTCAACTTCACCTTTTCCCTCCCTCTTCTTCTCTCTCTCGGTAACAACATCAATCGCCCCCTCTTTTTATTTTTTTTCTCTTCTTTTTGTCCTTGCTTCTTCTCACTCCAAAACAAAAATTGCACACATAAACTCTCATCCCTTAAAATGAATTTAACATCTCCAAAAGCATAACTTCTCATACTCCTACAAATGCTCGTGGTTAGGATTTTGGGGTTAGGGTTAGTGAGTTAAGGAAGGAGAAGAGTACCCATTCTTTGAAAGGTGTTTATTGAGACTCTTTGAGGTAAATATACAACTCTAATGCTAATAATGAATCTCTAGAAAAAATGTAGTTTTGTTTAAAAATCTTATTTGTGTTTAGAGTAGATTTAAAACATTTTTAGGGTTTCCTAGAGTTACCTAATCTTTAGAATAATTTTTCTAAAGTCTTGAGAATTTTTTGATACTCAAATTTGTTAGCTGAGGTCCTACCTGCTACTCTGGGATTTGTTGGAGAACAAACTTAGTCGATTCTCCATAGTTGTGAGTAGACGAAAATCATTGTCACATATTTTTATTTTGCTATAATTGTTATTTTACTCATTTTCTATGTTAAAGTATTTATTTGAAAATTGGGGAAACACAACCTTTGAATTTATCTTGATTTCGTCCTTTAATTATTTTCATGGTTTTTGCTATATAATATGTTTGTAGTTTGATTTATTTATGAGTTATAAAGCATTTAAATATTGAATTGATGTACAGTTGAATATGTTTTTCATGAATTTCGATGAAATAAGAGATGATTTTTAAATATGTTTTTTGGAAATCGTTATAATTATGAAATCGTTAACGGCGGTAGGTGCACCTAGTTACATCATTTTGATTAGAGATAGTTACCCGTTAGGTGGAGCCACCCCTGTGAGATATGTCATCCTTAGGAGGGGAGGGCTATCAACGAGATGTCAACTCCCTAATTGATGCATTGCGAGATTGAGAGGAGAATGCTATCCATTAGATGGAGCCACCCCTAAGGGAAAGGCCACCCTTAGGAGGAGATGGCTATCAATGAGATGAAGTCGCCTCTTGGTTCCAAAAAACTTATGTTTTTACTTGTTTGATTTTATATGATATTTTAAGGTTGCTCATTTTGATTTCACTTATGTATGAATTGAATTTTTAATATTTCTACCTGAACGGATAAATTATAAGTTTAATGATTTTATCATGTGTACTTTATTTGAGAATTATCTATATTTCAGATAGTATTGTTTAACATAATTGCCACAAGATTGTAAGATAATTATTCGTGCCTTTTTATGTTTCCCTTCTAGTTGGTGGTGGTTGTTGTCTCCTCACTAAGTCTTTGTGACTCACCCTTTCACGTTGGTCATTTTTTTCAGATTCACAGGCAGCTGAGTAGCAAGCTGTTAGTAGATTCAAGTCTCAATCATTTTTTGGTAGGCCTCTTTGATCGAGGGCTGTTTTGTAAAGTCTGTTGAGTCGTGATGTATTTTGCAACTATTTTGAGTCTAGAAAGTCTTTCGGGAAATGTATTAAATATTAGATTTTGCTCTTTGAGTTATGACTAAGTTAACAGTTTGAAACAGGTTTTTATATATTTGGAAACGTTGAAGTTACAAAGGATACTCTCTCGAAATCTCGGAAAAAAAATTATATATATATTTTTTGAGATGGTTATTTAGAACTATTTAATTGCGTAATTGTTAAGTTGTTGGTAGGCTTGCTAGGCTAGGAGTATAACTTATGCGTCGGTCACATCGTTCAGCTTTCGTGTCGTGACATAACTCGTATGATAATGAAATATCGAACCTATGTCTCATGGCTTATAGTCATGATGAAGATAAGGTGTGCCTACGAGAAACGGATAGGAAGTGGCTCCTTGATAGTGGTTGTTCAAGACATATGGCAAGAGGCAAGTCCAAGTTTATTGAGCTACATGCAAAGAAACGAGGATATGTAACCTATGGAGAGAAAAATAGGTGTAAGATACTTGGCAAAAGTGTTGTGGGAAATCCCTCCACAATCACAATAGAAAATGTTTTGTTAGTTGAAGGGCTTAAGCACAATTTGCTTAGTATAAGTCAATTATGCGACAAGGGATATAGAATAACATTTAATTCCCTTGATTGTTTAATTGAACATGATACGGAAAAGTAAAAGGTCTTTAAGGGAATAAGAGTTGAGAATACATATATGTTAGACTTAGATGATGCTTCATCAATAGGAACTAAATATATGATGTCTAAGAGTGGAGACTCTTGGTTACGGCTTCAACATTTAGCTCATCTTTACTTTGATTTGCTTAATAAGATAGTTTCCAAGGATCTAGTAGCAGATCTTCCTAAGCTAAAACTCTCAAACGACCGAATGTGTGACGTTTGTCAAATGGGGAAGCAAATTAGGCATCAAGATTTAGCTCATGTTCTCTTTGATTTGCTAAATAAGATAGTTTCCAAGGATCTAGTAGTAGGTCTTCCTAAGCTAAAATTCTCAAACGACTGAATGTGTGACGTTTGTCAAATGGGGAAGCAAATTAGGATCTCTTTTAAATCTAAAAAATCTATTTCAACTTGGAGACCCCTAGAACTTTTTCATATGGACTTGTTTGGTCCTTCAAGAATAGAAAATTTAGGAGGCAACTATTATGGTTTTGTAATTGTGGATGATCATTCTAGATTCACATGGACTCTATTTTTATCTAGCAAGGATGAAACTTATTCTGTTTTTGAAAAATTTGCTAAGGTTATTCAAAATAAAAAGGATACTAAAATAATTTCAATAAGAAGTGATCATGGAGGCGGATTTGAAAATCATCTATTCGATAACTATTGCATGGTAAATGGGATAGATCATAATTTTTCTGCTCCTGGTACTCCGCAACAAAATAGCATTGTGGAGAGGAAAAATAGAATTTTAGAAGAATTAGCTAGAACCATGATTTATTTCTAGGCCAACCTAAATATTTCTAGGCGGACGCGATTAATACCGTGTGCTATGTTCTTAATAGGATTTTGATACTACCTATATTGAAGAAAACCCCTTATGAATTATTTAACAAAAGGAGTCCAAAAAATCCCATTTGTCACGTTTTTGGATGCAAATGTTTTGTATTAAATAATGGAAAGAATGACCTTGGTAAATTTGATGCGAAGGCGGATGAGAGTATCTTTCTCGAGTACTCATCATCTAGTAAAGCATATAGAGTGTTTAATAAGAGAACTCTTAGTGTTGAAGAATCTATGCATGTTTCTTTTGACGAAACTAATCCCCAAAAGCAAGGGAAAAGAACTTCTTCTTTTGTTGTTTCAGGTACAAATACTAATATCATCCTTGGGGACGAGACTCAAAATAATAACACCAAGGAAGAAAATAATGAAACAATCGAGGAGGAGCCAAGTTCCAAGCATGACCTTCCTCCAACTTGGAGGATATTCAAGGATCACAATTGGAAAAACATATTAGGGGATATAAATAAATTTGTAAGCACAAGGTTACTATTAAGTAATTTTTGTCATCATTTTGCCTTTTTTATCTCAATTTAAGCCTAAAACGGCAAAGGAGGCAATACTTGATGAGCATTGGCTCATGGAAATGCAAGAAGAATTGAACCAATTTGAAAGAAACAAGGTATATGATTTAGTTTCACTACCTAAAGACCATCAAGTAATGGGAACCAAATGGGTATTTAAGAACAAATTGGATGAAAATGCAGCAATAACATGAAACATAGTCAGGTTGGTGGCAAAAGAATATAACCAAGAGAAAGGAATCGACTATGAGAAAACTTATGTGTCAGTTGCATGGATTTTAAACTATATGAAATGGACGTCAAAAGTCTTTTTCTAAACGGTTATATAAATGAGGAGGTTTATGTGTCTCAACCACCCAGATTTGAAAACTTTGAGAATGTTTTTAAATCAAAATAAGCCTTATATGGACTTAAACAAACTCCTAGAGGTTGGTATGAGTGCCTAAGTAAGGTTTTTTTTTTTAATTGTAAACAGGTTCTTAAGAGGAAAGGTTGACACAATCTTGTTTATTAAGCACAATGAAAAACACATTTTGTTAGTTCAGGTTTTCGTTGACGATATCATATTTGGATCGACTAACAAAAAATTATGTCAATAGTTCTCTAAGCTAATGCAGGGGGAATTCAAAATGAACATGATGGGAGAATTAAATTTCTTCCTAGGTCTTCCAATTAAGCAAATTAAAAATGGCTTCCTTATCACCCAATCAAAGTTTGTTTGGAACTTCTCGATAAATTTGATATGGAAGATGCTAATTCCATAAGCACCCTCATGGCAACTAGTTGTACTTTAGATAAAGATGAAAATGGAATTGACGTTGAGGTAACCAAATATCGTGGTACGATAGGTTCACTTTTATATCTTACTATATATAGACCGAATGTTATGTTCAACGTATGTATGTGCGCTCGATATCAATCATCCCCAAAGCAACCTCATTTAAAAGCTCTAAAACACATACTTAGATATCTTTAGTGTACTTCTAAATATGGGCTTTGATATCCTAAGGGGAATGATTGTTGTTTAATTGGTTATTTCGACTCCAATTTTTTCGTTTGCAAATTGGATAGGAAAAGCACTAGTGGTACTTGTCATTTCCTTGGTAGATCTTTGATCTCTTGGCAAAGAAAGAAACAAATTAGTGTTGCCTTCTCTACTGTTGAAGTCGAGTATGTTGATGTCGGGAGTTGCAGCGCAAAGCTTATTTGGTTGAAGCAACAACTCTAAACATATACCTATCAAATGTGACAACACAAGTGCATTCAATTCGACAAAGAATCCGGTTCTTCATTCTCGTACCAAACATATAGAAATTCGACATCATTTATGTTGTGATCATGTTGAAAAAGGTGAAGTAGTATTCGAGTATGTTGATACGCAAAGTCAGTTGGCTGATATTTTTACAAAACCTCTCGCTTTTGAGTCCTGTTCAACTTGGACGACTCTTGTCTTGAATTATTTCTTGTGTTCTACCTTGGTCTTTTGATCTCTAACAATTTATTTATCCAAGTGTCACAAATTTTCTCTTAAGTTCAAGGACATTATCTTATTGGTATATATTTTTTTACCTCTCTTCTTGTAACTTTTGTTAATTTTTACCATATTTATTTTAACTTTGTTTGTCATTTTTAAGTGTATCGTGCATATTGTTAAATTTTCTATATGTTTGATTCATGTCAATTTGATGCTTTCATGTTTCACATGGGTGTTTCTTTACTGTGTTTTTGTTCCTACCTATTGTAATTTGAATTATGCTATTAGTGTAATTCGAATTATGATTCCTCTTTTTATTTTTTTGCATTTTTAACATTTGCAATTTGAATTCAGTCATCAATGCAATTTGAATTATGCCTAAAATTTTTTTTTTTTTCCGCCTCTTACAATTCGAATTGCGCTATGTGTTATTCAAATTATGCTTCAAAATTTTAATGTTTTTTGTTTATGCCTCAAATTACCCTACGTAAAAACTATTTTTTTTTGTTTCTACCTCACTTAATTCCAATTACCTATTTCGCAATTTGAATTACACATACTTTTTTTTACTTTTCTGCATCAATCTCAACCATTCATTCAAATTTCCACAATTACCCACTCTTATCTAACCACCCATTCAAATTTCTACCCTCCTTTATGTTTTTGTAACCTCTCTTTCTTCTTTCTAAAACAAAAACTTGTTTCCCTTCTCTCACACCAACATTCCCCATTTGTATTTTCTCCCATCTCCGTAAACTTCTCTACCTTATTTTAACCCAATCTTCAAACAACCATTTTTCCCCTTTCTTTACCTTCTTTCTACACCATCTCACCAACATTCTTAAACCCTCATTTTCGATTTGTATTTGAGTTTGAGATTTTTGATTTTTTGGGTTTGCTGCAATTTTGTGGATTTTTTTATTATGTGTGGCTTGCTGAGTTCTGTGCATTTTTGATTTTGTGTGGTTTTCTGTAGTTTTGTGTTGTGGCCTTCAATTTGTGGTATTTTTTTGACTCTGCGAAAATGGTGCATAGAAAATTGGTACCAAATAGAACTCGGGGTGGTGCTTCCAAAGCCACTCTCTTTGATCAAAGCAATGCATTCGATTTTCAACATATTTTGACACCAGATGCATTTTTCAAGTACCAACAGACTTATATTCCTCGCACTTTAGGCATCCCTTACTCGTTTGACATCAAAGTGGCTGACACTCTGAAACTCGACTTTTAAAAGGTTTTTTTGTTCAAGATTTGGTTAAGTTTTTGAGATATTTTATTGTGTGTTTACTCCAAGAGATGATTTATTTACTGTTCCTCTGAGAGATAAAATGTTGGTTATGAATGTTCCTCTATGGAGGTCATTATTTGGTTTAACTTGTAAAGGAGTGGAATTTGATTTGAGTTTTTCACACTACGATGGGTACGATCTAAATACTTTTCTATAGTCAATCATGAAACAATTCGGTCAACATGTTTCTCTGAATCATTTCTATGATGGCCTATTAAAGATAGAGCCATGCTTATTGCACTAGGTTATTGCCAAATTTATGAATTCTCAAAATGGTAATTTTTCAAGATTTTATGAGAGTGATTTGGCCTTAATGTGGTTGTTGATGAAAAATAAAAAGATTAATTGGCCACACTTTATTGTTACTAACATCGCAACTATTCAAAAATTTAGGGATTTTCCATTAATCTATTGCTCGTTTGTTGCAACATTTCTGAAACATTTTAATATCGATTCTCCTGCAAATATGCACCTTGGTATATTTTCCGCACATGAGTTTTATCCAAGTACTATCTCTAAGATGAAATATTATCGAGATCCCAATGGTGGTTGGTACTTCAAAGATCTCACGAATCGGGAACTCCGTGAAATTGTAAATGAGGATGATGTCGACCTTGCCGACGAAATTGTAGAGGAAGATAATGATATGTATCGTGATGCTGGTGTTAGGTCTTCTGGTCCGTCATGTGCACATGCCTATGAGGGGTAGATTATGGATTATTTGGACAAGATGCATGAGGATACTCGCATCCAACTGAGTGATTTGAGGTTTGAACAACATGAGTAGTTCTAGTCTTTTGCACGGGAGCAACAAACTCCCCAACAAGCCTTTCAGACGGCTGTTTTTGCTCGCCTTGATAATATGCACTTGGGTTAGCAAAATTTCTTACAAAGCATGAATGCAAATTACGCTTATTTTTTTATGTTTTATTTTGGTCTGTAACTTAAGGTGCTTGCACCATTTGACTTGGTTCTTCTACTTTTTTAACTTTCTTTGTATTGAAATTTTGCACTATGTTATGTGAGTACTTTATGTTATGTGTCTTATTGAATTTTTATGGTTGTGATTATTCTACTACTTTTGTTCTTTGTTTTGTGATAATCGGTTTTTGACTCATATTTGTTGTGCTTGATTTTTTTAAGATATGATACTACTAATGTTGTCTTTTCTTCTTTTTGATAATGTCAAAGGGGGAGAAGATTCAACTAAGCTTTGTCACGATTGGGTAACCATCGATCACATATTAAGGGGAAGCAATCTCGATTATTTGTTCTTCACTTAATCCTTAGTTTTTCATCATCAACAAAAGGGGTATGTGAGTGCTTTAGTATTTGTTTTTTAGGCTTAAAGTGTTTTAATTAGATGTCAAAACTAAGTTAGCTTAAAATTATTGTATAAGGATACCTCATTAATCTCCATGATAAAAATATGGTTTTAAGTCAAACTATTTTCATATCATTAATTATTTGAAAATATGGTATTTACAAAAACAACTCATGTAATTCGAATTGTACTAAGTGTAATTCGAATTACACCTATTTGAAAATATGGGATTTTGATTCTGCAATGTAAAATTCGAATTATAGTTGTACATAATTCGAATTGTGCATAAAAATTAATGTAATTCGAATTACCCCTGTTTGTAATTCCAATTACCTATTCAGAATCAACAGTTCATTTACTATATGTGAAATGCAATTTGACTTATGCATAAAGGTAATACGAATTACACGATAAAAATTCTAGTTTAATGTTTTATCTTGTTTTGCTTTCACATACTATTTACCTCATTTTTGGCATATATAGAACATTTTTACTCTCTTCTCTCATTAAAATATATATCTTTGAAAGCTCTTAGAACCATTTTTTCATGGAGAAATATTCTTGACTCATACAAGTGTTAGGATAACATTATAAGTAGAGTTGAATGTTCATTTGATTACGAGAGTATTGATTGGGTTTATCATCAGCTACAATCAAGGTAAAAGGAAAGAAAATATTTCTTTTCACCCTATTTGAGAATAAATGGGGTTTTTAGGTTTCTCATTGAATTGTCAAGATTGAAGAAGTTGAATCAACAATAGGTGAAGATTCAAGGTTGAAGACATTATAGCAATGGTGTTTGTTTTTTATTGTCTCAAGAAGTTTATCGTTGTAAACATAAAAATTCACATTTCTCATTAGTGGAAATCTATTAATGGAAATCTATTATGAATTAAAGCCATTAAGATTTTGATCTCCAACGGAAACAAGTTTGGTGAGTGAAAACGGCCATTAATTGAATCGAAAAATGAAGAATGAGATTAGATATAAAAGGTGATATTATTATTTTAGAAAAAGGGGAAATGAATGAAGAAATGATGAGTTGGAGCTTCTTGCGCTTTTATTCTGCTTCGGCGCGTTGGGCAAGATTGGCAACCCATCGGAAACGGCGACGAGGGTTCTTGACGATGGAGACGGCGGATCTCCATCTCAGAAGGTTGTCCTCTGTGGGGTGCTTTGGCTTCACGTAAAATTTCTCTCTCAGGAATCTCTCAATCGCTCTCTACACACTCACACTTCTTTCTAACATTATTATTATTATATTATTTCATTTCTTTTTGTTTTCATTATTATAAAATTAAATAATGAAAACAATAAAAAGAGGGACATGAAGAAACTTTCAAGCGTCGCCTAAAATGGCGGGAACAAAGAGAGACAACCGAGAGTGCCACTAGTGACTAGACATTCTTGTGGTCTATATGCGATAGAATTAAGAACATAAAGAATATTTCTTGTACAATAAAGCATGTTTGTTTCGTCATTTTCTAAGTTTACTTCTTTTTTTTTACAATTTTTATAAGTTTACTTGTAATTTATAATTTATTTAGTTCTTTTATTTTTTAGTAAAATTGTAATATTTTGTAAATGTTTATCACAAGAAGTTACTTTACTGAAATTATTATTTTCATTTAAGATTATTGTTTTATTTATTTATTTTTTACCTTGTTTTCCTTATTTATGACGTTTACTAAAATCTTTTCCCCTTTTGTGCTACTTGTGCGGTATACTTTCGTACACCGTGTACAAATGACACGTTAAGTTGGATTTGAAGTGTTCTTATCCGATCTTAGTATATGATCGAGTCAAATTTTAGACTCTAACATATCCTTTAATCCGATTAAATCACGATGAATTGCAGATTCATTAAGGACAAAACGAAATAAAGAGGGGACCAAACTGGTCTTAAGACGAAATGCTGACTAGTAATTCTTAAACATTCTTTTATAGAAAAACAATTAAACATAAAGTAATTCATAACAAGTCACATGGTCACCACTAGCTCAAATTAATTCTTTGTTCTTGGTAATTGAATTTTACTTAGGAGTTGCTAAATCTAGTTTGGGTATTGACAACTCAAACAACCAATACTTAATTGATTGTCAAGATCAACTTCACCATTGATTGTTTAGTTATCTCTTAATTCAATATATGTTGTTCACATTAATCACAAAAGGTTATAGAGTGCAATCGTTCAATCATGAATTTATCGAAAAATACTAAAAGTGCTTTTGTTACGCATTGAAATATGATGTATCTATTCATCCCCTTAGATACGGGACCATACCGACTAACAACTTAACCGTGTATCCGATTTTTTAGTGAGGCACACATTGTGCTTCACATCATTTTTAATATATTTTGGCTTTTTGAAAACAAAACTATTGGTTGATTTTTCATTATTATAAATATAAAATGAAATCATTGTTTTGAAAGTAGTGTATATAATAATAATTGAAGGGTAGAGTTGGAAAAAAATAAAGTTACTTTGAAAATCGAAATCAACATTCATTTTGAAACAAATATTTTCATTTTAAAGTGACACTCATTTTGAAACAATGAAGTAATTGTCATGCACAGTCAATGTAAAAAATATTAAACTGTCGATACATCACAACCATTAATGGTCATCATTTTAGAGATAGTTATAGTAAATGTCAAACATCTTCAATTATCTAATCGTTGTGATTGATTGACAGTGTAAAAACTCTTTACAGTGATAGTGTATACGACAGTGTAAAAACTATTTACAATAACTAAATTTATATTATTGTTAAAATAATTAATATTAATTGACAATATCAACAAATAAATATTGACAATGAAATAATTGTTGAGACAAAAGGATTGTTAGCAAGACCCTATGAAAATTGATGCATAACCTGTGCCATATTTCAGTTATGTTATTTGAACACATCAAAATCAACACCATATTTTAACATCGTATATTTATAAGCGTGAATGTTGGAATCGAGGTTAAATAACAAAAACAACAAAAGAGAGAAAAAATAATATAAAAACAAAAAATATATACAAATACGATATTGATGTCAATATTTGTGTTAAAAAATTATATCTTTATAGTATTAAAAATTCATTAGATAAATTACTTCACTATTTTTAATAACAACGGTGGTTCATATATCACACTTATTCTCACCAATATATATATATATAGAAGTACTTATAATAAAACTCAATATTGAATGATTAAACGATTGTAATTTATTGTATATGAATTAAATCCAACGTTTTTATATGTTGCATTTTCCACAAATAATTCAATTTTAAAATAAATGGAAATCTATTATAAATTAAAGCCATTAAAATTTTGATCTCCAACGGAAACAAGTTTGGAGAGTGAAAACAGTCATTAATTGAATCGAAAAATGAAGAATGAGATTAGATATAAAAGGTGATATTATTATTTCATAAAAAGGGGAAATGAATAAAGAAATGATGACCTGGAGCTTCTTGCGCTTTTGTTCGGCTTCGGCGCGTTGGGCGAGATTGGCAACCCATCGGAAACGGCGACGAGGGTTCTTGACGACGGAGACGGCGGATCGCCATCTCCGAAGGTTGTCCTCCGTAGGGCGCTTTGGCTGCACGTAAAAGTTCTCTCTCAGGTATCTCTCCATTGCTCTCTACACATTCACTCTTCTTTCTAACATTGTTATTATTTTATTATTTCATTTCTTTTTGTTTTCATTATGATAAAATTAAATAATGAAAACAATAACAAGAGGGACATGAAGAAACTTTCAAGCGTCGCCTAAAATGAGGGAATAGAGAGAGACAACTGTAGTGCCACTAGTGACTAGATGTTTTTGTGGTCTATATGCGAGACAATTAAGAACATAAAGAATATTTCTTGTACAATTCAGCATGTTTGTTTCGTCATTTTCTAAGTTTACTTTTTTCTTTTACAATTTTTATAAGTTTACTTGTAATTTATAATTTATTTAGTTTTTTTTTTTTTTTACTAAAATTGTAATATTTTGTAAATGTTTATCACAAGATGTTACTTTACTGAAATTATTATTTTCATTTAAGATTATTGTTTTATTGATTATTTATTTTACCTTGTTTTCCCTATTTACGACGTTTACTAAAATCTTTTCCACTTTTGTGCTACTTGTGCGGTATACTTTCGTATACTGGTGTACAAATGATACGTTAAGTTGGATTTGGTGTGTTCTTATCCGATTTTAGTATATGATCGAGTCAAATTTTAGACTCTAACATATCCTTTAATCCGATTAAACTCGATGAATTGCAGGTTCATTAAGGACGAAATGAAATAAAGAGGAGACCAAACTAATCTTAAGACGAGATGCCAACTATTAATTCTTAAACATACTTTTATAGAAAAACAATTAAACATAAAGTAATTCATAACAAGTCACATGGTCAGCACTAGTCGATTCATTCAAGAATAGTAACTCATAACATTATTTTACAATCTATAAATTATTAAGTTAATGATCTGATTGGTAATTTTTTTATAGAGAGTAAGGCGATAATAACATTAAATAATAACAAAAAATAATCGTTTGTCTTTAAAGTAATTTGGGATGGGTAACCCGATGAGTAACCCAAATCCGGTCTTTTTTCTACCTTGTCTTGTCCTTGTGGGACGGAGCGGGTCTTATACACCCTTACATTCCTATGACATTTAGACCTACAGAATAAATAATCACACTGAATGACATTCTTCCTACCCCTTCATATGAATACAGATTGGCGGTCGTAAAACAATCACACATTTATGTTATCTAACGTATATTCTTTCTCTATGCAATTCCATTTTATAGGAGTGTATTAACACAAGAACTTTGATGAACAACCCCATTTAAATCTGACAAAAGCATATTAAAATATTCTTTACCATTGTCACTTTTGAAGACTTGAATATTTGTTCGGTATTGATTTTGCACCATTTTAAAGAAATTTTTTACAACCTATCCAACTTCCTCTTTTTCTTTCAATAAATAAATCCAACAAATTCTAATAAGATCATCGATGAAAGTTATAAACCATTTTTTATTAGAAAATGTGTTTATTCTATTAGAAGAAACACAAGTAGATTCAAAGTAGGTACTTATTTGAGGTTGGTCTTTGAAGTCGAGTCCATTGTCAAGATAATAGATCTATTTGTAGATGGGCGCACAGTAGATGAGAGGAGGGTTCACAGGGTAGAGGATGAGGGTTTGTAGGGTTAGGACAACGTATTAAATTTGTTTTTATTTATTTAAAGTGAATGTTTTTTATTTAAAATGAATGATTTTACAGCGCTTGGACAAAAAGCGCTATAATACGTCCATTAAAAATGTGAAAGCGCAAGCCTATTACAGCGCTTATACTTAACTAATCGTTAGATAACATATGGGTGAAACTGTTTTAACTGCATAATACTTAACTAATCGTATGTTATCTAACGTTTTATATTTTCAAACCCCATTTGTTATTTTTCGAAATTGTTTTCCTTTGACTTGTATCTTTGTTGATTTGCCACTAAAAGTTTTTGGTTGCATTTCTTTTGTTCATGAACATACATAACTTGGCAAAATCGAGCCACGTGCAATAAAATGTGTTTTTACTGGTTACTCTCCAACTTAGAAGAGGTATAAGTGTTTTGAACCAAAATCAAAAAGAATTTTTGTAACCATGGATGTTACTTTTGCTGAAAATCAACAATTTTTTATAGGGATTCATCTTCAAGGGAAAATTTTAAGACTCATCTCTTGCTTTTGAAAATATCATTACTTTAGGTGATATAGTGTTGTCACAAAATTCTGACACTTATATTGATGCACCAAAAGAAAATGCTCAAAAATTCATATTGGAACTTAATCCACTTATGAATGAGGTTTCAATAGATTCGGGGAACACAATTTCAAATCAAAATCACAATTAACAAATTCTTTATCCCGATAATAATGAAGGACCACCTGAAATGCCACAATATAATGACTTAGATAAAGAGACACAAAGCAGGGTTTCTACCATTGACCCTACTTAGAAGGGAAATGTCTTTGAAAGAAGAAACCATAAACAGAGAAATGAATGATCCATTCTCTGACCCTTCCTAGATTATGAACCAATAGATAATCCACCAGATCCTCCTGATACAAGTAAGTCTTCTTCTGTTCTTAAGAGTCACTTTGAGTATCATGATATAGAACTTCCTATTGCAATTAGGAAACCAAGTAGGTCATGCATTAAACATCATTTGTCTAATTATGTGTCATATTCAAAATTTTACCTCTTAGTTGTCTGCTATAGAAATTCCAAAAAATATATACGAGGCTTTAAAAATTCTAAAGTGGAAGGAAGTTGTTCTTGAGAAGATGAGAGCTTTTTATAAGAATCAAACTTGGAGAGTCATGACTTTACCTACAGGAAAAAATACCATGAGATGTAAATGAGTATTTACTGTGAAATATAATTTTGATAACATATTTGAAAGATACAAGGTACACTTGGTTGCTAAATGGTTTATTCAGACATATAACATTGATTACTCAAAGACTTTTGCTCTTGTTACCAAATTAAACACTATTAGAGTTCTATTGTCTTTGGTGGTGAATTTTGATTGGTCTCGTAACCAACTTAATGTAAAAAAAATGCTTTTCTAAATGATGATTTGGAGGAGGAAGTATACATGGATAACCCTCCTGGCTTTGAAGACAAGATTGGTTCAAATGTGTGCAAGCTACAAAAATTCCTTTATGGTCTCAAGAAATCCCCTAGAGCTTGGTTTGAAAATTTCACTCGGTCGGTTAAAATGCAAGGATATATGCAGACACAATCAAACCATACTTTGTTCATAAAGTTCTCTAATGTTGGTAAGATTGCAATTCTAACTGTATATGTAGATAATATTATTTTGGAAGATACCAGAGGTTGGTTGACAAACTTATTTATCTAGCCCACACTAGACCTGACATCGCATTCTCTAGGAGTTTTTTTAGCCAATTCACGCACTCTCCGTATAAAAAACACTCGGAGACTGTTTATCGAATCTTAAGGTACTTGAAATCCAATCCTGGCAAGGGTTTGTACATCAACAAAACCAATGACAGAGAAGCCTCTATATATACAAATGTTGATTAGGCAGGATCAATTACTGATAAAAAATCCACTACTGGATATTGTGCCTATGTTTGGGGAAATTTAGTCACTAGGAGAAATAAGAAACAAGGTGTTGTTGCTCAAAGCAGTGTTGAAGCCAAATTCAGAGCAATGGTTCAAGGAATCTATGAACTTTTGTGGATTCATAAACTCTTAGAAGAACTGAAAATAAAAGTTGATTCACCCTTAAAATTGTTTTTGATAGCAAAACAATAATTAGTGTAGCTCACAACCATGTGCAACATGATAGATTCAAGCACATTGAGATTGACCGCCACTTCATAGAAGAAAAAATTGATGCTGGAATTATATATTTGCCATTTGTGACTTCTAATCAGCAAATTGTTGATATCTTGACAAAAAGTTTGGCAAGACCCAATTTTGAGCAACTTATAGCCAAGTTGGGCACGATAGATATCTATGCACCAACTTTAAAGGGGAGTGTTGAAGAATTAAGGGAAATCAGATTTGATTCTCTTATATTTTATATTATTCTGGTTATTCTTATTTTATGATTCTGCCATCGTTACTATTGTAATTTTTTTTCCTATATAAACAGCTTAGGACTGTAATAATAAGATATAAAAGTATTTTGTCTTTTACTTTTTTCAATAACTATAATTGCTCTCACCGATTAATGGGTGTGTTACGAGAACAAGAACAAGCTTGTCCACAACGCCAATATGAAAGGGATTGTGCTGATAATCCATGGTGAAGGTTAGATCTGGAAGGATCAATCAAGAATCATACCACAACAATCCCAAATGGAGGACTCTTCTGTAGAAAGATTACACACAAAGTGAGAAAACAGAGGAACTGGTACGCTTAGATGATGTGATAAGTGCAACTTAAACCATATTATGCTAAAGAAGATGAAGATAAACTCTATGTTGTCAGTTACTGATAGCGGCGCGGAGCGCCTAACCCCGAAGAAGAAGAAGGGTCGTGGTGTTCACTGTTTACTGGAGGAGTTGAAGAAGAAAGATCAAAAAATAATAAAATAATAAAATACCGTTAATGAAATTTAAAAAATTCAAAAAAAACTGTAAAAACCGAGAGCGGGTCATGGTTACGGGTCGGGCGCGACGCATCAGCAGGTTTAGGGCGCTATTCGCAGCCGCGTTCGCCACAATTGATGACAGTGACGGCCAGACACGACGCGGTGACGACGTCCAGCTCACCGCGATTCAGTTATCCCACCGCTATTGACAACAGAGGATAAATGACAGAATTATTGGGCCTAAGACTAGTGAAAGGCCCAAACCTGCAGTGTCGAAAACTTATGTCCGCAAGGGTAAAAAAGAGAATAAGCAGTCTATTAATGACAGGGCAGAATTCTAGGGATTTCAGTTACACATAGGGGAATAAATTGAGGAGGGTAGTGGAGTATTGAGGAGGAATAATTATTGTATCGTTGAATTAGGAGAATACTATTTTCTCTGGAGGAGCTGTGCTTTGGGCTGTTCACTGTATCAGCATTTTCCCTTCATCAATAAATCAATAAATTCCCATTTTATCTATCATTTTACACTCCTATCTATCGGCGACTCTATCATTGGTCCGACCTGTCGGATCTTCGAGAAGTACCAGTGATTTTTTGTACGTTGTACATGCCACCGAAGCTGTTAGATCGAATGGAAGCAGTTGAAGTAAGACTCTCAGCAGTGGAAGACTCTGTTCGCCAAGAGTTGAGGGAATTTCGCGAAACTATGATGAGCGAATTCACGAGGTTGCTACAGCAACGACCAATTGGAACGGAGGAACAATATGTGCATTCTGAGGACTCAGTGACAGAGTATAAGATGGCAGTGATTTTCGAGAAGTACTAGTGATTTTTTGTACGTTGTACATGCCACCGAAGCTGTCAGATCGAATGGAAGCAGTTGAAGCAAGACTCTCAGCAGTGGAAGACTCTGTTCGTCAAGAGTTGAGGGAATTTCGCGAAACTATGATGAGCGAATTCACGAGGTTGCTACAGCAACGACCAATTGGAACGGAGGAACAATATGCGCATTCTGAGGACTTAGTGACAGAGTATAAGATGGCAGTGAAGAAAGTTGAGTTACCATCATTTGATGGAGACGATCCTGTGGCCTGGATCACGCGAGCTGAAACGTATTTTGAAGTACAAGGGACGTCGGAGGAGGTGAAGGTCAGATTGGCGAAGCTAAGCATGGAGGGAGCAACAATTCACTGGTTTAATTTGTTTCGTGAGGCAGAGGACGATTTGAATTGGGTGAAGTTGAAATGAGCCTTAATTGAAAGATATGGTGGAAGACAAAGTGATAACCCCTTTGAAGAGATGAAAGATTTGCAACAAACGGAAACGGTTGATGAATACATTACCACCTTCGAATATGTGTCGTCACAAGTAGCAAGACTACCGGAGGAGTAGTACCTTGGGTACTTCATGGGAGGACTCAAGAACCACGTTCGCTTGAAGGTGCGTACGTTGAATCCACAAACCAGAATGCAAGCGATGAAGATGGCTCGTGATGTCGAAACGGAATTACTTGGGTCTCTGATTTCAATAGGTGGTAATGTGGGTGGGCTTCGCAATTGGAATGGAAGTGGGCCAAGTGGATCGGGGCCCAACGGAAAGAAAGGATCTGGATTTCATTATAACCCGGGTTTGACCCGACATGGAAATGGGTTTAATAATAACTTAACCGGGTTAGTGCACAGCAAACCCGGTTCGATTCAATCTGCCTCAAATGCAAACTCCAGCATTTCTCAGAATACAGCGCGATTTGGAAACGATGAGGGGAGAAGAGTCAGCGGCGAGCGCAACCGTGGCCTCAAACATCTTCCTTATTCGGAACTGATGGAGCGGCGGACACGAGGGTTGTGTTTTCGTTGTGGGGAAAAATACCATCCTCTTCACCAGTGTGCTGAAAAGCAGCTCCGATTGATGATTTTGGGAGACGACGAGACGATTAACGAAGAGGGTGAGGTGATTGCATAGAAGCTATGGAGGATGAGGATGAAGTTCTTGATTGCAATTCCATGGGATTGTTTGATATTATTAAAGCAAAGAAAAAATTAGATAATACGCCTCCAACCACTTTATGCCTCAAGGGAAGTCTAAAGGGGGTTTCAATCGTGGTTTTAATCGATAGTGGCGCCAGTCACAATTACGTTTCATCCCGTGTTGCTACTGCGTTGGGGTTAACAGTGGAACCAGGAAGATCGATAGGAGTAAGGTTGGGAGACGGTCACCGTGTGTCCACTAGGGGGAGGTGTAGAAAATTGCAAGTACAATTAGATGATTTCACCACTAATGTTGATGCTTTTGTTTTGGAATTGGGTGATTTGGATATGATTTTGGGGGTGGCTTGGTTGCAAAGACTTGGGAAGGTGACATTTGATTTCGAGAAAATGACCATCAATTTTCAATGGGAAGGAAAAATGGTGGAACTACATGGTCAGTTTTTTACCACAAAAGACTTGGCTAATTCTAAGGCACTTCAAGCACAAACTGAAACACTGTATAGTTTATTGGAAGAGGAATTGGGTCAGACTCCAAATGAAGAATTACAGGAGCTAACTCAAGACCAACAACAAGAGCTTCAAGACTTGTTGGAGAATTTTAAAGGAGTTTTTGAAGAGAATACAGGCCTGCCTCCTGAACGAGATATAACTCATGCAATTGAATTGAAGAAAGATGCAGGTCCTGTGACTGTTAGGCCATATTGTTATCCTCACCACCATAAGGAAGAGATTGAAAAACAAGTTCAGAGCATGCTAACCCAAAGTATAATTCGAAACAGCTCTAGCGCATTTTCTAGTCCTGTCATTTTAGTCAAAAAGAAAGATAGGTCATGGAGGATGTGTGTTGATTATAGAGAATTGAATAAGGTTACAATGCCAGATAAATATCCAATTCCTGTAGTTGACGAATTATTGGATGAACTACATGGAACGAAATATTTCTCAAAACTTGATTTGAAATCCGGTTATCACCAAATAAGGGTGAAAGAAGGGGATGTGCATAAGACAACATTTCGAATTCATGAAGGGCACTATGAGTTTCAAGTGATGCCGTTTGGATTGACCAACGCACCAGCCACGTTCCAATCCATCATGAATCAGATTTTCAAGCCACACCTCTGTAAGTTTGTCTTGGTATTTTTTGATGATATCCTAGTATACAGTAAGGGATGGGAAGAACACTTAGCAAATTTATATCAAGTGATGGAGATTTTACAATACCACTGTTTTGTCGTTAATAAGAAAAAATGTAATTTTCCTAGTAGGAAAGTGGAATATTTGGGTCACGTAATATTAGAACAGTGTGTGGCTGTGGATCCATCTAAGATTAATAGCATTTTGGAGTGGCCAATCCCTCATAATGTCAAAGGAGTGAGGGGATTTTTGGGGCTGACCGGTTATTATCGGAAATTCATTGTTGACTATGGAAAGATAGCTAAACCATTGACAAAACTAACAAAGAAGGAAGGATTTCATTGGGGATCAGAAGAGTTGAAGGCCTTTGAGAATCTTAAAAGGGTTATGGTGCAAGCCCCAGTTTTAACGCTACCAGATTTTTCACAACCTTTTGAGATTGGATGTGATGCATCCGGAAAAGGAATAGGTGCAGTTTTAATGCAGAAAAAGAAGCTTATAGCCTACTTCAGCAAAGCTTTGTCCAAGAATAATTTAAGCAAGTCTGCGTATGAGAAAGAATTGATGGCGTTTGTGTTGGCAATTCAGCATTGGCGTCCGTATTTGTTGGGAAGAAGATTTGTGGTGTACTCCGATCAAAAGAGTTTACGACACTTGCTCGAACAACGCACGTATCGAAGGATGGCAGGAAATCTTTATTGGGTGGGAATGAGAAAGTCAGTTATGGAATTTGTGCAGAGCTACGACGTGTGTCAACATCAAAAGTACGTTGCGTCCTCTCCGATGGGTTTGTTACAGCCCCTCTCAATTTCGGAGAAAATTTGGGATGATATTTCGATGGATTTTATCACTGGTCTCCCAAAATTGAAGGGGTTTGAAGTTATTTTTGTAGTGGTGGATAGATTATCCAAGTATGGACATTTTATTCCCTTAAAACATCCATATACTGCGAGGAAGGTGGCTGAAATCTTTATTAAAGAGGTGGTGCGTCTTCATGGGGTTCCACAATCCATTGTCAGTGATCGTGATCCATTGTTTGTGAGTTTATTTTGGAAAGAGCTATTTCGCTTGCAAGGAACAATGCTGAGTATGAGTTCGTCATATCATCCGGAGACGGATGGGCAAACGGAGGTGGTGAATCGGTGCTTAGAAGCATATCTTCTTTGTTTTGCATCGGAGCAACCGAAGGAGTGGTCACAATGGATTCATTGGGCTGAATTGTGGTATAACACCACATTCCATGTGTCTACAAGAACTACACCGTTTGAGGCAGTGTATGGAAGAAAACCACCTACTGTGGTTAGGTATTTACAGGGAGAAACGAAGGGAGAAGCGGTAGCAGCTGAATTGGTTGATCGTGATAAGGCCTTACGTCAACTGAAGTATCATTTGAACAGGGCCCAAGAACAGATGAAGAGGTATGCAGACAAGAAAAGGAAAGCATATTCATTTGAAGTGGGTGAGTGGGTATTTCTGAAACTCCGACCCAATAGGCAGCAGACGGTGACTAGAAGGATCAATCAGAAACTGGCTCCACGGTACTTTGGACCATTTCCTATCCTAAAGAAAATAGGGGCAATATCCTATAAGTTGAAGTTGCCTGAAGGAAGTAGAGTGCATGCAATGTTTCACATCTCACAACTCAAGAAAGCTATTGGAGACTATTCTATTGAACCTCGACTACCAGACGGGTAAGAAATGGAAGCTGAAGAAGGGGAAGAACCGGAGGAATTGCTGGCAGCAAGATCAGTGATGAAAGAAGGACGGTTGGTGCGACAATGGCTGGTGCGATGGAAAGGAAGAGTTGTAGAAGACACAACTTGGGAGGATGAATTATTACTAAAAAGTCAATTTCCATCTCTCAACCTTGAGGACAAGGCTACAGTTCCTGATGGCGGTAATGACAGAATTATTGGGCCTAAGACTAGTGAAAGGCCCAAACCTGCAATGTGGAGAACTTATGTCCGCAAGGGTAAAAAAGAGAATAAGCAGTCTATTAATGACAGGGCAGAATTCTAGGGATTTCAGTTACACATAGGGGAATAAATTGAGGAGGGTAGTGGAGTATTGAGGAGGAATAATTATTGTATCGTTGAATTAGGAGAACACTATTTTCTCTGGAGGAGCTGTGCTCTGGGCTGTTCACTGTATCAGCATTTTCCCTTCATCAATAAATCAATAAATTCCCATTTTATCTATCATTTTACACTCCTATTTATCGGTGACTCTATCAATAAACTTACACCATATTAATCCTAAGAAAATGTGAGAAACTTTGATCCTCATGTCTTGATTAATTGCAAAATGAAAACACAGTTAGAATTACAAGATAGCACTTTTATATATACAGCAGCTATGAGATGAAAAACAACTACTCAACTATAAACTATCTCTGACCGAATTTGATAACAAAAAACTAACACACAAACCGAACAACTAAAGTCAGTAATAAGGGCAATAAGATACAATAAGTTCCTTCTCTGATACTTGCTTGAACTGAATAAGAGTTCAAACACAACTTTGTTGGAGTAATTCTTGTGTGAATCCAGTACCTATAGACACAACCAACTAAGAAATTCAAAAAATTAATAAAATAGCTCTTGTGCAATCTTTGATGTCCTTTTAATATTGTTTTACTATATCTTGAACTTTTTATTGGTTGTATCTATAGGCTCATGCAACATATACTCACTTTAATGACTGTAGATTTTGGGAAGGTGGGTATGATGCAGCATAAAGATGCGCGAATTTACATTCGTCAATTTTCAAAATCATCTGCCAAACTAGCCATCAGAGACTAGGATACTAAGGCTGCTGACCAAGAAGAGATGGCTTGTAAAAAACATGGCTTTGTGCAATCTTAATACGGTCTCGAGGATCATTCATAGTCTCATCTCGTAACGCTTGAAGAATAGCCTGTACTGGAGATTCCCTGAAGATTAGAGGTCAGCAAAACCACAGAAAAAGTTAGTTTCATAACTGGATTCAGTTTTTATTTTTTGCAGCGGAGAATTCTATATAGGATCTCTATAAATAATAACCCTGCATATGTAACATGATTACAATATAGTGACATAATTTTGTTAGATGGTGCTGGAATAATAAACAATTGATTTCAATAATATTTCCATTTGGGGCAGGAGTTCAATAGTTAGGATTACAGAAGCCTATGTAGCACCAATACTTCGAATTGAATGGATGTCAGGTGTCCAACACCGATACGACACCGGCACATGTAGTTACGTTCAAATAAGTTCCATTTTTCAAATTATATTATCAATGTTGACGTGTCAATTTCGTGTCCAGTGTCTATGACTGTGTTAATGCTTCAGAGATAGAAGCTTCCTTTGAACTTTTTACATAAGTTCATGAAAGGATTCCTAGAGGGTGTGACTGAACAGTAGAGAAGCAATAATTTATTACCTTATTATTAGTATTTTATATAACATCTTCAAGATGGGGCAAAGCTCGACAGGGGCAACAAGCTCGTTTTCTTCGGGATTTAGGACATTTAAGCTGGACTGACTCAATAGCTCATAGAATGCTTTAACAGCAGAGACTCCCTACAACATGCAAGGAAAAATATATGTTTATTGATAAGCAGCAAAGTAGAAACTCGAATGAAATATACTGTATAAATGAAGTGACCAAAATCTTTACTTGAATCATCCCCTTTCCCTTGATGCTGTCACCCATTTCAAGGCTCAATTCACCTTTGGCCAACTTTTGTCCGTACCATGCATTACGACCTTTCAACAAGGTTACATAAGTATCGGCCAAGAGAGGGCCTGCAAGTTTCTCGGGTTCTTCTGCCAATAGATGAGTGATAAAAATCATTTCTGATGTACAGTGAGCAAAGTACACTGATTTGCTGGTCGCACTTTCGTTTGTTAAAGCAGCTACCATCCCTGTTATGTTGATCATGATGAATAAAAAAGTTACATGATTTGAAAATATTACAAGAGTCCATTTTAGTGTCCTATAACAGAAAAAGAATTCAAAGAAAAGAACATCAAAGAACACACATAAATAACATCAAGAGGCACCGTCCAACTCCTGACATAAAAGCATACATCAAATTCTCAACTGATATTAAATCCATTCTATCTCGTCGTGATGCAAAATTATTATAGAAAATTAAAAATTTATTTTAGAAAATGAGGGTTTCTGAACCAGATAAAGTCAAGTCAGTACAAATCAATCATTGAAGCTAGGAATATAGAATCAATGTGAAAGAATTACTCCTTCTGAATGTTACTAAAGCTAAACTCGTAGACTGAAATAATCAACATTTTTTAAATGAAGAAATGAGAAACCATTTGATCAAATTCTAACCGGCCCAACACACGGATTATAGTGCTCCTTTCTAACCTCTAAGAGCTCTCAGTTATATTTTCCAAAAGAAAATAAATTGAACAAGCTTCTTCAGTGAGAATATACGAACTTATAAAAAAACAACCACAGTGAGCCTTATCCCACTAGGTGGAGTCGGTTACATGGATCAAATGACATCATAATGCTATGTCATAGATCATATTTTTATTCAAATTATTGATCTCTTACTCTTTAAGTCTTTCATGATAGTTTCTCTTGTAATTTTTCTTCCCCCTGCCTCTAGCAACAAGGCTATCCTCCATTTGATCTACTTTGTAATAGAGAATCTACATGAGTCCATACATACCCAAACCACCCAAGTCGAGATAGAAGCATCTTTGGTATAATAGTCAACAGGTGCTAATACCCCAACTCTCTCTAATGCGATCATTTCTAGTCCTTTCTCGTCTAGTTCTTCTACACATTTTGTTGACATATAGCAATCAGATCTGATATGATTGTGTTTATTAGTTGATTTTCTATTTAAGTTTATTTATATTTTGGGAAATAATCAAATCACTCTGATTTGATTTATTTCCTAATTTATTTTTACTTTATTCTGCATTCATTAGATAGCTGGCAGCATTGTATATATATATATTTGTACTGTTTCTGTTTCAATAATAATAATAAGAAATTTTCCTTCCCTCCTGTTTTAACCTAGCTGCACCCTAAAACACATGGTATCAGAGCTTCGGCTCTGATCCTGTGGCAGCTCACCATGTCCTTACAAACTGAAAAAAATTGTTCCTCCACTACTACAATACCAGAAAAAAATTCTGGTGACCCTAAAATCGTGTCAACCCCTACCACAAATGATCCACTATCCATAAACTCTGGTTTACAGCTTCTAATCCAAAAGCTGAATGGCAGAAACTATGTTGAATGGGCCCAGACTGTGAAGTTAGCTCTTGATGGCAAGGGAAAGTTAGGCTACTTGACTAGAGATACTCCTCAACCAGAGAAGACCGATCCAGCCTACCAAAAATGGAAGTCAGAGAACTCCCTAATCATTGGGTGGCTGATTCACTCAATGGAATCTTCCATTGGGAAGCCCTACCTATTCATTTCCACTGCAAAAGAGGTGTGGGAAGCTGTACGCGATTGCTATTCCGACTTGGAGAACTCCTCACAGATTTATGAACTTAAAACTCGTTTGTGGCAGTCCAAACAAGGAGATAAAGATGTCACAACATTCTTTAATCTCATGGTTGTCCTTTGGCAGGAGCTTGACCAATGTTATGAGGATGATTGGGAGAATTCCAAAGATGCAAACAGATTTAAGAAAAGAGAAGAGAATGATAGGGTTTATATGTTTCTAGCAGGACTCAATCCAGAACTTGATGAAGTCCGTGGTCGAATTTTGGGCAGAAAACCGTTGCCTTCATTGAGGGAAGTATTTTCTGAAGTAAGGAGGGAGGAATCCAGAAGGAAAGTTATGCTGCAAAACTCTGATAGTACAAGGGTGCAAGAAACTGAGAGTTCGGCTATGGCTGCAAAGGGATACGAAGCAGATGGAAAAAGAAAAAAACGACCTTGGTGTGATCATTGTAGACGACCATGGCACACTAAGGAAACTTGTTGGAAACTTAATGGAAAACCACCCAACTGGAAGAAGAAGCCAAATGGAGAGGGTAAGGCCTTCCAAGCTGCAAATGGAGAAAATGTGGAGAATAAAGTTAACTCTGAGACATCTCCTTTCTCTAAGGAACAACTAGAGCACCTGTATAAGCTCTTTACCTCTATGTCAGTTACTTCTTCATCCTCTCTTGCTCAAAAAGGTATCTCTTTCTCTTCTGCTCTTTTGAGTTCCAAACCAAATTCAAAAACTCCATGGATCATCGATTCTGGAGCCACTGATCATATGACAGATTACTCAAAATTGTTTTCCACTTATAGTACTTGTGCAGGTCATAAAAAGGTAAAGATAGCTGATGGTACTTTTTCCACCATAGCTGGAGTTGGTTCTATTCCTATTTCTAAAACTCTAACTCTTCACAATGTCCTTCATGTTCCAAATTTGTCATGTAACTTGCTGTCCATAAGCAAATTAACACAAGATCTTAACTGTTTGGCTATTTTTAACCCAGTTAATTGTCAATTTCAGGAGTTGAAATCGGGGAGGATGATTGGCAGTGCTAAAGAGGTCAATGGTCTCTATCCCTTCGATGATGAGGCTGATCTTAAAGAGGAATTTCATAGTAATTGTCTCAACTCAGTTTTGGTTCATAATAATGAGGAAATAATGTTATGGCATTATAGGCTAGGACACCCAAATTTTTTGTATTTGAAGCACTTATTTCCCGAGTATTTTAAGAATAAAAATCCAGATCAGTTTTTTTGTGAAGTTTGCCAATTTGCAAAGCATCATCGTTCTTCCTATTCTCCTCAGGTGCATAAACCATCTAGTCCATTCACATTAATTCATAGTGATGTTTGGGGACCTTGTAGGGACCCTACTCCTAATGGAAGAAGATGGTTTATTACCTTCATAGATGATTACACTCGATTAACTTGGGTTTACTTAATGACAACAAAATCTGAAGTTGAAAGTATCTTCAAAAGTTTTTTTCAAATGATTTTGACCCAATTTCAAGTAAAAATCAAAATTCTCCGTAGTGATAATGGAAGGGAATATTTTAATAAACACTTAAATGAGTTTTTCCTACAACAAGGTATCATTCATCAAAGTTCATGTGTGGATACTCCACAACAAAATGGAGTGGCTGAACGAAAAAATAAACATCTCCTTGAAGTTGCTAGGGCATTGTTGTTTCAAAATAAGGTTCCAAAGTATCTTTGGGGAGAAGCAATTCTCACTGGAACATATTTAATAAATAGGATGCCTACCAAAATTTTAAATTACAAAACTCCTTTTGATGTTTTCACATGTCTATTTCCTAATAATAAACTTTCATACACTCTACCCCTAAAGATATTTGGATGTACTGTTTTTGTTCATATTCATGATCTGAATCAAGGAAAACTTGAGCCTAGAGCAAGAAAATGTGTTTTTATTGGCTATGCATCCAATCAAAAAGGATACAAATGTTTTGAACCTATTTCCAAAAAGATTTTTGTGACTATGGATGTCACTTTCTTTGAAAAAACTCCTTTTTTTGGTAATCATCTTCAAGGGGGGATAATTAAAGAAGATGATGTTCAATATTTAAAAATTGCAAATTTGGATTTTCTAAACAATTTGGAAAAAACAGATTGTGAGAAAAGTAACATAACAGAATCCTATTTGAAAATACTAGAAATTGAGGAAAATAACAAAACAAAATCTTTGGGTGAATCTAGTCAAGAAAGCCATGAACATAATATTCAAGAAAATGTTTTGACAGAACCAGAAGTTGAGAATGAGACAGTTGAGATTGGTAACGAAGGTATCCAACCATTTGACCACGTATACTTAAGAAAAAAAGTGCCTCAGAGAAGAGAACCTCAACACTGCCAAACATCCAAGGATCCAACAGGTACGAGTCTTTCTAATTCTGTTGTACCCTTTCAAAATTCTGAAAATTTTGATCATAATAATCTTGTCTTTGCTGAACCTGTTCCCAATAATTTTGTTCCTTTAGAACCTACCTTTGATGATTCTAGTCTACCCATTGCTGTTAGAAAAGGGATAAGAGCATGTACAAAACATCCTATCAGTAACTTTATATCTTATGACAAATTGTCCCCCACATTTAGAGCTTTTACTTGTGAACTGACAAAAACAGAGATCCCAAGAGATATACAACAAGCTCTAAGGGTTCCTAAGTGGAAAGAAGCTGTCTTGGAGGAGATGAGTGCTCTTATAAAAAATCAAACTTGGAAAGAGGTGGATCTACCTAGGGGAAAGAGAACTGTGGGGTGCAAATGGGTGTTTACCATAAAACACAAGGCTGATGGATCAGTAGAGAGGTATAAGGCCAGGCTAGTTGCCAAAGGCTTTACACAAACTTATGGTATTGATTACTCATAAACTTTTGCTCCTGTTACAAAACTTAACACCATTAGAGTTCTTTTATCTTTAGCGGTTAACTTGGATTGGCCATTACAGCAGCTAGACGTAAAAAATGCGTTTTTAAATGGAGATTTAGAGGAGGAAGTCTATATGGATTCACCCCCGGGGTTTGAATTTAAATTCAACCAAAAGGTCTGCAAGCTTCAGAAGTCTCTTTATGGCTTGAAACAGTCACCTCGAGCGTGGTTTGAAAGATTCACCCAATTTGTTAAGAAGCAGGGATATTCTCAATGTCAAAGCGATCACACCATGTTTGTGAAACATTCTTCTGAAGGTAAAATGGCTATATTGATCGTTTATGTAGATGATATTGTTATCACTGGGGATGATTCTAATGAAATAAAAAATTTGAAGGCATCTCTTGCTGCTGAGTTTGAAATTAAAGATCTTGGGTCTTTAAAATATTTTTTGGGAATGGAAGTTGCAAGATCAAAGAAAGGGATTGTTGTATCACAACAGAAATATATTTTAGACCTTCTAAAAGAAACCGGGATGATGGGTTGTAGGCCAGCTGATACTCCATTAGATCCTAATCAGAAAATTGGTAGTGATGGCAGTGGTGATCCAGTGGATACATCTCGGTATCAAAGATTAGTAGGAAGACTAATTTATCTATCTCATACTCGTCCAGATATAGCCTTTGCTGTTAGCTTAGTGAGTCAGTTTATGCATTCACCTCATGAAGAACATTTAGAGGCTGTTTACCGTATTCTAAGGTATCTCAAAAGTTCCCCCGGAAGGGGACTGTTTTTTCAAAAAACTGATCAACAAGGCATTGAGGTATTTACTGACGCAGATTGGGCAGGGTCCATCACGGATAGAAAGTCAACATCTGGTTACTGCACATTTGTTTGGGGAAACTTAGTTACTTGGAGGAGTAAGAAACAAAATGTAGTAGCTAGAAGCAGTGCTGAGGCAGAGTATAGGGCAATGGCCCAAGGTGTTTGTGAAATCCTATGGCTTCAAAGAATCTTAGAAGAGCTTAAACTTCCTATAAATCTTCCAATGAAGCTGTATTGCGACAACAAGGCAGCAATTAGTATTTCTCAAAATCCTGTTCAACATGACCGAACCAAACATGTTGAAATTGATAGACATTTTATAAAAGAGAAAGTAGATGCAGGTCTGATTTGCATGCCTTTTGTCCCTACTTCACAACAAGTTGCTGATATCCTTACCAAAGGACTGTTCAGACCCAGTTTTGAATTTCTTGTAAGCAAGTTGGGCATGCTAGACATATATGCACCAACTTGAGGGGGGGTGTTGACATATAGCAATCAGATCTGATATGATTGTGTTTATTAGTTGATTTTCTATTTAAGTTTATTTATATTTTGGGAAATAATCAAATCACTCTGATTTGATTTATTTCCTAATTTATTTTTACTTTATTCTGCATTCATTAGATAGCTGGCAGCATTGTATATATATATATTTGTACTGTTTCTGTTTCAATAATAATAATAAGAAATTTTCCTTCCCTCCTGTTTTAACCTAGCTGCACCCTAAAACACACATTTATTTTGTCTTATACAAAAAAGCAAATTGCCTGAAAAGTAGGGATTCACCGAACCAGTAAGTCCCTACCCTACAACTGTAAACTGTGTACAACTCATCTCTAATCTCTAACAGCCCACAAATGATATTTCAGAAAAACAAATAAAACAAACTTTATTCTTGTAAGAAAAAAGCAGGAGATTATAATAGAACAGAGCTAGGCAAGTAGAAATTCTGTAAATACTTTTCACCTCTAATCTTTTAGGCCTCCCAAATAATATTTGGAAAAATAAAATACAATAGGATAGATTCGTAAATTTATTTAAAAACAAAACAAATAACTGAAAGAATATAAACAAGAGCAATTATATCTAATAAGAAGGATGTCGATGAGTCAATCATTTATCAAGAGCAATGCAAAAAGTAAACTTATTTTACCTGCTCCAATAGCATATACATTCTTTAATCCACCCATAACTTCATGAGTAACAAGATCACCATTATCCCACACTATAAAGTGGGGCTGCCTCAAAAACTTTGCCAATGGTTTCCTCCATTTTTCTGCTCCACATATTCGAGCATTTGCATATTCTTTGTTGTAAATTTCAGAGGCAATGTTAGGACCTCCGAGATAGAGGATATTTTCAATTGGAACTCCAGCTGCAAAGCATAATATCGAACAACGATAATCAGAATTCAGAACTATGAAAGATGCCACTGACATTGAACTAAATTAAAATTTCAAGTCAAGGGCTAAGTCAGAAGTATAAAGACATATTATAAAATTAAAAATATTCAAATTAGACTAAAGAGGACTGACTCAGCACTAAAGATGCATTCGAATAATCCAGGGAATGTATGTAAAGATTGAAAACCAGTAAAATTCAGTGTGCAGAAAACTTGAACAACATAGACCACCACATAAAGTAATGAAATAAAAGAGTAAACATTCATTTTGATCTCTAAATGTGAGACAATAATCAATAGACGTCACATTCAAAGACCAAACTGACTAACGAAACATGCATTTATTTATGTTTCTATAATCTCACATTCAAAGACTATTGTGACAGTGCTTTACACAATTAAGGACCAAAATTATTGTTTACTCAGAATAAACACAAATGTATCTTACTTGCTCGACTGATCATTAGAGTAGGTGTTATTATCCGCGGCTCAGGAACCAATTCAGCCTCGACACCCTTTGCCAAAGAAATAATGACAGGAACTGTGATTCTCTCTTTCCAGTACTTACTAATTTCTTCAAACACCTCACGGGTTTCCGTCGAAGGCAAACCATTAATCACAATGTCAGCATCCCAAACAGCCTCCTGCAAGTTTGTCACAACCTTGAGAGGACAAAGAGGTGTATCAACCATATTCAAACAAAACCCATCTTTCAAAATCTCATCTGCATGAAGAACCCTATCACCCAATCTTCCCTCAACGTATTTCAAATAGGCACACCGTCTAATCAGTCTCCTCAATACATCTTCCCTCGAATTGATCACCTCAAACAAATGCTCAGCTGTGGCCCTATCGACGGTCCTTCCCGGTCTTCTCCATATCCTAATCAGAATCTTATCTCTTAAACTACCATAAGCCTCTTGCAACATAGCTGTAAATACACTGCCCCAAGCACCAGCTCCTACACCAACTATTCTTAATGGATCACCATCCACTTTTCCCATTAAGTGACGAAGCTCATCGAGTTTCTCATCAAAATTACCATGAAGAGAACCATTTGAGTATGCATTATTAGTTCCAACCATCTTTGAGCCCAAAATGACACCAATAAAGACAAGTAGAAATGCTTGGAGTTGTTATCAACTAAAGATCTTGAACTTGAATACCCTCAAATAGTTGAAATCTCATTCAAGTTTGAACCTTCATAAGAACAATTGACACCCCAAAAACCAAAGTCATCCAAAAGTAATCAAATTCTAAAGATCTTGAATTTGAATACCCACAAATAGTTGAAAATCTCATTCAAGTTTAAACCTTTATAAGAACAATTTGATACTCAAAAACCAAAATCATCAAAAAGAAATCAAATTCTAACTAACAAAACAAACCCCATTAATTCAAAGTAACTAAGGAAGGGAAATCAATAAGCTTGTGAGGATATTTTTACAATTACTAATTGGTTTTGTAATATAAGTAATCAACATGCAATAAAGAAGAAAAAAGGGTTTATAAGTTTGGCAATCTAATCAAATTCCAACAAACCATTAAACGACAATGGAAAGCGGAAGAAGCAACGTGTATAAGCGTGTCGACCAAAGCGTGAAGTTGAACTTCTTGGCAGCTGAATCTGTTTACTTTCCTAAAATATTCATCAAATATATTTTTTTTTTATTTTCTTTATAAGAATTTAAACTTATGTAATATGGTTAATTTGTTTCTTAAAACCATTTAATTTTTTATTTTTTATTTTAATAAAGAAATAATTGTTAATTTAATAAACAAAAAATAATAAAAATATTTAAAAAAATAAAATTATATTAATAAAATACATTTAGTAGAAAAAAATACATAAAAGTTAATATTGTTGAGTAGATGTATTAAAACAAATAACGTATTATATTATTTTAACAATTCTCTCCTATTTTTCATATAGACGAGCAACTTAATTATCTTTTGTTAACAACTCCCTCCTATTTTTTCTCCGGATCTAATAAATAAAAAATAAGTATTTTGTTTGATGTACATTAGAATCAAACAAAATCTAATAAGACTGATTTGATGTATTTTTTTTTTTACTTTTATTTATTTATTAAATCCGAAAAAAAATACGAGAGAGTTGTTAATAAAATAGAATTAAATTGTTAATTTATATGCAAAATATGAGGGAGTTGTTAAAATAATATAACACATTATTTGTTTTGTTATATCTACTCAATCGTATTAACTTTGACGTATTTTGTTTTTATGTTAAATTTATTTTATTTGATTTTATTAATATAATTTTGTTTTTCTAAATATTTTTATTATTTTTTATTTACTAAATTAACAATTATTCCTTTATTAAAAAAATTAAAAGGCCATATATGTGGTCGCATCCCAAGATAAAAAAATCATCCTTCAACAAAGTGGGGATGCCGTCTCTTAAAGGTCAAAAAAAATATAGATGCAAATAAACCTACATAAGATATATATATATATATATATATGTAATCTTAAAAAAAGTAATAATAGTCTTAAAAATAAAATAATAATAATTTATATATATAATAAATGTCTTCATCTTGTTTTATAGTTTCGTCAGTCAATTTATTATAATATTTCATTTAAAATTTAATATTTTATTAATTTGAAAAAAAATTTTAAAAAAATTAAAAAAATCTACACAAAAATCAACTATAAACTATATCTTTGCCAAGAAAAAAAATAACAGAAAAAGCTGCTATGGGTATGTTGTCGTTTTGTCCAAAACGGCGTAGTCGTATAGTTTAGTGAGGTTGAAGTCGTGATGATGACGGAGCTAGTGATATCACGCTGTTACTTAACCGGGCAGCAAGCCAATATTTTTATGGAGATCATTTTTGTCAACCTATATACCGATATAGAATTCTCTTAAGATTTATGTATTTTCTTTTTGTTACATTATTTTATTTTTTCAACTTTATTATTTATTTATTTTATTAATTTATTATCTCTCTGTAAGACTAAATTAGTATAACAATTTAAAATTTTAATATTATAATTAGTTTTTTTAATTTTCGTAACTTGATTAACGAATTTTTATATATAAAAATGAGTGTAGTGTTTTTTTTCATAAAAATAAAATTTAAATATGTATTCTACGAAATACTTCAAAATAGAAGTGGATTTTCTTAAAGGGTCATAGTCACCACAAAATTAAACTTTCTTACTTTTTAATAAATAGATTATACTAATCATAATTTTATATATTATAAATGCTATATATATTGTAATGCTCGTAAAATATAAGTTTTGTTCACCGGTAATGGCATTTTTTATTGTCGAAAGTCGGTGATTCGGTGGGAATTTTTATTTATTTTGTTAACTTTGAAAACTTATATTTAAAAAATTTCAATAAGCCTAATTCGAACCCACCCAAGTACATATATTAACGGGTAGGGTTGATTTACCACTACACCACCACAAAATCTAGGTTGTTTTATTGAAAATGTTTTATTATAAATTGTATTTTTAATAGTCCCTCCAACAAAACCTATGAAACTCCGCCACTGCATACAAATTACCCAAAAGAAATACTTATGTTGTTGAATGCACGCTCTAGTGACGTATCATTCAATTTCTTATCAAATTTAATTGACTGTAAACTTATATGGTATGCAATTTGGAACAATAGTTACGACTTACGACATATTATACATGTTATATGTGAGAGTTACTTGAATATTACAACATTCTTACAATTTTTATTTAAATAAAATTATACTTTTGATCATTTATTTTACTCTTTTATATTTTGTAGTCGACTTAGTGTAATATGTTTGTAAATGTTTTCATCCTTAATTTCCTTTATTTTAATCTCACTTGTCAAAAATATACTAAATTGAAACACATTGTTTTTAATTTTTTTCAATAAAATCATGTAATTGTTAAGTAACTTTAATCACAATGATCATAACAATTGAAACTCCCAATCAATTGTCTATTGGAGATAATCCGCGAAGATTGTTGTTTTAGAAATCAATTTTGGATAGGAATCACAGTAGGTTGTTAGGGTGGAAGTGTACTAATGTATCATTTCCTTCTTCAAGACTCTTTTGGGTATCATTTCACAAATTGAGTCTATTTTAAATCTTTTCATTGGAGTGGGAGTGAGGTAACGCGTAAGGTTCATTGGATTAAATAAGAGAATGTGTGTTTGCCTCAAAAAAAGGGAGGTCTAGGTGTACAAGATTTGAAAGCTTTTAATTTAACTCTATTGGATAAGTTTGTGTTGGTGATTGAAGACAAAGTCAGAGGGTCTTTGGCGTAAGGTTTGGTTGATAAATATGGTGCGAATATTCGTAGAGTTATAAGGGGTTTAGTGAAGAGATGTCCGTAGTGAAAGGATATTCATGCTATCCATAAGACGAATAGCGTTTTGTCAAAGATTGGTTTGATAATTATTTATTTAAAGTTGTAGGGGATAGGAGAAAGTCATTTTTTTGGAGGACCCTTGGGTGGTGGGTGGGATTTTGAGCGTGAGGTTTGGTAAGTTATTTAATTTGTCTTTACAAATGGAGGAATGTGTTAATGTTATGTTAGATTTATTGGGTAGTGAAGGTGTTCAAGGGTGAAGATGGAGAAGAAATTTATTTACATGGGAGGAAGGCTTAGTGGAGGAATGTAGGCATCTTTTGGCTAACGTTCATTTGCAAGTTAATGTAGTTGATATAAGGTCGAGGAATAATGTCCGAGGAAGGTTGTATTCAGTACATGACGCTTATCTGGGGTTGCAGAAATAGTTGGTTATTGGTGTGGTGTCATCTTAATTTTGAGCTCTAGTTTGACATCCATATGTACCATTAAAGGTGTTCTATTTTCTTGGAGGCTGTTTTAGAACAGCTTTCATGCAAAAGATAACTTGTTCAGTCAAGGAGTTATTCTAAATGAGTCAGAACATTATGTGGTAGGGTGTGGTGAAGTTGAATCAGTTCGTCATTTATATTTTTATTGTCCTTGATTTGGGCTTGTGTGGCACGGTATTTTGTATTGGTAAGTATGTCTAGGGTATTTTCAAATAATACATTCGCTCATGCTAATCAACATTATTTTCAACTAAGAATATGCAAAGCATCATTATAGAAGAATGATATCGCAACTAGGTTTGCACCTCAAACTCCCTAACAATCATTTGGAGCACACTCATGTGTATTATTATTAAAATAAATAAATAAAGGAATACCAAATTGGGGGAATAGACCAAATCCAATAAAACGATTAAGAAAAATGATAGTTTGGTAAACCAAAATTATCTCTAAAGAATTCATTCCTAATGAAATTAGATAGATAATCCCACTAAAAGAAATCATGAATACTACGACCATCATTAACCAAAGCATCATTAAACTTGTCATCCATGTAAATATGAGTGCATTTGAAGTTCATAGAGTAATTCATTCTCTAAAGTAGAGTCATCACTTGGATTGGACTATGTATCCTGATCATCATCCTTAATGTCATTTGATAAATTATTGACCTGACCTCCATTGTTTCTTGAAGATCGGTGGCACACCATGCTTCTTGAAACATATATCAATCATATGACCCAGTTTGTGGCAATAGGCACAAATCTTGTTGTTACGGCCATGTCCAAAAGCAAATATTGCAGGATACGAAGAACCACAAACTTTAGAATTGTCGTGGCCATTAGAGAAATTGGCTGACATTTTAGGTTCTTCAATAGGGAAATGAATATACCTTTCTTACTAACATAGAAAAGGCTATGCTTATAAGAGATAATGGGTCCATAAGTATTATTTGTGATCGAACAAAAAAATATTGACCATTCAATCCTTTTAGCAAGTTAATAACATAATCTCTTTCATGATATTCCTTAATTTTGGGTATTAAATCACAATTGTACCTAACATCACAAGTGCAAGAAAGGATAGGATGAAAATTATTGAGTTCTTGTCATAATATCTTCAAAGTGGTATATTAAGAAGTGATATTCTAATCACCTTTTTTCTGCATGTATATTTCTTCCTATAAATTTGAAATCCAGAATATAATGCCTTGGTAGTATCTTTCTTTAAGTTTATGCCAAATTTCTATAGTAATGTTCATCCACATAACACTTTGGGAGATTTTCGAGTTGCAAAGAATTATTGATCCAAGCCATAACCATCATGATACATCTATCCCGACCAATGGATAATCGATCTTCATCATTTGGTCGAGTTAGGGTTCCAATTATGAACCCTAATTTATTTTTCTTTGTTAATGCAGCCATCATTGATCTGAACCAAAAATAATAGTTGTTGGTGGATAAAAGAGACAAAACAATTGTGATACTAGGGTTGTCATTTGGATCCATGAAGTAGGGATTGAGCATGTTAGGAGTTCCACTTTAAGTGTATAAAAATGCTCAATGTGATACTTAAGCTCTAAAGATCTTCCGTATTTTGAGTTGAGCTATCCTTTTAGGCTTTAGTAATAACAATTGGCATTTCATTAAGAGATGTTCATGGAAAGGGCTACCTATAGTTTGGACACTTTAGAATAGAACAAACCCATACCCATGTACCTCTAAAGTAACAAAATATATGCGTAACTCTATTCCAATGTCTTCGTGTAGGTGAAAAACTATATCTTGATAATAGATTGACAGAAAATGATATACCAAGATGTGTATAATTAGCGAGGTACATCAGTGCTCTAATCGCACTAAGATATGGTACTCAGGATTGAGTTGTTCTTCATCCTCTTCTCGAGGTTTGAAAAGATCTTTCTCCACATCTAGTGATCCAACAACTAATGATATGTGTCCATATAGAAACGTTTTAACACTTTTGTCTCTCCCAAATCTTTCATTTTGAACTTTGTTTAAGCAATTTATGACTTTTGAAAGCACTTCAGAAGTTCCAATAATATTTATGTTTTTTAGAACCAAGTTTCTTAGAACCAAGTTCCAATAATATTTATGTTTGTTAGAACCAAATTGTTTTGTTGATAACAAAATTATTTTGTGAAAACAATTTATGTTTTAATGAATTTGTTTAAGTGTGCAAACTCTCTAATATATCCTTTTAAAGACTCCGCAATGGATCATCCGTTGTACAAAGAAATAAAATCTTAAAGTTAAAGGCAATGATCTGTGACTTATATATATGTTACTATTTATTTGATTCTGATCAACATGCTCTCAATACACCTGTGTTACTATTCGTCTCACTCTAATACATCCGCGTCTTAAAAATCTAGCAACTAAGTTTAATCTCCAAAGTCAACAATCTTTAAAAGTTAACGCTCTACTTAAAGTCAACGATCTACAAGTCAATTCTTTGAGGCCAAAACTTTGAAGAAGTCAACAACTCAACATTTTCTACTCATCAAAGTTAAAATTATCCTTTGACTGAAGAAATCTAATGACATCCTCTGACGAATCATACGTTGAATCAATTTTGATGACAAATATATACAAGTATGAAATGTTGATTCAATAATTCTGAAGATTGATAAGATCCATATTTTACGTACATTATTTATGCAAATCACTACAATGGTGAAAAACCTAATTTTTGTGGAAGTTTTCTATGTAAAGGCGTGTGATAAACAGTGCAAATTAGACACAAGAAAATATACAAAAAAAACTTCAAACATACACACAACAATTTTGATAAATTTTGTACTTTACAGTCTTGTGTAATATTCTCTTGTGAGAGCTTTCCAAAAAACCTAAAACCACTCATTTATAACCAAGCCCAGTAGGGGTTGTTGCCCTTAACAACTTGATTGTACTAAACTAGAAGGTTGAGAATACTTGAACACAATCAGCTTGAGTAATAGGTGTTCCAGGGGACTTGTGATAAATCATTTGATTTAGTGCATTAAATCCTTCAAAGTGAAGGGACAAGACGTAGCTACCTTATTGATGTTGAATCAGGCTAAATTGGTTTTGTGTTTCTCTTATCTATCTTTTTTACTTTCCTATGCTATATCTTGCTTTTCAATCAATATCTGTTTTCAGAAAAGATTTTTGTTTTAGCAAAACACAATTCAAACCTCATTTCTTTTGTTTTTCACTCTTCAATGTCATCAACAAAGAAAGCAATTATAGAAAATTCATTTCCTGGTCTTTTCATAAATATACATGGACAAATGGAATCAACATGGACATGCATTTTTATTGGAGCATTAGCAACTGATATATATGATTTTCTCACACCTTTTGGATCAGTGAATGTATTTGGTAATTTGCTTGCCAAAGTTTGCAAATGAATTATTTTTTGAACTTCAAGTTCATTTTGTTTAGTTATGCCAGCTAATTAATCTATTCCCCTAATGTTGGGAAATTTGATTCATCAAAATGACGATCAACAAATCAAGCTATAAATAAATCTCTTGTTGTTGGTTCAACATATTTTATAATAAATTTAGATTCATATCCAACATATATTTTAACCTTCTTTGAGGACCCATCTTAGTGTGATGTGGTGGAGAAATTAGAACATATACCTCACATACAAAAATTCTTAGATGAGAAATATTAGATTCTTAACCAAAAACCAATTTTAATGGGGAATAATTGTGACAACATGTTGACCTGATGCGAATTAATGTTCCAGCATGTAGAATTTCATTTAATGAGAAGTGATTTTGCAATTAACTTTATACGTTTAATCAATGATTATGCTAATCCATTTTGTTTTTGAACATGTGCTACAGGATGTTGTATGTCAATTCCAATAGACATACAATACTCATTTAACACTTTAGATGAAAACTCAGCTACATTATCAAGACGTATTTTCTTGACAGTTGAGCTAGCAATCTCGCAAATGTTTGGTTGCAAGTTGACAACAAACAAACATGTTACAAAAAATTTATTATGATTTATAAACTTCTGGTTTACAATTATACGTGATGCAAATGTACTAATATACTTATGTTTAATCTAAATCATGTTTTGTGATACAAAGATATTCAATACATCATTCGTTTATTGTTTTAAGATGATGTCTATTTTGACAGATATCTTTGAAACATATATTTCTATGAAACTTATAGGAATGTAAAGATTCTCAATGTCGCAACCTAAAATTTCGAGTGTTTCTCGAATTTAATGGAGTTCTCCCCAAAGTTTATTTAAAATTGGTAAAAAAATTGGGAAACCCCTTAAAAACAAAAAAGTAATGGACTTTGAAACCAAGTTTAGAGTTCGAGAGTTGATTATGCGCAAGGAAGATATTAGCACCCTGCGACATCCGTAAAACAAACGGTTATTTGTAATTAATTGTGCAAAATTTATGTTAAATTAAAAAATATTTACTTTCTTCTTATTAATAAATACGAATATAAATTATTTTTTTATGAATGTGATATTGAAATAAAATGATGCTTAAAATTAAGAAAAAAAATATTATTGTGCTTGACAAGAGTGCGATCTTGCTCCTACGTATCTCCAGGTGCGGGAGAAATCAAGGCTACGTAGTTTTTGGGAAGAAAATATGGATGTGTTGATTGTTTTTAAAAAAAGTTTGTTTTGTTGTTTATGAAAAGTTATTTTAACGAACGAAAATGGGGTTGTTTGATTTGAATAATTATTTTAAAATGCGAGTTTTAAGACTATTAGGTTGTACAATTTGTATCTTAAAAACTCAAGGACTAAAAAGATGTCACATCTAGTTAATCCATTTAAGAATAATTTTATTATTTTGGTTATAAAAAGGAGTTTTAAAACCACCAAGTTGTACAACTAGTGTCTTAAAAAAACTCAAAGACTAAAACGATGTCACATCTATTTAACCATTTAAAAATAATTTTTTATCGATTAATTTATTTGTGAAGACGAGTTTTAGAACGACCAAACTGTCACAACTTGCGTCTGAACAACTCAAAGATTTAAAAATATCACATCGAATTAACCATTAAATATTTGATTATATTTTATCTTTGATTTCTTTGTAAGAATTAAAATTTGATGCTGAATAATAAACGAGTTTAGATGATCCTATAAAATAAAACCAGCAATAAAGACAAAAACAAAACAGTAGTAAAAGAGATATATGACTCTCTAGTCTAGCTCGATCTGTTAAATAAACAAAACAAATTTTAATTAAATAATAGAACCAAAAATACTATATACAAGTTGAAACTTCTTTCAAAATCCATTTTAATTAAATAAATAATAGAAACAAAACTCATTTTAATATTATAGAACACAACTTCATCCATTTTAATTAAATAATAGAAACAAAATCCAATTTAATATTAAATAACACGACCCAAGGGCTAAAAGTAAATATGTTAACACTAAAACAAAAATAAATGATGCTACTTACTAGCTAGCCACATCCATAATTATTTATATTAAATGGAATACAACATCTATTATATCTATTATATATATTTAAAACAGACTCCGCTGCCACCTTATCCTATTTCCTGCACGTATGCGAACATTTGCCTAAAAAGCTGACGTGTACATCTTCGTAGAGAGTTTTCCTATTCACTTTGTAAATACTTTTTATTATATTTTTTTTATATAATATTTTGTGAAACTATTTATGTGCCATAAGTTTCAAATTACAATACAATAAATATCAATTATTCGACACTCATTGCTATTCCATTATTATTGATAACGGTTATTCCTCCATAAATATCTTCTTGAATATTATAGTATCATTACTGAAAAAAAAAATCTTTTAATGAAATCTATAATATCTAAAAAATCTATCACATGTCACTTATTAGATAATTAAAATTAATATTTAAATCAAATAGAGAGATATAATTTAGAATTAGGCCAACATTTTTTTTTCTATTTTTTCTTATTATACCATTACCGATATGGACTTAGAGAAAAATTTAAATATTTTATGAAATATTGAAATTGTTATGTATGGTTATATACTAAAATATATTTTTAACTTTTTTCATGTAGTAAATTATTTCATTACTAGAAAAAAATTATCTCAAACAAATACTTTTTAAGCATTGTTTGCATTATATAAAACCCATTTTGATATACCAAATCTATTATATATATTTAAAACAGACTCCGCTGCCACCTCATCATATTTCCTCCACGTATGCGAACATTTAAGGTGACGTGTACATATTCATAGAGAGTTTTCCTATTCACTTTGTAAATACCTTTTATTACATTTTTTTCATATAATATTTTGTGAAACTATTTATGTGCCATAAGTTTCAAATTACAATACAATAAATATCAATTATTCGACACTCATTGCTCGTTCATTATTATTGATAATGGTTATTCTCCATAAATATCTTCTTGAATATTACATAGTATCATTACTGAAAAAAAATAATAATCTTTTAATGAAATCTATAATATCTAAAAAATCTATAACATGTCACATGTTAGATAATTAAAATTAATATTTAAATCAAATAGAGAGATATAATTTAGAATTAGGCCAACATTTTTTTTTCTATTTTTTCTTATTATACCATTACCGATATGGACTTAGAGAAAAATTTATATATTTTATGAAATATTGAAATTGTTATGTATGGTTATATACTAAAATATATTTTTAACTTTTTTCATGTAGTAAATTGTTTCATTACTAGAAAAAAATTATCTCAAACAAATACTTTTTAAGCATTGTTTGCATTATATAAAACCCATTTTGATATACCAAATCTATTATATATATTTAAAACAGACTCCGCTGCCACCTCATCCTATTTTCTGCACGTATGCGAACATTTGCCACCTCAGCTAAAAAGCTGACGTGTACATCTTCGTAGAGAGTTTTCCTATTCACTTTGTAAATACCTTTTATTACATTTTTTTCATATAATATTTTGTGAAACTATTTATCTGCCATAAGTTTCAAATTACAATACAATAAATATCAATTATTCGACACTCATTGCTCCTTCATTATTATTGATAATGGTTATTCTCCATAAATATCTTCTTGAATATTACATAGTATCATTACTGAAAAAAAATAATAATCTTTTAATGAAATCTATAATATCTAAAAAATCTATCACATGTCACTTGTTAGATAATTAAAATTAATATTTAAATCAAATAGAGAGATATAATTTAGAATTAGGCCAACATTTTTTTTTCTATTTTTTCTTATTATACCATTACCGATATGGACTTAGAGAAAAATTTATATATTTTATGAAATATTGAAATTGTTATGTATGGTTATATACTAAAATATATTTTTAACTTTTTTCATGTAGTAAATTGTTTCATTACTAGAAAAAAATTATCTCAAACAAATACTTTTTAAGCATTGTTTGCATTATATAAAACCCATTTTGATATACCAAATCTATTATATATATTTAAAACAGACTCCGCTGCCACCTCATCTTATTTTCTGCACGTATGCGAACATTTGCCACCTCAGCTAAAAAGCTGACGTGTAGAGAGTTTTTCTATTCACTTTGTAAATACCTTTTATTATATTTTTTTCATATAATATTTTGTGAAACTATTTATGTGTCATAAGTTTCAAATTACAATACAATAAATATCAATTATTCGACACTCATTGCTCCTCCATTATTATTGATAACGGTTATTTCTCCATAAATATCTTCTTGAATATTATAGTATCATTACTGAAAAAAAAAATCTTTTAATGAAATCTATAATATCTAAAAAATCTATCACATGTCACTTATTAGATAATTAAAATTAATATTTAAATCAAATAGAGAGATATAATTTAGATTTAGGAATATCTATAAAATGAATATTATAGCTTTATTAGTAAAAAGGAGAAAAAAAAAACCTGAAAAGAAGGGGAGGGAGAGGGAGGTGTTAGGTGCTGACAAGAGGAAAGAAAAAAAAATTTGTTTTTATTTAATTTTTTGTGCTAAATATAATGTAATGGAAACTTAGATAAATATATACTCAAAATTGGGCCAAATTTATAAAATGATGACTTTTTATATTTAATAATAATAATTACAAAATGTCTATTAAACATATTATTACTTATTTTTTTAGAGTTATTTTTAATTGGTCGGTCAAAATTGAGGTACTACGCTCAATGTGTAACTTTGTTCCTCCACATAACGATTCATGAGCCCTTCCATAGCCTTCAATTATCTTTCAATTAACATCACTTTCTCGCTTTGCTAAATAAAAAAAATATGTTTTATCTTTGAGAGTTGTGTGGATAGTTGCACTATTAGTGAGACACATATCTCCATTGATGATAGTATCAATTTTTATTCTATCCAAAATTAACAACAACAAAAAAAAAAGATAAACAAAAAGTATAAGGATAAATTTTAAAAGAAAGCATTATGATTTAAACACACTTAAACATAAAACTTCATGGGGAATCCAAAACACATTGTTGATTAGATGTTTTAATTCCTTATTTAATAGTTTATATATTGCCTTGTGCATCTAATTAAATTTCAGCATCAGGAGACCAAGGCAAGTAATTTTTTTCGGAAATGTCAAGAGCCTCAAACTCAAGTATTGAAATATTCGACATTTTTAATAATACCATCAAATTGTAAAATTAAGTAAGTTAGATAAAATACAACTAATAAACATTGTCACTTATAGCTAATAAAATTTCTTAAAGCTATGAATAATTAAAATAAAATAATATAGGATGCCTTTGATTCGCAAAACAATAAATATTGAACAAAATAATACAGGACAATATAAAAACGTATATGACATTTTTTTGCACTCCATTGTATTTGATGATCAATGTACAAGACAAAAAAAATTTACACTGCACCTTATTTGATATGTCTATGTATAAAACAAAATAATATTATTTTTACTATAATACCGTTTATTGATATATATATATATATATATATATATATATATATATATATATATATATATATAAATGTTTATGAATGAAAATATTAATAAAGAACATGGAGGAGAATAAATGATGTATAGAGAGAAAGAAGAGAAATATATATTAGAGTGAAAAAAGAGAGAATGATAAGAGGAAGATAAAAAGGAGAGATACAAGAGAGTCATGAGAGTGTAGATAGAGAGGTAAAAGGAAGAGAGTAGAGAGATAAGCGGAAGAGGGAGAGAGAGAAGAAAGTGATAAAGAAAGAGAAGAGAGAAAAAGATGAAAGAGTAGAGATAAGAGGGAGAGAGATGAGAGAGGGAGAGAGATATGAGAGAGAGAGAGAAAAAAAAGAGGGAGAGAGAGACACGAGAGATAATAGAAAATAATATTTTGGTATATTTGATAGCTTATATTTGGGATAAAAAATTGTCTAATGATTTAGCGAGGAACAAGAATTCTTGTTTTTATTCAATCCCTTTACTCCCTATTTTGTCTAGTCCCATAATCAGTTTTTTAAATTAAATAAAGCCCAAGACAAGTAATTCTTTTCCGAAATGTCAAGAGCCCCAAACTCAAATTTTAAAATATTCGACATTGTTAATACTATCATCAAATTGTAAAATTAAACAAGTTAGATAAAATATAAATAATAAACATAATCACTTAAAGCTAATATAATTTCTTAAAGCTATGAATAATTGAAGCAATTAAATTAAAATAATATAATATAAATAATATGCAATGAAAAATTTTATATTCAAAATTTGTTTATATTGTCAATTTCACTTAATACTCAATCAAAATTTCTATTCATAAAGAGCTATTATATTGTAACCGAAATAGAAGACAAATTTAATTAATTATAAATCATCCTTTAAAAAAAATAAAAAAATTGAAAATCAATTAAGGAAAAATCCATTTTGTTTCTATTTCGAACCCGTATCAAAAACTTGCCAATTCAATTGTAAGTTTTATTTGGTGCCAATCATACAATTATTATCAAATCATACCACAAATTGATATTTTAATATTTGAAAATGGTTGAGATGTCTTTCGGAGATGCATTCACGGACCAAACAAGCAGGACATTAATTCATGATTTGATATAGAAGCTGCAAGCTGCAAGAAATTAATTGGTTGATGGTCACAAATTAAGCTCACGGTTGTAATTTTAATTTGCATTTCAAATAAAGCAATTTTAGTGCTTCTTTATGATCAGGTTGTTTGTAAAAAAATATTGAACACAATCATACCCTTGTGCAAGAAGGTTACTAAAGAATGAAAAATCAAACACAATTTGAAACTCAATATTCTAATTTCATTAATCATTTTGGTTAACGATGATGTTGAGAATGAAAATCCAATACAAACGGAAAATTAATATTGCAAAATGTTGAAATTCTCAAAATAAGACGGATAAAACAATCCTTTAAACATGCATAAATATTGAATTCTTTTAGAATTTATATAGAATAAATATTTTTTCTTTTTAAGTTTTTCAAGAACTATGTAAGAGATCTAAACAATACATAGAATAATTCTTTGTGCAATTCTTCAAAAATGTATGGACATTGAATTCTTCCTAAATTCGTAGAGAATAAATATTATTTAAGAACTATAAAACCGATTAAACAATATATAAAACAATTCTTTGTGTAATCCTTTAGAAATGCGTGAATATTAAATTCTTTTAAAATTCATATGGAGTAAATAAACATGATATATATATATAAAAGATTAAGATCGAAAATTATGAGAAGAGAAATAGAGAAAAGAGAGCTAATAGTAATAATATTATTCTCTTATTGTATATTCTTTATTACAATGTGAGTCCTATTCATAAGACACAGGTAAATAAGTGGATAACCTATTCATTAAGGGACATCTACTAATAACCTAATATTCATAACAAAATTAATTATAGGCTAACTAGGGTAGAGCACCGGGCGAATCTGGGTGTAATTTGGGTCGTTTGCACAAGGTCTAATTTGGGCCATGTGCACAAAACCACATACACCAAATTAAACTGCATTTGATATCGGGTGGGGCAGGTCACAAGTAACACGAGTGGGCGGATCATCAGTTAGGTTGGATTGGTTTTGGGCTTCTAAAAATGGGGTGAATTGAGTTTTTTTTTTTTTTTGCCTGCACAAATTGGACTATTGCTTTGATTTTCTTCCAAATACGTGTCAAAGAATATATACATATTTTTATAGATAAATGAAAAAAAAACAAAGAAATAACGAATTTAAACATTTTTAAATTGGTAAACTGAATTTAAAATATAAATAAGTGTATTGTGAAACTTAAAAAATATATAGAAAATTGGAAGTAAAACATTGATATTTAATAATAACCAACATAAAACAAAGGAGTAAATACACTAATTGGTCCGTGAATTTGTAGCCATTAGTCTAGTTAGTTTCCCAATTTTGTGAAATAGCTAATTAATCCCTCAATCTTTTATGGGTCAATCATGTTAACCTTCATGTTAAGTTCAACATTATTCACGCTGACGTGAGTCGTTAATTGATAGAGTGGCAGTCTACATTAGTTTTAAAAAGCCTCCATGTATGCATAGACGAGATCGACATAAAAGTACCTTTTCACGATTTTTACAACAAAAAGACTATTTCAACTCAACCCCCATTATTAATTTAGAAAACCTTAAATGTAAAATCCTCAAAATCTAAAAACTTTAAAAACTCCATCTAACTAAAATCAGATAAGTAGAGATGATGGGTGGGGGTTCATCGTTTTCGAGGTTAGACAAACCAAACAACGAGCTCTTCATCAAGCTCTAGGATCAATAGATGTAAAATCCTGAAGTGCCATTGTGGGACAAGGTGTGTTATACGAAAGACAAAGACAAGGAAGAATCTAGGGAGACCTTTCTACGGTTGTCCTTTTTCTAAAAGTATGTGTTTGCAATTTCTTATCAAGGTTGAAGTGGTTGAGTAAAAACAATAACCATCTATTTGTTTTCATTGATTTAATTTTGTTTGTAGGATGATAAATTCAATTGTAATTTCTTTGTTTCGGTTGATGAGGCTGAAGAACTAGGATATTTTGATGATAATGGAACTAATGGCAATGGAACTGAAGAGATATGGAAAAACTTGACTCTTTGGTTAAGGAAAACAATATTAAAGAGGTTTGACAGGAAAGATTGAAGGATAAAGTTGATTCTTTGGTTAAGGATAAGAACATCAAAGAGGTTTGGAAGACAACGATGATGAATAAACTTGAATTTTGACTAAGGACAACAATATGGAAGAGGTTTGTAGGGCAAGGTTGATGGACAAAGTTGAACTTTTAGGGAATGAATTTAAAACGTTGAATTATTTGATTGGAATAATGTGGAATTTTGAAATCCGCAGTCATTTGTTGTGGTTTGTTAGAGGTATTTAAAAATATGCATAATGTTTAAGAATATGTGTTTTGTTGTTAATAGTATTATAGGAGGCAGTTTATTATTGATTATTGTGGACAATTGCTAATGTAATGTGTGTTTGAAAGTATTTTGTCACGAAGGTTGAATAAAGAAGATATAATATGTTTTTGAATCTAATTAGAGTTTGAATGTATTTTGGTTATGTTGATTATTGATTATTATGTTACAATATCCAGAAGATGAAATAAAGAAGATGAGTACACGCTTTATTCAAATTAGTCCCTATATTTTTTTAACTTAATATCATTCTAGTCTCTATAATATTTCAATTAATATCAATATAGTATCTACGGTGACCTTAAGTTTTAATAATAGATATAGTAGAACAAAAAAAAAAAGAGTTTGCACAAAGTACATATTAATGTTATAAAATAATAATTCAAGTAGATACTAGGTTATCCAAATAAAGGATCCATGTACATAATAAACTAGTATAAAAAAAAGGATCCAAATCATATATCACTTTGATTCTCGGAATGATCCAAATCCAAAAAAGGAGGGATCAAACCCCCAAATCCATCACCAAGTATTATTGGACCTCTTGTGCCATATCTCTTTAACTATAACATGTAATTATAGTCATATTAGTCCCTAAAATTTATTACTTACAAGCAAAATATTCCCCAAATAATAAGGCATACATTTTTCTTTTGTCAGATTGTAGATTCTTCAACAAGTCCAAATTGGATACCAATTTTTTCATCAGGAAAAAACTATGACAAATAGAAATTTGTAAAATGTTTGTTTTTTCAATTAAATGGATCGTAAACTATGACAAATGGATTGTAAAATATTTAGATACCTATAAAGGATCATCTTGATCTTGTTGATCTCCATGTTGCTCTTCTTGACCTTGTTCTTATGGTTGTTCTTGTGGTTGTCCTTGTGGCTCTCCATGTTGTTTCATGAATCTTCTACTATTGTGCCCCAACAAACCACACCAGCTGCATTTTCCATCCTTAAAAGACCATTTCATCCTTGATCTATTAACAAGTTCCTCATTCCCATCCTTCCTTCTTTATTTTTTTGGTCAGCCTACTATTCTTCTCACTTTGGGCGGTACGAGTTTGATATACTAAGATGGTTCCCAAAATTGTTGGAAATTTTTTGTTTGAACAAAGTAATTATAAGTAGCATTATATGAACCAAGTGTCAACCATACATGGCAATAATCCTTTAGCCTAACACATCTATGTGCTAGTGCTGCACATGCATGCTTGCAAGGCACCCCTGTTCAACTAATGAAGCAATAAATATGAATATCTATGTAATTTGTGCATAATGATGGAATATGATCCATTAAATATGATTATCTATGCACAACAAACATATTGAAATAGATCCACACCTGTAAATTGCCAAAATATGCATGTGTAGGAATGTGTTAAAAGATATACATCCAATTTGGTCATGTAATAATCCTCTACTTGACACCTCTGCATATGAGTGTCACTTGTATAATATGGTCTCCACCGATTACTAGCAATCTTTTCTTTCTCCAATCTACTTTGCTGCCAAGGACATGAAGGGCTTGTTCTCCCTACAAGCTTCAACTCGTTTGAACTAATTGTCCTCATCATATGACATCTAATCTCCTCATCCATTGTCAATATTGGTTTCCCTCGATAATTCAAAATTTTCGCATCAAACACTTCACAAGTGTTGTTCACGATGTTATCCTCCTTACAATTTTTCTTAAAATATGCCTTTATCCAAGCTTCTTTAGGCCACTTGTTAATATATTCTAAAGCCTTGTCATTCAACCTTTTCATTATGTCCATGTGATGATTGAATTGTGATACTATAGTGGATATACCACAACCCTCGGCCTTTTATCTTTCCATTGTTTTGTAATGTTTCTCCTTAAGTGCATGACATAATATCTATATGGCGCTCATGACATCACTTTCTGCGTGACAGGTATCAACCTCAGCCACAAACAAAGTCATATCAGTATATCCACTATATTAAAATACATATTGTCCTCAAATTATATATCTTACTATCCAATTAATCCTTAGATTAAAATACATATTATCAATATAGTCCTTAAGTTATATTACGTACTTTCTGCATGTCAGACATAAAATTCTATCCATGTTGAACGTAATCTTCAAGGTCTTCATGTAAAAGAGTGAAAAATCACTTCCAATTGGATTAGACTTCTCTAAAGTGAGCTACTTACTTTAAAGGATAAGGAAAATAATATCAATCGCTGATAAACAAATCAATGATTGAGATTATATGCACATGCATGACCAGTCATGGGTAGTTATAATATTGGTCCTTGATATACTCACTTTACTAACTTTTCACTTTAGAGGGTCTAAATCCTTTGTTTTCCACATCTAGAATTGCATATGCTATGACAAATATTTCATAATTTCCATCTTGTCCTAGAATAGATAGAATTTTTCCACCAGAGTAACTCTTTAGGAAGCATCCAACTAAACCAATAAAAGGCCTACAACAAGCCTTGAATTCTTTTTTTACATGCGTCAAGACAAACGTAAAACCTTTGAAATTGTGGTGGTGAGTCTATAATAAAAAATATATTTATTTTTGCAGTAGTGTATGGGTTACTCCTAATAAGCTCGTGTGCATAATCCCATATAAGACCATATTATTCCCTTTCACTACCTTCCATCAATTGCATTGTTTCCTTAATTTCTCTAAAATTCTAGTAGTAGTCAACAATGATCCCATACTCCATTTTCAAATGGTCAAAGGCTTCACCATGACTCCATGAATAATATTTGGATGTGTTCTTAGCTTAATTTCCATGACTTTCACCACCCACTTTCTATTAGATTGTTTGTTCTTGAACACTCTTGAGCAAGAGTGTTCTTGGACAAAAGTTTTAACATGGAAACTTCTTGTCTTCTCATTCTTTACATAATAGATTGTCCATTTGCACTCTTTTTGGATACATTTGGTTTAAGACCCTTAATTTTAAATTCTAATTTATGCAATTTTAGTGTGTTTTGTGTTGAATTGCTGAGGCGCTTAGCCAATTTTATTTTATTAAATACTAAAAACATATTTTATTAGAGATTATTAATATGTTTAATATATATATATATATATATATATATATATATATATATATATGTTTTGTGACCCGATTAAAACTATTTGTCGGAGAATAATATAATTATGTTGCGAAGAATTTAATACCGGACAGTTTTTTTTTTTAAAATGTCACTTGTTGCTGAAAAAAATTCATCGGTCAATTGAGTTGCGGCGACAGTAGTTATTTTTAGTAAAGTAGATTGAGAAGTGAGTGATGTAATGAGTGTAAGAGTGATTAGATGAGTAATTTATATATATATATATATATATATACATGTGGGAAACCGAGAAAGGGAGAGAAAACGTAAACAGCTTCCCTGCTTCTCGCCCATCCCTTCCTTCTTCTTCCTTCTACTTTGCAAAAAATGTTGGTGGTTTGAAAACGAAAGCAAAACACAAACCCTTATTTATCTACTAGATCTAAGCTTCCATTCGAGAAGTGTCAGGAGGGAAAGTTGCTCATCTCTACACTACGGTGCTTGTGAGCTAGTTTATTTAAGGTGAGACAATTACTTCCTCCTCCTTTTTCCTAAATTCGTAAACTTTATATGGTGGGGGGTATGAGTGAAATTTTTGAGTTATTAACAAATTCTTGTTGTTGTGGTTGTTGTTGTTGTTGTTGTTGTTGATTTTGTTAGTAATGGTTAAAAAAAAAATTGATTTTTGATGTGTTTGAGTTACGTAATGAGTTATTTTCAAATAAATGAGTTTGAACTGAAGTTGAAATTTTACAAAAAAGTTAGAGTTGTGAAAAATGTTCAAATTTTAACTAAGTTAAAGAGTTTGAGCAAAAAAGTTAGATTGAAATTAAAATGTTTAGAGTTAAAAGTGTTACTCTTTTAATTACTCTTGGACTGAGTTTAAAAAGAAAATGTTTAGAGTACTTTATTAACTCAAATTTTTTGTGCTTTAATAATCGAGTGTGTGTATGTTTGAATTGGAAAATATTCGTTTTATTTAGTTTTAACTAAATAATGTAGATTATTTGGTTTTAAAAATTTGGTGTGTGAAAAAGATATAATTTTGGGAATTTTGTTGTGGTTGGATAAATTTTAGTTGCGAACAAATTGTTATAAATATTTATGTTTATGTAGTTAGCTCCTTGAGTCTCGAAAAGGAATCGAGACCGTTGACACCGAGTTAGCGATGGGGAGAACTCTAATGTATTAATGTTGTGTGGTGATTAAAGAAAAAATGACTTTTCTTAGTTTATGCATTTCCAAAAATAGTTGTTATGATTGATGATCAGGAATGTATACATGTGGTTATCAAATATTTGAACTGGTGTTTTAAGGAAAGATAGTGAATTGTTATTTCAAGCTTTTATATGTGTACTTCCAATTTAAAAAAAAAATGAGTTATGTCAAATTTGAGAAAAATTGGTGGTTGTGTGAAAAATTTTGAGAAAAATAATTTAAAACGTTTTCAAAAAAAAAATTGTTATTGAATTCACTGAAAAATTAAAGAATGTTCATTTCTAAAAATATATTTTATATGTTGAAAGTGTGTTGTGGTTAATAATACTATTAGCCCTTACTCATTGTAAACTCTTTTAGTAAAATATACTCTAAGGGGGTTAGAAGTAAGAAAGGATTTGTAAGGTAGTTAAAGTTTAAGGGATTAATTTGACTAAGTCAAAGACTATTTGATTAAAGGTGTCGGCACGAACGAGATTTTTCGCTGTGTTTGATTGTGGTAGTGATAACCGTTGGAAAAGCTATAACTAAGGTAAGAGCTCATTTAGTTTTCATGTAGGACCCTATATGTGTGGATTTTGTGGAAATTGAATTGATGTGATTTATGTGTGGATTTTGTGGAAATTGAATTGATGTGAATTATATATGTGTGGATTTTGTGGAAATTGAATTGATATGATTTATGTGTGGATTTTGTGGAAATTGAATTGATGTGGAAATTGAATTGATGTGATTTATTTGTGGATTTTGTGGAAATTGAATTGATGTGATTATGTATTCATACATGATGATATGCGTGCGATGAATTGTATGGAGGATAATATGTTTTGGGTATGCTCTGTGATAAGTTTAAAAAATTATTAGTGTTAAATGAGTATTAAAAAAGGGGAATCTTTTAATAGCTACATTTACATAATAATTGATGTGGAAGAGTTAGAGTATGCTCATGCATTCCATTGCTTGTGGTGACCGTGATGGGCCACAGTGTCAGTGGTGACCGCGATGGGCCACGAAGTTAAGTGGTGACCGTGATGGGCCACGGGATGGTTCCATGTGATAGTTGGTCCATCTTATCCTTACGAGGATTTAACTGATGTGTAAGGCCTGTGATATGCTACACTCTAGTAAATTGTGTTAGTCTGTGAGAGACTGCACCTTGGTAATTAGTATTGGCCTGTGATAGGCGGTACATTTATGATTTACGTCCCTCGATGAGGGTTTTGTTTTGGAAATTCTGGAATCATGTGCATTGGCATATAAGCATTGCATTAGGGTGCTTGGCACGCGAGTGATGTTTGTTATAATATGATAATTGTATATACAGACTCTGTTATCATTTGTTATCATGCCGTAATTGCTAAGTGTTATTGATTGTCTTTATGACGTAAGTGTTAAATGTTATTTGTTAATTTCAGTTAGTGACCCTTTACATTATTGTGGAAATTGGGTTTTTCCCTCAGATGATACCCGAGTTCGTTCCACCGACTGTTGCCTTGACGGCGGAAACGTCGTTAGACTTCCCTGACCGAGACTCGCCGACTGCTTGGGTATATGATCCCATCTCAAGCAGGGCTACTTATACGGGGAGGGTAGTGAGGAGGAGTAGGAAAGTTGGGGCAGTATATCTTGTGGAGTTCACTCGCGAGAAGATTGACTATCCGGTACCTTTAGGATTGGTGCTCGGGATGAGTGGAGCATGAGAAGATGCAGAGGATTCCTCAGTTAGAGTTGAGGCGGAGGCCACCGTAGGAGCTGGGGATATAGTGGTTGGACTGGGGACTGGCGGAAAGGATAAGGGGCCGATTCCAGTGGAGCAAGAGATTGCAGGACCATCTAGGCGGGCCGAGTCAGAGCTTCCATTTCCGGTGAATGATCCCTTACCGACTGTTACTGAAGTAGTGAACTGTTTTGAGATTCCACCGCCGCCGAAGCCACCTATCTCGTGGGTGGATCTGACTTCTGAGGAGACCGATCCTTATATGGATGTTGATGAGGAGGAGGTTACCTCAAAGATGGATATTGCGTTAGAAGGGACTTGCGGAGTGTGTGGAGGTCACCCATGTTATTGTAGTTGCTAGTGGATGATCAGATTAGTTTTGTTGTATAGGGACTTAGTGTCTTTCTTTTGGTGGTTGTACTTATTTTATTTTAGGATAACTGTATCTATAACTTATATTGTCAGTTGACTTTCTTTTGGTGGGTCCATGTTCCATTTTTTTTGACGTGACCATGGGGGGATAGCATTCTTGGAGCAGTGCTTTTGTGCAGGTGTCTGCCGAGAATACCCCAGGAGTATGAGCAATGTCTGATAGGTCTCATATCCCCGGTGTATTTTCTATTTGTATATTTTGGATTATCGTCTCAAAAACTATTTCAGTTTGTTTGTATTTATGACGTAACTATTCAGAACTTTTGTCGTTTGTGTTACGACGAATTTATTTTTATTAATTTGTTTTTGAAAAAAAAAATGCACTCGCGCAGTTAAAAATCAGGGTGTTACATTTGGCTCTTGCCCTTATCATATCATTCTTCACCTACTTTATTTGTCTTCCTAAATGAATGGTATAATCTTTCACTACAAATTTGAAAGTGAACAAAATATTGAATTCCATTCCAATTCCAAATTAACATTACCAAAACCAATAGCTTCTTTAAATTGAGGAAATATAGTTTTTCCACTTTATTCACTCTCATCGTCAATACTAAGTGGACTCCTCAATTCTTCAGAGTGATAAGTATCATGGATTTCATCACTATCAACTTGATCTTGTATGTGCATTGGTATATCTTCATCACTTGATGAATCATGGGTTTCAGGATAATTATCTTGGTGCCTCGACATATATTGTATCTCAAAATTGTCATCATCTGAACTATCATCACTTGATGAATTAAATTGAATTGGTTGAGAAGACCTTTCCATACTACCAATCCTATAACTTTTTCTAGTTTTCCTTTTTCTCTTTGCTGGTTGGGATGCCATTTCTTTCCCTTTGTTACTCTTTGCTGATTGGGATGACATTTTCTTCCCATTGTTTCTCTTTGTTGGTTGGATTGCTACCTTTTTGTTCCCTTTGTTACTCTTTGATTATCGGGCTGCCTTTTGCTTCCCTTTGTTACTCTTTGTTGATTAGGATTCCATTTCCTCCCCATTGTTTCTCTTTGTTGGTTGGGTTGCCGCCTTTTCGTTTCCTTTGTTACTCTTTAATTGTTGGGTTGCCTTTTCCTTCCCTTTGTTACTCTTTGATCATTGGGCAATACGTGTAGAAGCATGTGTAGGTGCAAAGACTATGTAGTAGGAACGGTGCAACTGGTTGAGCAGTAGTTAGAACCGGTAAGAAGGAACTAATTGAGTTGTAGTAGGAACCGGTGCAGAAGGTACTTGTTCAGGTTGAGTAGTAATATCTTGTTCTTGTGTAGGCATCAATCTTTCAAGCAATTTCATTTCTTCAGTCAATTCCACAAATTTAGGTTCTTCGATAATACGGTGTTCAAAATAAATTTCAACCATATTTCCTAAAATCCTTGCATCCTAAACCATATGCAAAACATAACGATCAACTATCATAGGTCTCAAACCAATATAAAAATCAATATCTTCATTTGGTTTTGTCCATGAAAACCTAGCAATGCTATGATATTCTCACTATGTCAAAAAATGCTTTTTATAGAGCATTTTTTGACTTTAAAAGCGCTTAAAAGTGCTATAAATGGCCTCGATGTTAAAGCCTCTGACTTATTCTAGCGCTTCATGAGTAAACATTACAAAGGATGTGACTTTTTTATAGCACTTCCTTAAAGAAGCACTATTAAAGGGTTATTTATTTTAAACAAAATACTCCAAATAATTAAGCTAGAGTCTATATTCAAACCACCATATTGCTTCCTTTTCATAAGATATATTCAACTAATATATAACACGATATTGGTTACATAATGATACAAATAATCAAACATAGAAACAACTTCATAACATATATTCAACATTACCAAAGTTCACCATAACTAAATGTAATTAATGTAAAACAAGTAGCCAAAATTTCATTTGCACACAAAGCATACCTCTTTTTCTTTGTCTGATGAGTAGAACAAGTAGCCAAAATTCCAAACCTCTAAGAAAAATATATATGTCTAACGAGGTAAATACTGGGTTTAAATATGTCTTTGGTCCCTGTAAATATATCATCTTTTGATTTTAGTCCCCGTAAGTCTTTTTGTTTGGATTTAGTCCCTATAAAATCATAGACAATCGACTTTGGTCCCTAACGTCAAATGAATGTTGTAAAAAAAGAGCTGTCAAACAGCCGTGACACGTGACCCTATAAATGCACACCAACACATCATGTTTTATGATATATTAAAAATTAAAATGTTTTATATTATTAATTAATAATTTTTTTTTTATCATTTAATAATTAGTATTATTTTGTAAAAAAAGAAATTAAAATAGGCGTTTGGGGGTTTTTGGAAAACTCGTCTTCTTCACTGCCATAAACCATGAAACTCTTCTCTTCTTGACTTTATCCATGATTGTCTCTCTCTACTTTTAATTCTATACCACATAAATGTGGTAGGAGGAGAAAACCGATGATATTACTGGAGTGAGGGGCCAAACTGAGTTTTAGAGCCACATGTATGGAGTGTAGGTACTAACATCATCCCTCATCTATCAAGCATTCTTGTAACACTCCAACTAGAAGGTATATTTTTGAAGCCAATTGTGTGTTTGTGGTAAGGAAATGAAAGTAGAGAGACGCTAATGAATATGGTAAAAAAAGAGAAGAGTTCTATGGTTTATGGCAGAGAAGAAAACATATTTTCCAAAAACCCCTCTTTTAATTTCTATTCATACTTTTTTATATAAATAATACTAATTATTAAATGATAATATAAAACATTTAAATTTTTAATATATCATAAAAGACGATGTTTTGGTGTGCATTTATAGGGCTACATGCCACGACTATTTCTTGTTTTTGTAAAGTTGACGTTAGGGACCAAGGACCAAAGCCGTCTCTGATATTACAGGGACTAAATCCAAACAAAAAAAACTTACGGGGACTAAATTCAAAAAGTGGTATATTTACAAGGACCAATGACATATTTAAACCTAAATACTATATTCAATTATGTTAAGAAAAATATATTGCTAGCAATGATTGGCTTCATTAATATATCCATGTTTCACGTCACTCTCTTAGGTACTTTGCTCAAAGGGAGTTAATATTTTGATGACATAATTCTTGAAAGAATCATCAAAACTAGGGATTAAAATGTAAGTGTTTTTTTTTGTTAAGACATGAAAAACTAGAAACAAGAATGATGCTTTTATCCGAAGAGTATATGTGTATAATCAATTCAACAAATTTTCAATTGAAATCTACAAACATACATTTAAAACACATATCTTGCAGTCTACAAGTAAAATGCTTATTTTCATAAGAATAACAAAAACATGGATTATAACAAATGATTACAAGAGTAAAAACCTATGATATAAACACAGACAATTGCTTAAAATTCGTAAAATAAAACTGAATGTTTCAACCAATCAGTGAGACTCAACCAACTATCTCATAAATAGCATACAATTGCGATAAAAACAAAGAAGGAGCAAGATGATTTTTTAAGGCATGCTTTTACTAGCGTACCTAAATAGCCTTCTTCATTTCAACTTCACTATAAGAAGCATCCTTAATATTAATTGATAGAGGGGGAACAATCCTACACACACAATACGATGTCTTGATTTGAATTCCCACCTACAACGACGAAAACCATAAAACACAACCATTATAACATTAAACTAACCAATCAAGGTTCAGAAGCCTAAGCAATGGAAAAATATCTTGATGCATGACACCTTTCATAATAGTGGAAAGAATGGAAGTAATGCCTTTGAGGTTAACGATTAGCTTGTAGTTGAGTGCGGCAACAAACATTGCATAGATGTTTCAAGAGCTACTGAGTAGGTCGAGAATGAAAAGAATACTCACTGTAAGTGACGACATATTATCACGACGATGAAGGTTATCGGTTTTACTCCAACGACAAGGTTACTCCAATAACAATGAGCGAACAATTGCTACAACAACCATCAGCAACATGAGTTATACAGCGGCGAGGGTTGGGTGTTGGAGGGATGCAATGTCACATCACATGTTGGTGGCTCAAGTGTTGAGAGATCACTAAAACAAGAACTAGGGTTTCAAAAGGGGTTTCTCACGAGGGGATGATTTTTGTGGTTATTTGTTGTGTATTGGTCTCAGGAGATGTGGCAGAGACGTGGTTCACTCGGTCGACGACGATGGTGGTGAGATATTATAAGCGACAGTTTTATGAAGAAATATGTATTTTGGCAAAACTGAAGAAGATGGTGGAACTAAGGTTTCAAAGAGTGCTTTAAGGTTTTATTTTATTCATTTTTGTTTTAATGTAGGAGATCACGAGTCACACAATAATACACAATCAACTTTTTATCTTTTATTTATATCGTTTTCACAATATATGCTATTAAATGCACACCATTTTATAGCACCTAATCAAAGAAGCGCAATTATTAACCACCACCGCACACTATATTATAGCACTTTTATGTAGAAGCGCTATTAAAACCATTTTTTGTAGTAGTGTCTCTACAACTTTTCACCAAAGTAACAAAATCAATAAGGTTGTTGGTATCAGCGTTTATGTTATCCCACATGTCCATTTTGCCACCAACATACTCAAGTTTCCTTTTGTCATTTCTCTGCAAAATTTTTCCATGTTGAAATATCACACTTATCATTTCATCCATCCTATACAATAAATAAAAAACAGATTCGTTATCAAATATCCAACAACACTTATTTTTTAAGACAATAAAGATAATCCAAAACCAAAACAAACAAGAACCAACAATGATAATCTCAAAACCAACAACAACCAACAATGATTAAACTCAAACTATAAAGATGAACCAACAATGAATACACTCAAACCCTCACAAAACACTGAACCAACAATGAATAAACCCAAACTCCCACAAAACAGTCAACAAACAATGAATAAACCGAAACCTTAAAAAAATGAACCAACAAACCACACAATCACTAAAAATAATGAACGAAGTGACAAACATGTAGTGAAAAAAATCCATGAACAATAAAAAATGTTTCATATTCTTCGATTTAAAAAGTAAAACCACTACAATAAAGGAAGAACTGTTGTATAAAATCGAGGATGGAAGAAGAACAAGATGATAAAGTGTCATGGTGATGGAAGAACTGTGGTGTTTCACAAGGTAAGAGACAAGAGAATATGATGGTAATGAGCAAGAAGAGGGAAACATTTTTTACATCATCAAAATTTTTATATCAATCAAATTGGTCTTTGAATACGTGTTCAAATTTAGGCTATCATATTGGTCCTTGAATGTCACATCATCTTATTTAACTTTTGGATTTGACGAAGGGATATATTTGATCAACCTCAATCAAATTTCCAATTCCTCAAGAACTAACTACCTTGATTGTTTTTACAAACATTGGTGAAGTGGGTGAAATGAAGGACAACCCTTTCGACCTTCATTCCATTAACTCTAGATATGACAACACTCCTCCTATTGGGGTCATTTTTCCTCCTAGTGGAATCCATATAGTTGTTTATCAGTCATTATTAAATCCGTAGAAAGACTTATAATTTAGGTTCGAGTACTCTTTATACTCCGATAAAATATTATTATCTTCAATTATAAAAAAAACAATAACCACGTTTGGTAGTTTTTGCATCAATATTCGATTCAACAGTGATATACATAGACAAAATTCCTAATTTACTTGGAAGACATAAAAACATGACCATTCAAATTTTCTAAATCTCTCTTTCTCCCTTTTAACTGTACACTATCAACGGTTCTCATTTACAATATGTGTGGTTTGTATCCAAATCTGTCTAATCAAATAACATTTTCCATGTGTCACATGTGCCAAAAGAGACATTTTCATTTTAATAAACTAATAATCACAATAAAATGTGGTGGATGGCTGAAGTCATGTAGAGATTATTGCTTTTTGAAATATTCTTTGGCCAGGAGCAAGTATTGCAAATGGGTCATAAACAAATTTTCTCTGTCTAAAAGCCTCCCAATGTGTACCAAAATGGGCCCTCCATTCCTCTTGTGTATTGTATTGGGGCAAATATTGCTTCACTCCAAGATTAGCTCTTTCACAAACCTCTAAAATTCTTTTGTTTTGACTTAATATATGTTCTAAGCTATCGGTTCCATTGGAAGAAGTATCTGCAGAGGAAAGAAATGCCACTAAGTAGAAAATATCTTCATCTGGAATAACAACAGAAGTTCTATTGTCCCACCTGCATACAAAATTTATACATTAAAATTCAATTCAGAATTGTAGTTTAATAAATATGCTACACTATAATATTTTGGATTTAATTTATATAACGGTGAGTTTTACACGGATGGTAACTTATAATTATTTGATGTTCAAAAATGTTTATTTTGTATGATAACCACTTCTAAAGTAATAAACATGAATATTTCTGATATATTGATAATATAAAATATTTTATACCATCGGTGCATGCAAATTAAACTAAATATTTTACACAAACTTTTAATTATATTTCATCATAGTATCATATAATATTATTTTATTTAAAATAGATGTATAAGTGAAAATAATTACTGTTTATTACATATTATAAAAAAAGTGATTTTGATAATCAATAATTTAGAAATTCCTTTTTAAATTTTTTAAAGACACATTAACAATTGTTTTGTGTTGGTCCAACGTAATAAAAATCACTTTTTTAAAAAAAAATCAGTTACAAAAAATGATGTTATTGATTAACTATTAAAAACAGTTTCTCATTTGAATCAATTTTTAAATTTTTTTAAATTATCATTTTTTTTAAAAAAACACAAAAAGATAAAAACTTTCAAATATAATAATTTTCTCTATAGAAAGTGATTTTTTTTACAAAATAAACTGTAACAAACATATTCTTTAAGTATTGACGGGTAAAAGATATATACTTTGATTTGTTTACTGGGTAGATAAGGACAGGGCCATTGCTTGTTTGTGTTAGGATATTCCCAAAGACGAGTTGTGCAAAACTGTGTATTTTGCTTTTTGGTATAAATAGATTGAGCCATGGATGTGGAACATCCCACAATCCTTTTGAACGCAATTTCACCTCAGATACATGCACTCTGTCTAAGAACTCTACATATGTAACTTCTGTTTGAAAAAGGGTTGATTGGATATAGTTTAAATGTGACAAATGTCTCTCAACTTCCTGCATAAAAAAAAAAAAAAAGAAGAAACATAGTTATAGTTAGAGAAAGTTGTTTATGTATTTTTGTTTATCATTATATATGTAAAAATGACAATTTTTTGAAAATTTTGTAATACTGAGTTGATATTTTTAAGAGACAAAATAAGTATTAATGATTTAAATATTTATATATATTTTCATAAAAAATTAAATTAAATTGAGTAGTTTCTCACTTACCTGATTTACTATATCCATTTCTTCGAAATTGAAGTATTTGGCCAATTCAAGGCAGAAGAGAGTTTTTCCATCTGACTTAAAATGACTTGCTTCAACAGGGTCTTGTGGGTTGAAAGATGATCTCCAGTTATTTAGTAGACCAGTTCTGTTTATTATTACAAATCCTTCAATGTAATCAAATGCATTTTCTTCAGATATTAATCTCTCTTGATCATTAGTAAATACTGTGAAATCTGAATATAGCACTCTAATCCATTTTACCTGTTGCAAACAATAAAATTTCATTTCATGTCAATTGGTCTATAAAACACGCATACTGATACGGAGACCGAACACGAAACAGACATTAATATGTTGATAATAACAATAATTTGAGAAAATAAATAAATTAAATATAATTAAGATATTGGAATGCGCTTTCGACGGTGCTTACAAAGCACTAATCAAAATTAAAAGAGCTTCATAATTGTATGCATTAATTCATTAGTACCATTGAAGGTGCTGGTTCAAGGAGAATTCTTGCCCTTGTTATAATGCCAAACTGACCAAGCCCTCCAAGAACACTGTGAAAGAGTTCTCCATTCTGATCCTTAGAACAGTTTACCACTTCCCCTGTTCCTGCACTCATTATTAACCACCTTTTATTAATCAAAATGAAAACTAATTTGCAACCAATAATTAGATTCACATTTTCTGTCACCAAGGTCAAGTTATCACCAAGGAATCTTGAGAAACTACTCTTTCATGTTCTAATCAATTATCATTTCACAAAAGACAAAATAGTAGGCTTTAGCATACAACTCGACTAGTGTGTTATAACATAAGTCACTAATTTACACTTACTGTTTTCCAGATGTCAATTTAGTAGTAAGAGTTTGACATTGTACATTCAAGTGACAGAGTACAAATCACGAATGGTAATGTTACTATTTTTAATAATAATTTCTCTCTTTCCAAAAAAAAAAAAAATTAACATACTCAAATTTTTCCAAAAATAAAGACAAATAGTAGTTTAAAAAAGCTATACAAATTCAAAAGATGATTTTATATACAAACATGTAACAATCTCTAGTTGCTGAACATTACTTATCTGAGGACCATACTTAAAAGCTTGTCCACTTACACCAGCATTTGAAAGAGTACCACCAACTGTTAAATGCAAATAATCTGTCCATGATCTAGGTGCCAACCCATATCTTAAACTCTCATGCAAGATATTTATCCACAACTCACCACCTGAGACATCAATATAAGGAGAATCATTCCCTATAACATCTACATTCATTTCATAAACCTTAAGTGATTCCATGTTAATCACAATTCCTCCATGAGTTTGTGCTTGTCCTGAAAGTGAATGTCCATGTCCTCTTGCTGCAACAGTAAGATGAGAGCTATGTCCCATGTTCCATATATGTTTTATTGTGTTTGCAATGTCAGAAACTGAATTTGGATACAAAATTGCCATTGGATGATATTGGTACCTATTGCCAAAATCTCTTGATGCTTTGGTAAGGCTAAGTTCATCAAAACTCAAATGTCCTACAAGTGGAAGTGTTTTTAGTGATGAAGGGATGTTGGAAAGACAAAAGTTGAATCTTGTGGCTATACAACTAAGGAACAAGATAATGAAGAATTTGAGGAAAAAAATGTTGTGTCGTCCAAATAGGCTAATTGGGTGGTGTTTCATTTTTTGTGTTGGAATATTTGTTTGTGAGCACAAATAAAAAAAATTATAAAGTGATTGAGTGTGGTGGAACTTAAGGTTTTGGACAGAATTTAAAGAAGTTTTTGAGTGGCTAAGTCAACTTTTCCTAAGTTATGACTCGTGAGAATGCGTATGAGGACTGTCTACTTAGGAAGAAAGAGTTTTAGGATTTTTATTTAATTTTGTTGGTTACCTCTTTTTCTTTCCGTTACATTCAAATAAATTACGTGAATAGTTTATATAATATACATAAGTATAATTTACTACATATGTAAACGTAAATTATGCTCACGTGAATAACCTATTTGAATATAATTGGAAAAAACATGATATGACTCGTAAAAGTATTTTTGTTTTTGGAGTTCATTAAAGGCTGATCCAAAAGTAAAGTCACTAAAATATTGATTTAGGCCTAAAAATGATTTTACTTGTTAAAAAGGTCTAATATTCTAATATAATTTCAAAACCAAAATTAATATTACTTCAACAAATATTAAATCAGTTGACTTTATTGTCAATTAAAAAATATTATACCAACTTGATTATATTAATTCAATAAATAATTTTATATTTTAAAATGTCTAAAATATTTAATAATTATATTTAAATACTATGATGAATTTAAAATGTCTCATATTAAAATTTGTTTTAAACCGGTATTAGCTGGCTTGTTTAAAAGAGAAGAACAAAAGCCATCATTTAGAAGGCAAGTTGAAGAGCAAAAGTAACAACAAAAAGAGATCTCACAAATCTTTTAACTTTTTTTGTCTCCAAACAGTTGTGACCACATTTACATATAGTAGTAACACGAAGGAAAGACGTGTACTTTGAATTTTGTTTTTGTTCATTAACCAATTTAAGGATACTTTTTCTAAATTTAGAAATAGGTCCTTTTGCTTCAGCTGCATTGCATATTTATTTTTTACCATTTTGAATGGTTTGGTATTGGTACCCCTCAATAATCATCACTTCTATCTAGCTTACACGTATGTTAAAAATGTTGGAATCCACTATTGTTGGAATGTAAACATCACGTATCCTGCTATTAGATTGGATGAGAAGGACTCATGGCCTTTGGATTCAAGAGAGAGTGAATTACAAATAATCTTCTTCTTGGACTCCCATATACAATCATACAACAAAGGTTCGATTTACACTAGTCATTATTCAAGATGTGTCGTCATCTCTTAACTTGTAAAGTTTTTATCATTTTATTCACATGCTATTGAGAGTAGCATTTTGAGTTTTACATAACAAATGTAATTAATGCCTAATTTGATATAATTAGGGGTAGTTAGGATGATGTAGGTAAGGTAGTATTTAATCTCCTTATATGGTATTTGCAGACACTCTGATGCTCAAATCAGTAAGTGATTGAGAGATGAGTTATATGTTTTGAAAAGAAGTTGTGTACTTTAATTATGTCAGAATAATGTTATTTATAGTTAAAATTTGAAGTCGTTGACAGACATAACAGTTGAAACCGTAACAAATCCCTCGTCATGATAAACACTTATTGATTAAGGAGGACCATTGAAATCAGAATAGACTAAATGAAACATGATATTATATTGCGAAAATATAGTTTTGACATATTAGGTTGAAGTATAGTTCTCGACATGGAGTAATTTAATTTTAAGTATTTAACCTTAAAGACAAATTCGATCAAAATAAAACTTTAAAGGTATATTAATTTACAATATTTGCTAATAAAATTTAACTCATGAACTAAATTAACAATAATTTATAATTTGAGTAAGGTTTTTTTTATCAATTAGGCTTTGTGCTACTATTGAACTAAGACATGAAGTTAATTGGTGGGACATGTGTTGGTCCATGAGACACGTGAAGACTTGTTCATTTGTTCTTTTTTTGTGACTATGGCTCTAACCATTGATTGGTTGTGTAGGGACCTCTCTCTCATATAGAATAGGAATGAACAAGTAAATTGTTAGAAACAAATGCAACACATAGGTTTACTTACGTATGCACTACTACATTGTACTGCTGCAGCTCTTATGTCGAATCTTAAGTACCAAGCTATTGGACAAGTAATTTGTGTGATTCTCTTGTGTATACTTTCTTTATTTCTAATTTTTAAAGGGCTACTTTTTTCATTACACTTTTTTTTAATAAATAAATTTTTTTAAATACTTTATTAGATTTTGAATTTACTTTGATTCATCCTTAAAAAATCAGCCATAGGGTGACACATGTCTCTTTCTTATTGACTACTTTTAGACTTGATAATATAGTTAATGGTCTTATAAATGGTTTCTAATACAAGTAATAATATAATTTGTTTTAAACCTTGGTGCAATGAGAAATTATGCATCTTTATTGATGGAAAAAAACATAAAAACACAAATATGCAGTGGATATAAAATTCCCTAAACTTGCAAGAACCCTTGAGAAGCAACAACAAATATCTGACAGTAAATTGATCAAATAAAACCAATATTTTAACGTGGAAAACCCCTAAATGAAAGGGTAAAAACCACGGAATGTCCAGACCAAAGAAATAGCTACACTATAATCAAATAAGGGTACAAGAGAGTCTCAAAATGATGCACAAATTGTGCCTACAACCAGCAAAAATAACAAAACACTAAAGCTTACATATGAAAAGCAAGAAGAAGAAAAACATCCCAAAAACCTGCTACTGTGCGAGCATGTTTTCTCCCTCTCCAGACTTCGTTTCGACGAAAACTTGAATGTTGCAAATCTGTTGTCCAATTATCAACCCGATCCAACGGTTAACGAATGCAAAATCGATATTTTTCTAACACTGGTTTGACAAAATCGAGAATTGAGTTTACTCTTCTCTTTTCTCTTTTGGTGGCTGCCTTTTTAATAAAATAGTCTCTTTCTTACAACCCTAATCATACCCTCTCCACTTGAATAAGTGAGACATATGAGTTACAATATTTAGGCATTTCTCCACATAGGAAGGGAGCCCAATACCCAACATATCTCCCTTCACAACTATGTGGAGATAATCGTCAAACCTGCGATATCACAACAAGTTTCAAACTTCTCTCTTGGTAATGCTTTAGTCATCATATTAGAACCATTATAATCAGTATGAACTTTAGCCAACTCCAGAAACTTAGCTTCCAAAACATCACATATCCAATGATACCTCACATCAATGTATTTAGACCTACTATGAAATGTCGAATTCTTACCAAGATGAATAGCAGTTTAACTATCGACAAATAATACATATTTGTCCTGAATAAACCCAAGCTCCTACAAATTTCTTTGCATGCTTCGGTAATGGCAATGAACTCTGCCTCAGTTGTAGACAATGTTACACATTTCTGGAATTTAGACTGTCAAGCCACAACACCCTCTGCAAATTTAATCATGTAACATGAAGTGGACTTCCTCGAGTCAATATCTCCAGCCATATCTGAGTCGGAGTACCCCACAAAAATAGGTTTGTCACCTCCAAAACAAAGCCTCATCATGTAAAACAAAGCTCTCTACCTGGATTTTTTTACAAAAATCTACTTACTGTACCAACAGTATGCGCAATATTTGGCCTTGTACGCACCATTGCATACATCAAACTACCCATAACAGACGCACAAGGAACTCGTTCCATGTCTATTTTCTCATCTTCACTGGAAGGACTTTTTTTAGAACTCAATTTAAATTGAGTAGCAAGAGTAGTACTTACAGCCTTAGAGTTTTCCATATGAAATCTTTGCAACACTCTCTCAATATATTGTTCTTGTGACATCCAAAGTTTCTTCTCCTTTCTGTCACGCATGATTCTTATGCCAAGAATCTATTTAGCTGCTTCCATATCTTTCATGGCAAATGACTCGCCCAACTGCTTTTTTAACCTGTTAATCTTGGAAATATTTTTCCAACAATAATTATGTCATCAACATATAATAACAGAATAATGAAATCATCATTAAAATTTTTTTTAACGAATACACAATGGTCAGAAGTAGTCTTCATGTATCCTTGGTCACACATAACAGACTCAAACTTTTTTTACCACTACCTTGGAGCTTGCTTCAAACTGTATAGACGTTTTCTCAGTCTACACACATAGTCTTCCTTGCCTTCAACAAGGAAACCATCAGGTTGCTTTGTGTATATCTCTTCCTCCAAATCACCATGAAGGAAAGTCGTTCTTACATCCATTTGCTCTACCTCTAAGTCAAGAGTAGCTGCCAAACTTAACACGGTTCTAATCGATGACATTTTTACCACAAGTGAAAAAATCTCATTAAAATTAACACTCTTTATTTGACAAAAACCTTTCACCACTAATTTGGCTTTATACCTTGGAGACTTTGAGTTACTCTCAAGGTTCACTCTATAGATCCACTTGTTTTCCAAAGCCCATTTTCCTTTTGGCAACTTCACCAAATCATAAGTGTGATTATCATGCAAGGATTTCATTTCACCATGCATTGCATCCAACCACTTTTGACTTTTTTCACTCTCCATGGCTTCTAGAAAACACTTAGGTCCCCCTTCATCAGTGAAATTCACATACTAATTAGAAACATACCTTGTGGATGGTTGTCTCTGCCTCTTAAACCTCTTGAATTGGGTTTGAGATGATTCAAAAGCATCACTAAGATTCTTATCATGTGACGACCCACAATCTTCACCTATTGGAATATTTACCTAATCTCTAAGCTGATGATCATCAACACAATCATGTGGCTCATCATTCTAAACATTACCGTAAGTAGTATCCAAATTAGGAACAGGTGACCGAACTGGATCACCATCAGCCAAGATGTTATCTATCTCAGGTGTTGTTTTCTCTACTTTATCAATGTCTTCAATAGTTTGGTCTTCCATGAACACTACATCACGACTTTTGATAACCTTTTTCTCTATAGGATCATACAACTTGTAACCAAATATCCTCACCATAACCAATGAAGATACACTACTTTAACTTTGCATCCAACTTGGATTTTTCGTCCTTCAGAACATGCACATAAGCCTTGCAATCAAACACTATCAAATGATCATACTTGACATTCTTTCGAAACCATACCTTGTTTGGTACCTCACTATTCAAAGCGACAGTAAGAGTAAGATTAATAACATGTACCACCGTGTACAATGCCTCACCCCAATAATGTTTAGGCAACTTAGCTTCAGAGAGCATACACCTCACTCTCTCAAAAATTGTTCGATTCATCCTCTCTTCTAAACTATTCAGCTAAGGAGTTTTATGAGGAGTGTTTTCATGTGTTATACCCTGCTGTTTGCAATAGACATCAAAGGGTCCACAATACTCACCATCGTAGTCAGTACGAACATGTTTCAGCTTCTTGTTGTCTGCCTCTCAACCAAAGCATGAAAATGTTTGAACTTCTCCAACACTTGGTCTTTTGTCTTCAAAGCATAAACTCATAGTTTCCTGGAACAGTCATCAATAAAAGTAACAAAATAAAGTGTACCACTAAATGATTTTACCTTTACATGACCACAAACGTCATAATGTACCAATTGAAGCAACTCTGACGTTCTAGAGGGAGGATGCCTTTTGAAGGATACTCTAGTTTGTTTACCAACCATGCAGTGAGAACATTTCTCCAAATCTACATTCTTCGATCCTAGAAGCATATCTTTTCTGGCTAAACAATTTACCCCTTTTTCACTAATATGGCTAATCCTTTGGTGTCAAAAAGATGATTCCATATCCACCACTTTCATACTGTTTTTAACAACGAAAGCTTTTGTCCAATACACTTTACTAATTTTCTCCCCTCTAGCCACAATCAAGTTACCTTTGTTGAATTTCCACTTTCCAAAAGAAAAATGATTAGCAAAATGATTATAAAAACCACTATCATCAAGCATATGCACAGAGATCAAATTGAAGCGAACATCTGGAACATGTTTGACTCCTTTAAGAAACAATTGCATTCCCATGTTGGTTTGCAAGCATACATCACCAACACCAATTACCTTAGATACACCATCTTTACCTATTTTCAAAACTCCAAAGTCACTTGAAGTATAAGATGTGAAGAACTCCTTCTTCGGTGTAACATGTAGTGTAGCACCACTATTAATTATCAACATGCTTTCATCAGATACAAGATTAACTGACTCATAGTCACGGAGAAGAACACGATCATCACTAGTAGCAATAGTAACACGGTCATCATCACGACCTCTTTGTTTCTGCTTACCCTTTTTGCCTTTATTCTCCTTTTTCAACAGAAAACAACTCTTTTATATGTGCCCTGTTCTATGATAGTAATGATACTCCACATTTTTGTCCCTAAATTTCACTCAAATGGTTCGAAATAGACGTCCCCTCCTTGTACTTCAAACTTATGAAACTATTCAACAAGAACAATTTATTATTCCCTGATTTAGAGAGAAAAAAGTATGTATCTTATACCACATAGTTTTTGCATTTGTCTTGTTAGCAATATGATTATAAACATTATCTTCTATATATTGCCTAACAAAACCACATACCTGTTGATGTTCAAAATCTCATTCTTCGGAAGATGCATTTTCTTCACAACTAAAATATCTTTCATTTTGCCCTTCCAAAATGGTAATTAGTACCATCCAAGCATACCATCTTTATATTCATATTTTCCTCCATCATTCGAGCAAGTAAAATAGCCCTTTAACCAAGAGCTCTAATGTCATTCTGATGGGAATAAACACAACAACAGATAACAAGCAATAAACAGCAAATATAAAATTCCCTAACTTGCAAGAACCCGTGAGGAGCAACAACAAATATATGACAGCAAATTGATCAAATAAACGGGCGTAAATAGCACCGATATTTTAACGTGGAAAATCCCTCAATGAAAGGGTAAAAACCACGGGTCGTCCAGACCAAAGAAATAGCTCCACTATAATCAAATAAGGATACAAGAGAGTCTCAAAATGATCCACAAATTGTGCCTACAACCAACCGAAATAACAAAGTACTAAAGCTTACAAATGAAAAGCAAGAAGAAGAAAAACATCACAAAAACCTGCTACTGTTCGAGCATGGTTACTCCCTCTCCAGACGAAATTTCGCCAATCCGACTGTTGAAAGCGAATACCTGTATGTTGTGAACCCGCTGTCCAAAACTCAGTCCGATCCAACGGTTAACGAATGCGCAATCGATGTTTTTCTAAGACTGGTTTGACATAATCGGGAATTGAGTTTACTCTTGTCTTTTCTCTTTTGGTGGTTGTCTTTTTCTCAAAATAGTCTCTCTCTTACAATCCTAATTAGACCCTTCTCCAATTGAATAACTAAGACACATGGGCTACAATATTTGAACATTTCTCTAGGAGCCCAATACCCAACATTTATAGTGTGACATCGGATCGTACCCTTTTTTCATAGAATAATGTATTTATATATTTGATTTAAGACACTATATGCCGACACCGTGTATAAATTATAAAATGCAAGTAACGGTTGGATTATGAGGAGAGTTGGAGATGGTCCACATTGGACCAAGAGTAATCACACAAGTGAATTGAACATTACACTCGAGGATCATCTATATTAGACTAAGAACAAACACACAAGTGAATTGAACACCACGTAATATCACTATTGAGTCATAAGAGGATCCTAGAGAATCATCTAAATTGACTCAAAAACAACCACACAAGTGAAACTTTGAGTTTATATAAGTCATATTTTGTTTAATTTTCACTTTAATTTTGAAGTAATGTGAAATTTTTTAGTTACCCTTAACATTAATATATACAACTATAAAAGTACAAAATAATAATTCAAAACTGTATTATTATACTGTATCACATGACAATATGATGTGTACAAATAATTTCTCTTTATATTATGGCCAAATCAATTTGTCACTTCTTTAGATTGGCTAAAAGGTTTACGTGGTCTTCTTTAGAAATTATATTGGGTCATCGATGGGATTTATGTGGTCCTGGAAAATCTTCATTGTTCCCCATTGAAAAATTTAATCAATTATGCTCAATACTCAATAATTGATGGTGTTTGGTGCAGTTTTCTCACAAGTGTTTTAAAAGTGAAATTACTAGGAGAATATTCTATTCAATTTTGGCTTGTTGCTCTTATTTTTAAATGAGTGAGATCTTACTTTCAACGTGTGTCAGATAAGATTCAAAAAATTTAAGGTTTAAAATAAAATTTTAAATAAAATCTTTTAAAAATTAACAGTAATAAAATTGAAGCTCTTTTAAATTTAATTATTTTGATAATATTAAACAATTCTTTTTACAGATATAATATTAAATAAAAATACATTTACAAGATCGAATTAATCTAATCTTATTTAAACAATCAATATATATGTGAAATGTGTATAATACATGCAACATCTGAGCTTCATTGAGACAGGTGGTGGCCGTGGCATCCCCAAAGATATATTTTATGTAATCAATAATACATTAATTATTCTATGGTGCAGCGACAATTTAGTAAACTATACTATTTAAATTTGTTATTGATCTAAATATAAAAATATAATATTTGAAATATATGGAAATTTGTATATTTCATTTTTTAAGTTTAAATTTTATTTTTTTTTCAACATAAAGTTTTCTTTTTTGATTCTTTAATAAGTTCTCTAAAAATATACAACACTTGTTAGTATGATTCTTAATTATATTTTTGTGCAAAATAAAAAATAATATCTTAATATGTAAAAGATGCAATACTTAAACTCTATTTTTTTTCGAAAACAAATAGGCTAATCAATTGTAACGCCATTCATTTTTATTTTCTTTTTGATATGCCACCATTCATTTTATTTATTTATATATTAGGCCATAATTCATTTAAATACATAATTTCTATAAACAATTTTATTATACTTGATATATTTTGCCCTTCTCATAAAATTCTTTTAAGCTCCATCACTAGTCATAGGATTGTGATTGCAGATAATGAAATTCCAATTTAGGGTAAGATGAGACCTAAAGGAAAGTAAAAATGCCTCATGCAATGCTATTTATTTAGGTATCAAAATGGATGTGAAGTTATAAAATTAGTCATCTTCATAATAGGCTAACAGTCTAAACCTTAACTTAGACTTTGTCTTGACCTGAATTGTCTACTAAAAAGACATAACACATTTACACGTTGTAATCAATTTCAATTATTCATATAAAATCAAACGATTCAAATTTTATAATCAATAAATTAACTATAAATAATCTTGACTATTAATTAAAGATTAAATCGTCCATATAAATAACTGTATAACATAATTAGAGTATGAAAACGATTTTCTTCTTAGACCCGCATTAAAATTAATTACAGGATTGTCCTGTCTTCTTCATCCTTTAATTGAAGTGTTTAGCATATTTTAATGGAAGTGTTTGACTTTCAATTTAAATAAAGGGATCATGAGTCTTACCTTCTTACTAGTATTTGACGGCTTCCTTAATTAGTTTGTATCACACGGAATCTATGATAATAATACAATAATACTAATAAAGGATACATGCATTGGAATGGAAATTACATAATCACGACAAGAAAAACAAGATTATATAATATATAGTAGTACATTCTTAAGGTTAAAACAAGACGCCCTCAATGTTAATGAACATGTTTCAATCAAGATTTATTTTATTATTATTAAATGTTGTTAGAATTTGACTTAAGCACACGGTATTATTTTTGGTCATCACTAGTGTAAAAATGTGAACGCAAACAACTAGTCTTGTCATTTGTGGTGGAAAACCTAACCCTGTTTTATGGCATGCTTTTTAGAAGGAAACCAACTATTTATTAAAACAAATCTAAGATAAAAATTACCTTTTTTGTCTCAGAACATCACTTTTAAAAAAAATTATTTAAAAATAAATATTATTCTCAATTTTTAATTTAACTTTAATTATTATTTTTCTTTATTATTCTTTAATTATTATTTTGTATATAATTTTTAAAATATTATTATACTTTTACTTTAAAAATAATTTTGAAAAAACATATCAATAGTTTAGAAAAATAATTTTTTTTTCTTCTGATAATTATATATTTTAAGATGTGTTTAAACAACGGAGAAAGTATCGTTAAAGTAAGATACTTATCATGTGGAATACTCCATAACATATATAGTGATGTAGCCACATCATGGGACCTCTTGTTGTCATTGATGCTTAGATTTTAGGAAGCATAGAATCACCTTTTAAGGCAGTAAAAAATCTAAAGAGTTTGTACATACTGAACAACTGTCATGTTTCACAATCAATGGACGGCGAGAATGAAATCATCTTTTGCAATTAGTTAAATCATTTGATTAACAAAATAAGACAAGAAAACCAAATCAGATTCGTAGTAAAAAGTTTCTCATTGACAATGTGGCAAATAGGATAAGTGCCCAACCATGGCATTATGGCTACGAGCTACTAACAAAAAAAATAAAAGTAAGTTGAGTGAAGCATTACATCTCCTATCCTTAAGATTCATTCACATATTAAGTATTAAAAAAAAGTAATTGTAGCATTAAATTAATAAAAAAAAAATTGTATCATTTTTTCGTAACTACTCTTATAGTTATTACTCCTTCCACATTACATCAAGTGATTCATTTATAAAAAGTAATTGTTCTGAGATGAATTATCCTTTCAATTTTCATACATTTTTTTTAATTATATTTTTTAATTTATATTATTTACATTATTTTTAATACAATATTTTTTACTATATATTTATGTAATTGATAATGCACTAATATCTAATAATTTTTTTTTATAAAAGTCATATTTTCTCTTTTATTTATACATTTTTCTTATTATGTGTGAAATGATTTGATTATTATGAGATAAAGGGAGTAATATAATAGAGAAAAAATATTTTATGATTTCTATAGTAAATTAAGTGGATGTATTTTTTAAAGAAATCATTAATACATGTGAAATTTAAAAAAAAAACTTATATTAAAGGATAAATAAATGTCAAAAGTAGATCTTATAATAAAGAATAAATGAGTGCTACTTAAAATGTCTGTGTTATAAAAGTGGCAATGAATAACAACTCTAGAATGGTGATTTTTATTTTAGAGATTTTCATCCAAACAATTATATCAATAGACTAATACTTCTTCTATAATAAAATATAAGCTAATATTGGTTCATCTAAATTGTAACAAAATATAAGTAAATATTGATTTTTTTTCATCTATTTAATGATAGTACAAAAATTGTCCTTCATTTGTTGACAAATTTTTCAATATTAAATGTCTACTTTTTCATATAATTAAATGAGATGAAGGGTAATTTAGATATTGAAGTTGAACTTTTAAATCAAATGAACGGGATTAAATCAGAGTCAACTCTACCGTTATGGTACGAATGAATGATATTTTTGATTCTGACGATTGAAAATCATTTGGATAAGTTCTCCCTTTCCCATTTTTTTTTCTTGTGTGCATTTTAGAGTAAAGATTCCTCTAACACAATTATGTTTTTATGTTTTAACTTCCGTAAAAAAATGTAGGTCGTTTTGATATAGACGATGATATCGTCAACTCACTATTTGTAATACCCCAATATTTTCATATATATTATATATGTGTCTTTTTATTAATTGTCATGATTTATTATTTAATTAATAATTTATTCTATGTGTAAAGAAATTAAATTAAATTTTATCGCCCTGTATTTTACCTGAATAATTATAACATTTATTTTTATTTATTTATTTTGGCATGACAATTACATGAGGACGACTTATGACATGATTGTTTCATAAATGGACTATTGCGTATTTTGTTTATTTGATTAGTTTTGATAATCAAAAAATTGATGTGTTGGTTTTATTTTGTTATGCGTGACCTGCAATGATATTTTTGTCTTGCTTAATTTATTTTAGTTGATGAAAATATTAGTTGAATTATTTAATTAAATTAGAATTTATATAAGTTGTATTGTTTGTAGTATTATTTTTGACCAAATAAGTATTCGGCCTAGGAGATAGTAGAGTTATTGAGACCAGAATCTCATCTATGAGTGTTCTTGCTTGAAAATGTGGTTCATCCATCTATGAGGTCCATCCATCTTTAGTATAAAAAAAAAGTGACTTACCTTATTTCTTTTACTGTCCTTCATGGCAAGATTTTATGACATAATGTAGACTTTATGTCCTTGTCTCAACCAATTAAAAGAGGAGATAATGTACATTTCTTCATTCTTAACACCTTTAATTCATTTTTGAAAGAAAGGTTACAAATTGAATTATGTGTCTTATTTTTTTTGTGCAATTAAGAGAGGACAAAAAAAAGACTCTCCTCCTTTGTTATATCACACTCCTCCCTCTCTCTTAAACCAATATTATAATTTTATTTTAATTATCTACAAAAAGAATTCTAGGCAATTTATGGTGTCATAACTATTAGAAGAAAAAAAAATTAAAAGGTAGTCTACGCATCTTCCTATTTCATTCCCATACCTATTTTTGTTTTCTCTTAAGTTCCGAAATTTTCCATCACAATCCAAAGAAAGAAAAAAAGAGAGAGAAACATAGTCTCCTTCCTTTTTCTCACACCATCATTACTATCACCAAATCAAATTACAATTTTCTTTCTTCTTTTAATATAATCTCAAGTAAAGTTTGGACCTTTGTATTGTTCTTTGATTCCTGGGACTTAGAACGTGTTGCTTGGAAGTAAAGCGCCTAAGGTAAGATATTGATATGATGTCTTGATGTCTTAAAAGAAAAAAAGATTGATTTTATGTTTGTCTAAAATATTTTAACTATAATGTATTGAATTTTTTGAGTAATATGTTTGCCTTGATAAACTTAATTATAAAATTTCAATTTTTATTATTATAACATGAGTAATATGCTTGTTGTCATATATTTGATGTATAGTTGCAATTTTTGTGTTGTTTAGGTGTACTTAATTATAAAGTTATGATTTTCATTATCATCTCATGAGTAATATGTTTGTTAGGATGTATTTGATTTAAAGTTTCGATTTTTGTGCTATTTAATTTCAATGTTTTGATTTTTATTAACACTACATGAGTCTTGAGGGAATTGATGAAAAGTTTTAATTTTTAATTATGATAACATGATTAAGTTGATTATTCTGATGTGTTTAGTGTAAAGTTTGATTTGTATGCTTAAATGACTAATAATTGGAGAAATTGTATAGTAGAAAGAATAAAGTTTCTATTTGTATGTGTTCTTCGTGATTTAAGTTTTAATGTCTGTCAATAACACGTCGCTAATCCAATTTTATAGTTTATAAAATGAAAGTTGTGATTTTGTGACATTTATTCACGTGTATGTGTTATATATTTGAGATAGCGAAATGACTGATTCTTGATTTCGAGCACCCATGAGAATATAAATTTGATGTCATATGTGATTAAAATTTAATCTTGAATATTTTATCCTTGTGGTTGTCTAAGTGGTTGATGATTTGTGTTTTGAACATTGTTCTCTTTGTGGTTGCCTAAATGGCTGGTGATTTGAATTTTGAACATTGTTCTCTTTATGGTTGTCTAAGTGGCTGGTGATTTGTGTTCTGAACCTTTTATCTATGTGGTTGCCTAAGTGGTTGGTGATTTGTGTTTGAACATTTTATCTTTCTAGTTACCTAAGTGGATTGTGACATGTACCTTTTGAGCATCATTATCATTTCATGACATATCATTTGCATCTTTGTGGACGCCTTTGTGGCTGGTTTAATTTTTTCCATTGGTATGAGTGACTTCTGTGTGGACACCTTAGTGGCTGTTTATATTCGGATCATATACTCTTAGGAGTATGCATAAGTTGCATACATTTTATTGTTATTTTTATTTTGATCTAATTATTTGTTCAAAGGTGAGTTGCTACTTGATTTTTTTAGATACATTTTTTGACTTTTGATACATCTTTGTGAATTATTAAAGAATCAATTTCTTTAAATCTTTTATCACGAAAAGATTTTATATTCATATTTTATGGTTGTTAACTTATTATTTGGTTTAATTTTTGCCGTGGGATGAACTGACCCCTTTCACCAACATTTAGGTACTAATGATCTCAAAGAGTTGCATGAGTGATGTTTTCTTAGTGCATGTGCGTCCGAAAAGGGGACTTTTACTTAAAAATAATGTTTTGTATTAATGAAACCGTTGCGGTACACTTTAAAGTTATTTACTTTTCATCCTTAACTTTAAATAGAAATGCGGAAGTGAGTTTTCTTTCACTGGTAAATAATTGAATTGTAGTTAATTTCAGTCAACCTTGTTTCTCTTGAATTTCACCTAAAGAGAATTTAATTTATTTTAGAGCGTAAATGAACATCGATCTAACAATTGAAAGATTAACTTTGCAAATAAATAAATAAATAATATTTTAGTAAATTGCATTACGTTCTTTTACAAAAAAAAATATATCAATTCATTTTCTGACGCGTATTTAATTTATTACATGATGAACCACTCCTAAGAAAAAAAATTATAGTTGTTTCTAAAAGAAAACAAATATTTTTAAGTAATACTCTAGATCAAAAATCTATGGCGTTACACTATTGGTGTTAATTTGGTGATGGGGCAAAAATGAGTTTCGTTTGAAGTCAACTTCTATATATTATCAATAACCTTAGCTTGTATTTAAGTAAACTTTAGAATTGATTTGATAGTATAGTTATGTCTGTGGTAAAAGCTGTGATGTCGAGATATATTTGTTGTGTTGTTTGTCTGAGTGGAAGTACTCGTGAACATTCACATAATAGGGGTTGTTAGGTTGCTCTAAGGAGGAGATTCTTGTTTGTTGTTAGCTATTACTAAGGTGGGGCAGTATTTTGTGTTCACCAGAACGGTTAGAGTGAAGTTACTATATAGTTGTGTGTAAAGTCCCTCAACTTCACTAGAGATGGATATTTAGCAATAGTCAATGAGTTGATTTGGGAGTGACATTTGTAACATCCCATATTTTTGTATAATTATTAATTCGATACAAATCCTCCACTTCACCATCAAAATCTATAAAACGTCTTTTTACCACATCAAAATCACCATCAAAGAAATCAAAACCCATTCCTCAACACACACCAACAACGTCACCCTCAAAAATAACCAAATCATTCCCCATTCTGACTCATTTTCTATGCGACTAAAATGTTCTCCACCCAGATTGATTCCATCATAATGTTCTTCACGCAAAACTAAAACCCAACCAAAACCTCCTCCGAAAACAACTTCCAAAATCCTTATCCCACTAATACTCTCAGCCAAATACCAAAAAATCTACCAAGAAAAATGTGCTGAAAGACCAATTGGGATTGGACAGGTCTTTGTGGTTGGTAACCTTCAATATGAAGGAACCTCAATCAAACAACACATTGATGCTCTTGGCTGGTCTGAGCTCTTGGAAATCTCATATTCCTACTATCCAGAGCTCATTCGTGCTTTCGACTGCAAAGCCAAACCTTCTGTGACAAAGCTTTGCATGTCACCACTCTAAAAGGGGTTGAAATTTGTCTCACTCCTACAATTTTGGCTGAAATTATGCATCTACCCACATAAGGATCAACCATCTTTGGAAAAGATTGGTATTCAGCTCTAAATGTCAACAAAGATGCAATTTTCAATGAGATCTTCATTCCTAGCTCAACAAATTTTATGTTTTCAAATTTGAAACTCCATCCAAAATCTTCAACAATTCAGTCAGCATTCCATTCTTCCACACTGTGGTAGTCACGAGTATGTTTCTAATAATGATGTCTTGATAATCTATGACCTCCTCCATTGCAAAAGGCTCAACCTTCCCTACATCATCATTTAAGACATAATAGCCTCCACCATTCGTGATTACAAAAGAAATACCATTCCCTATGGTATGGTTCTCACCAAAATTTTCAAATACTTTAATGCACATCTCTAAAATGAAAAATCCATCATCGAAACATCAAAATTGTGTTTCAAAAACATCACCCACATGAAAAAGATTCACAGCTTCCACCAACTCTACATATCCATCAAGATCAATCTCATTTCTATTTTGGTCCCAACAAAAGGAAACACTCTAAAAGGAAAACATCTTTAAACCCAAATACTCATAATTTCGGAATTAACCCTTCTCAAGAACGTTCTCTTTTCTATAACAACATTATTCCCTTTACAACTGTTCAAGGACACCTCAAAGACACGAAATGATATTCCCAATATTTTTACAGCTATTCAAACTATCATTGATAAACAAGTCCATCAAGAAATGGATAGTGCAATCTTAAGGGATTGGATGGCCATTAAACTTGTTCCCAAGCTGGGACTTGACCCACCTCTACCAAATCTGCTTCCAACCTTTCTTGATCTTCCCAAGTCCTCCATCTCTTCATTTTGAACTACTTTGACTCTGGATTCCTCCCACCTCATTTTGCTATGAGAAAGGGGGAGAAAAAGAAATTAGATTTATGATATACAATAAATATTTTTGAACTCATTATGTACTTCTTTGCCTTTTTTTCTTTTTTTTTCTATGAACCATATGTTGAACTCTCTTGATATCACTAATGAAGAAAAAATATTTTGGTTCAAAAATATTTGTTAATAGATGCAAAGATTAAGGGGAAGCTTTTTAATAAATGCACTTTTTATAATATCATATTTAAATCAGAATCAAAATTAAAATCTAATTAACATGTTTGTCATCATCAAAAGGGGGGAGATTGTTGAGGATAAATCCCAAATCAAGTGTTTTGAAGATAAACAAGTAAGTTAATTAATCTTTAGTCATGATTCTGATTGTGTTGCTATTTAACTTGTGTTTTTGAGTGATTTATTCAAAGATAGGTGAATAAATACGTTGATACCACAATTAACGATCTCACCATGATATAAATCAAAGAACATCATGCCTTAATGGAACTGGAAATTAATTACAAGATCATTCTAGTTCATCAAAATCATTTTGGTTTATCAAAATGATCATTCTGATTTATCAAGATCATTCTGGTTATTTCGTTTTAAGTACATAAGTAAAACGAGTCATTCTCCATAGTCCAAATCTTAAGATAAAAGAATATCAAGACTACTTAAAACTATAATCAAGCCCAGAAATCTTGCTGGCCCAAGGTAGCCAAACATCCTCCAGATGAAAAACTAGATCAATATCCTGATTGATGAGCAGTAAGCAAGGACAACTAGGACAATAAGGACGAAAGGACAATGTTGTTGCTCTTGTTGCAAAAATCTAAGCATGCTTCTGAGACCAAGAACTGACACTAGACAGCTACTAAATCACTCATCCACGTTTTCCATTCAACATAGAACCCAAAACATTCTGGTTACAAAGAAGAACGTTCTAGATTGAATAGCACACATGTCTATTAAATCTCACTCTAAATAGACGTTTCTCTTAGGATTAGTAACAGTTATAATGAGTCATTTATGACTTTCTCCATACCTATAAAAAGAACATCAAGGTGAAGACAATAGTAAGAGTTTTCAGTGCAATCATTCCATTACTCAAATAATCATACTCGAGCAAACAAAACTCTTCAATCAAACAAAAACTCCTGCTCTTTCTTACTATATTCAAGGATCTCTTTATGAGTTATTGGTGACAATCAATCTCAAACAAGTGTTAAGTAGATTCTAATCCTACAACCTTTTTATCATAGATATCATTTGAAACTCAAGTCTATCTCTTAAGATAGTTTAAGTATCTTGTAAAAATCATTTTAGTGATTAAAAGGTAACTTGCAAAAATCCTTTATGGAAAGAAAGGTAACTATAAAACTCCTTTCAAGTTTGAAAGGTGAATTTTGTAAATGATCAAGAAAGATTGTGCGAAAGCAAGAACGTTCTTGTGCCAAACACATAAGATTTTGAGAAAGCAAGAACGTTCTTGTGCCAAGCACATTATTGGAAAAACTCATAGATTGTGAGGACTAGAGGTAGCCCACCTTGGGCGAACTAAAATACATCATTGTGTGATATTTTTATCCCTATCCTTAATTATTTCACATCATATCACTTATCATGTATAAATAATTTGTTTCATTTGTTTTTAACTAACCAAAAACGTTTTGGATTTTTATTTGTAACCATGATTGATCTTGAGTTAATTTAAATTAAAAACAAGAAATAATATTTTAAAAAAGGATCACAAATATCATATATGCATGAATTGTGTGTCCCGTACAGAGTAAGCCTCGTACTCAGTTTATAGATTCTGATCACGAAAGCTACTTTACAAATTGATGGGTCCTACATCGATATGGATCTTTAAGTCAATAATGATTTGTCGTGATCAAAGAAGAAAGAGAATGATCACTTCAAATTTGGACCTCAAACATTAAATTAAAACAAGAACAATGGTTAGGGCAAGGTTTCTAAGAAAATTATAAACAAAACATAAATTTCAATTTCATGACTTACCGAGCGGATTTTGAACATTGAGTAAGTCGTTGGATTACAAATCTAATTATATGGTCGTTCAACAACAAACGAAATCTATTTCGGATAACAAATTAAAAAGTCATGTGCATTTGAGTGTTTCTCTCAAATTTCACCAATATTGATCACCAAAGTATATGAATTTGCCCTCTAATCACGTTTGAATAGTGGTTTCAGGCCACTTAGATAGATTTTGTTGAGCAAATAAGGATCCAAGTTCTTTTAATAAGTTTGAGATAGATTTATAACTAAAAAGCACAAAAATATCATTTTTATTCCTGTGGTAACAATTACATTGCTTCATTGTTTGGACCATAACTTGAGTTTCAGGAATTCTATTGATGATATCTTGGCGGCATTGGAAAGCTAAGAGAAAACCCTTCAAAAGTGATAAAAGTATCCTTAAGCTAATTCGAAATCTAAATATGCTAAAAATTCCTTTGAAGTTTCAAATGATGCATAAGGTCACCGTTTGAGTATAAAAATCAAATTGGGGTCAAATCAAGGTCAATTGGAGGATAAGATGAAGAGCTACAAAGTTAATGAAGATGTCTTACCCTAATTTAGTCATTAAAAAGAGTTAGGATCCTCTCTTTTTCTTCCATTACCATAGTTTTATGTGTAAATTTGTACAAATTTCTAGAACATGTGACATAAATTGAATATTTATTGAATTTATACACAAAAAACTATAGTAATTGTGTGCTCTATATCTTTTTAGAAACTGAGAAGATCTCAATTCCTTAAAAATGGCTAAATATACAAAATGAAATATTGGGTTTGGTTACTAAATTTAGTGTTGAAGTAGTGGGTTTTGAGGATTTTGGTGTTGAAGTTGAGTGTTTTGAGGATTTTGGTGTTGAAGTGGAAGGTTTTGAGGATTTTGGTGGTGATTTAGAAGAAGGAGCAGGGCGTGTGAGTGGAGGTGGGAAACCAGATTCATCATTTGAGATGGTGAAGATGATTGTGTCCACACTTTTTGATTGTTTGGAGGTACCAACTCTAGCCATGATTCTCATTGATCTCCGTTTAGAATGAGGATTGTCTGATTGAGATTTTTGAGGTTTTCTCTTGAGATGAGGTCGAGTTTGACTTGTGTTTGGGAGGATACATTGGAAGAGAGGATGGAGTACATTAGTGAGTGGGGCTAGCGAAATGGATGGTGGACTAGTTTCAAGAGATGATGAAAGATAATCAGAAAATGTGTTTTCAAAGGGATAAAGTTCTGGAGAGGTAGGTCGTGGTGGAGGAGATGGTGATCGAGGTGGTGAAGGTATTGGAGTTCTTGGAGTTTGGTTTTTCCTTGCTGATGCTTTGGTTCGAGCCATGGTTTTGGTGTTAAATGAGAAAAAAATGGGAGTGAGTTTCAGAAAGTGAGAGAACGAAGATTTTGATGAAAGAGGAAGAATCAAATTTTTGGGAAGAGATAAGGGAGAGAGTAACACACATGGGTATTATAGAAGTGGGTGGTTGAGAAGTGACTAGTGATATTGGGAAGGAGGAAAGTAGGCTATGCTGAGGCTAGGATAGCCGTTTTTTGAAGAAAGAAGAAGTCGTTACTTTGCCTTTTGGTGTGAATTTAATTTTTGAATTTTTAACCTTCACTTAAACTTGACAATAAGAAGGAGATTCATGCGAAGTAGAAGGAAACAGAGATCGTTTTGGTCAGGTTTTTCAATGAAGATAGTTTGGATTTTTGATGACTTTTAATTTTTCTTTAATAAAACTAAAATTATCTTCAACTAGATGTTTAGTAAGGATGTCAACAAGTTTGTTTTTGGTGTCAACAGAGATTAATTCAACTTCCTTTTTGTTAACATGATCTCTAATAAAGTGGTGTTTTATTTCAATATGTTTTGATCTTGAATGTTGAATGGGGTTTTTTGACAAATTTATTGCACTTGTATTATCACAATAAATTGGAACTGAGACATATTCAGCTTCAGTTATTGATAAGGCAATTGTGTTTTGTTTTCTACATGACCAACTTATTAGGGCTTCTCCAAGAAATTGACATGCGCCACTTGTGCTTTGTTTTTCAATTTTATCCCCAGCATAATCAACATTACAGTAGGCTACAAGATCAAAATGAGTTCTTTTGTTATACCAAAACCAAGATTAGTAGTACAAACAAGATAACAAAAAAAAATCTTTTTACAGCAAATAAATGAGATTCTTTAGGTATAGATTGAAATCTAGCACATAATCCTACTGCAAAAACAATATTTGGCCTACTTGCAGTTAGATATAGCAATGTACCTATCATTCCTCTGTATTCCTTTTTAGAGCTAGATTTTCCTTGTTCATCTTTGTCCAAATTTGAGGATGGATGCATGAGAGTTGTCATTGTTTTGGCTTCATTAATTTTGTATTTCTTTAGAATATCTTGGATATATTTTTCTTGACATATAAAGATTCCATTTTCATATTGTTTGATTTGTAAGCCAAGAAAATATCTCAATTCTCCCATCATACTCATTTCAAATTCAATTTGAATGAGATTTGAAAATTCCTCATACATTTTTTCATTTGTTGATCCAAATATGATATCATCAACATACATTTGAACAATTAATATATCAGTTTTTATCAGTTTTTCTAAAGACTGTGGTGTCAATCTTGCCTCAAGAAAAACCATTTTTAATTAAGGAGGAACTTAGTCTTTCATACCAGGCTCTAGGGGCTTGTTTCAGTCCATATAGAGCTTTAGTAAGTTTAAAGACATGGTTTGGTTTCTTTTGATCTTCGAAACCAGGAGGTTGATGAACATATACTTGTTCATTTAGAAAATAATTTAAAAAAGCACTTTTAACATCCATTTGAAAAAAGTTTAATAAGTTTATGAGATGCATATGCAAGAAAAATTTCTATGGCTTCTAACCTTGCAAGTGAGGCAAAAGTTTCATCGTAATCAATACCTTGTTGTTGATTATAACCTCGATCCCCCAATTTTGCTTTATTTCTTATTACTTTTCCTTGTTCCTCTAGTTTGTTTCTAAATATCCATCTTGTGCCAATAATTGTTTGATTTTAAGGATTTGGGACAAGAAGACTTGATTTTTTTCAAATTGGAGAAGTTCTTCTTGCATTGCTACAACCCATGAGTTATCAATTATGGCTTCTTTGATTGATTTTGGATCCATTTGAGAGATCATTGCCAAGTTTTTGTTGTTCCTGTCATCTTTAACAGATATTCTTGTTCTAATGCCATCGGATGTGTTTTCAATGATTTGATTTTGTAGATGATCTCGTACAGTTTTCCACTTCGTAGAGGAGTTTGAGATGAAGATTGATGATCAATCTCATTTTTCTGAGAAACGATCTACTGTTGTTGCTTAGATTGTTCTTCTTCTTCATCATCTATCTTTTGTATATAAAGATCATGAAATAACACATGCATACTTACCTCTGCAGTTTTTTTTCTTAGATTATATATACGATAACTGTTGGAATCATTGGAATATCCTAAGAAGATGGCTTTGTCTGATTTAGCATCAAACATTCCTAGATTTTATTTGTTATTTAAGATATAACAATAACAACCAAAAATATGAAAGTACGAGATATTTGACCTCTTGTTTTTCAATAATTCGTAAGGTGTTTTGTTGATAATTTTTTTATTGATACACGATTTAAAATGTAAGAAGAAGTGTTAATATTTCTGAACATTGGATTCTTCCAAGATGATTCTGGCAATTTCCTGTAAAGTTCTATTCTTTCTTTCAACAACTCCATTTTGTTGAGGAGTTCTTGCACAAGAGAGATTATGAGAAGTAACATTTTCATCAAAAAAGCTTTTAAAAGAAGCATTTATGAATTCTCCTCAATGATCACTTCTTACAGATATGATGTTAGAGCGTTTTTCATTTTGAACGTTTTTACAAAAGTTTTGAAAAGCTTCAAACGAATCATCTTTTTGTTTTAAGAAAAGTACCCATGTGTATCGTGAAAAATCATCATAAATAAAAGAGCCATATCTCATTCCTCTTAAGCTTGTAGTTTTGATAGGATCAAAGAGGTCAATGTGAAGTAATTCAAGAGGATTTTGAGTTGAAACAAAATCTTTTGACTGAAAACTACTCTTGACTGTTTTTCTTTTGCATAAGCTTCACATACTTTATCTTTGTCAAAACTAATTTATGCCAGACCTCTATAGAGATCAAGTTTGGATAATTTTGAAATTGTGTTCATGGTAACATGCCCAGTTCGTTTGTGCCATATCCACTTATCTTTGTTTATGGACATAAAACATGATTCCATGGATAACTCTTCTAGATATAAAACATATAGATCTTTCTTTCATGACCCAGAGAAAAGAATTTTCTAGAAGATGATTGCTTGACTTCACATATGTTTGGTTTAAAAATAACTTCAAAACCATTGTCACAGAATTGACTAATGCTTAGTAGATTATATTTTAAACCTTCAAGATATTGAACATCAGCTATATTTGTAGAGTTTTCTTTACCTATAATACATTTACCTTTGATCTTTGCCTGATGATTATTCCTAAAAGTTACAGATCCTCCATCCTTCTTGACTAAGGAGAGAAAACATTGTTTATCTCCTATCATATGTCTCGAGCAGCCACTGTCCAAGTACCATTGATTTTTCTTGACGTTTTTAAACCAACCTGCATTTGATATTAATAAATTATTAGGTATCCATTTGGTTTTGGGTCCTTGAGGGTAGATTTTTCTTCAAAAATAGATTTTTTTCTTAAGGTAACAGTTTGGTTCAACATGACCAATCTTTGAACAACAAGAGCATTTTCTTATTGCTTTTGGAGAAGGTTCTAATATGATACCAGAAATTTCTTCCTTTTTGAGAGGTTTTCTTGCTTTGAATTTTTCATCCCTTTTTTTGTAAAACCACGTGGAATCAAGATGTCCAATTTTATTTTAATAAGAACATTTTTTTTTTGCATTTGTCTTCTTTTCTTTTTGGCACAAATTTTTTTCCAGAGTTTTTTCTTTTTGAGATTTCTCAAAACCAAGTCCAACTTTATCAGATATTCCTACCTGAGATCCCATAACTTTTTGGAAGGTTTCAGGGGATTCAATAAAGTTTGACAAATCATTTTTAAGATTCTCAATTTCTGTTTTGAGAAGATCGTTCTCCTTTTGGGTTGCAAAACGTTCTCGACACTCGGATTTTTCAGATGTTTTAATATGACAATCCTATATGCTTTGAATAATTTTTCTAAGTTCATTATTCATAGCTTGGACTTTCTCTTTTTCTTTACAAACTTGTTCTTTTACAGAACCACATTTTTTAGCAAGAAAGTTTGAGTCATTTAACAGATTATCAAATTCTTATTCCATTTATTCACATAAAGGACAAAGTTGAGAAATGGTCACCTCATCATTTTCTGAGTTTCCCATTAGACACATGTTGGCTTCTTCATTTTCTTTTGCATACGATTCTTCAGAATCATCCCAACTAACCATCATGGATTTTTTCTTGAACGGAAATCCCCTTGGTGCTTTTTTGTTTAAAGGGCATTCAATTTTGTAATGTCGTAGTTTTTTGCACCCATAACATGTAATTTGACTCTTATCTATTTCTGTTTTATTGTTTTTCCTTTTGCTTGAAAAACTTCTTTTGATATGATCTCTTCTTCTGGTCATTCTTTGAATTTTTCTTGTAAGTAGAACTACTTCCAAATCAGCTTCTTCTTGACCAGTTTCTTTTGAGTCTTCTCTTTCCTCTTGTTGTGAAGATGAGCTTTCTTAAGGATTTTGTGAAGCTTTTAAGGCTATTATTTTGCCTTTTTTGTTGGTTTATCCTCTTGCAGCCGTACTTCATGTGCTCTTAAAGTTCCAATGAGTTCTTCCAATTTCGAGTGTCTCAAGATTTTTGGCTTTACTTATGGTTGTGACCATTGGTCTCCATATGATGGGGAGACATCTCAGAATTTTTCTTACTCTGCCTTGGATTGAGTATGCCTTGCCAAGAGAGTGCATATTATTTACTATGGTTGTGAATCTTGAAAACATTTCATCAATGGTTTCTCCTTCATTCATCTAGAATAGTTCAAATTGTCGTACACCAATATCAATTCTTATTTCTATGACATGGCTTGTTCCTTCACGATGAGTTTGTAATGTATCACATACATTTTTTGTCGTATCACATTTATCAACTGTTTCGCTTTCTTCTATTCTCAAAGCACAAGACATAAATAATTGAGCTTTAGAGTTTAGAAGTACCTTAGTTTTGTCTTTTGTTGTCCAGTCTGCTTTTTTATTTTCAGCAGATGTTGGATCACTTGGATCAACTCTTGCTATGAAGATTTCATTTGTTATGATGTGCCACATTCCTGTATCATGTGATTTAAGGAATAGTTGGATTTTTCCTTTCCAAAAATAGTAACCAGTACCATCAAAAAAAGGTGGTCTATTTGATGATCCTCCTACAACAATATTCTTGGCTTTTGACATTGCTTCCTGAATCTTTTCCTCTAACACTTTTTAGGTGCTTAACCTTAGAAGCAGAGCTCTGATGCCAATTAAAGTAGCAATATTAATCACAAGGAACAGGGTTTGAATTGTGATTCTTTTATAAAATGTTAATTCCTGCTTCGAATTTAAATTAACTCAAGATCAATTTTTGTTCCAAATAAAAATCCAGAACGTCATTGGTTAGTTAAAAACAAATGAAAAAAATTATTTTACGTGATAAATGATAGTGAGTGAGAAATAATTAAGGATAGGAATAAGAAGATCATACAATGATGTATCTTAGTTCATCTAAGGTGGGCTACGTCCAGTCTCACAATCCGTGAGTTTTTCTACTAATGTGCTTGACACAAGAACATTATTGCTTTCACACAATCTTTCTTGATCACTCTTGATCAGTTACAGAATTCACCTTTCAACCTTGAAAGGATTTTTACATTTACCTTTCAGTTTATAAAGGATTTTTACAAGTTACCTTTTAATCACTAAAATGATTTTTACAACATACTCAAACTATCTTAAGAGATAGACTTGAGTTTTAAATGATGTGTATGATAAAAGGTTGTAGGATCAGAATCTACTTAACACTTGTTTGAGATTGATTGTCAGCAATAACTCAATAAAGATATCCTTGAATATAGTAAGAGTGATTTGAAGTTTTTGTTTGATTAAAGAGTTTTGTTTGCTCGAGTATGATTATTTGAGTAATGGAATGATTGCACTAAGAACTCTTACTATTGTCTTTTGGAACCAAGTTGGTTTTACATATAGAGTTTTGATGTTAACAAAAGTATTTTATGAAAACAATATATTTGACTTCAAAGAGTATGAAAGAAGATTCATGTTTTTGAAGAAAATCTAAAATAAGATTTGATTCAAATTTATAATTGAAGAAAATATTAAATAAGATTTGATTCAAAATTATAATTGATGAAAATCTAAAATAAGATTTGATTCAAATTTATAATTGAAGAAAATCTTTGACCAAGTTGAAAAGAAAATATGGTCAAGATTTGAAGAAGATTTGAAGAATATTTGAAGAATATTTGATCAACATTTAATTGAAGATTTGAAGAATATTTGATCAACATTTAATGAAGATTTGAAGAATATTTGATCTACATTTAGTGAAGATTTGAAGAATATTTGATCAACAATTTAATGAAGATTTGAAGAATATTTGATCAACATTTAATGAAGATTTGAAGAATTTACAAAGTCAATCTACACAAAATAGGAACAAAATCAATATGAAGAATTTACAAACTCAATCTAAACAAGATACAATTCAGAATTAAATAAGGACTAAATTGAAGCCCAAATTTTCACTATAAATAGACACTCAAGGCTGAAGGAGAAAAACATCGAAAGGCATAAAAGAGTAACTCTAGCTCAAAGTTCTCAATTCATCTTAGAGTTCAAAGAGAGAAACACTTGTTCAAGTTAGAAATATCTTTTGAGTGTTCTTTTCTTAAAGTGTGAGAGTTATTATTATTATTATCAGCTTTGTTAGAAGCAATTACTCAATTTTCAATCTCTTGTATCCAACCCGATAGTGGTTTAGTTTCTTCTTCAATCTGGGGTCGTCAGGTTGTTAGGAGAAGACTTGGCTTGTAGGGTCAAGGTGGTTAGTTCCTCAAAAGTCTGGGGTTGTCAGGCTGTTTGGGAAGACTGGCTTTGACGGTCAGGTGCTTTGTAATTCAAGGTTTTTGAATTAGTGGATTAAAGCCTTCTGAATAAGGGGACTGGATGTAGCCAAGTTAGTGGTGAACCAGGATAATTCTACGCGTCAAATAATTTATGCTTTTATTGCTTGCTACCTCTAAATTCGATTGCTTCTACTCCAAGTAAGTCACCAAAACCAAACTAATTTTTAATTATTTATAAATTATCAAAAAGTTATCAACTTTGTGCAAACACAATTCAACCGCCCCTTCTCGTGTTCGCACCTTCAATTGGCATCAGAGCTCGGTCTCAAGGCTGAGCACTTTACAGTGTTTGAGAAAAGATCCAAGGGTTCAATATGTATGGATTCAGTGAAGAAGCTACTGGAGGAAATATCAACAGACCACCTCTGTTTGATGGAGAACGTTTTGAATATTGGAAAGACAGGCTGAGAAGTTTCTATATTTCACAAGATCCTGAACTTTGGGACTTGGTGGAAGATGGTTATATTGCTCCGAAGAATAAAGATGGTATTGAAATTCCAAGAAAGGAGATGAATGCTGATCAGAAGAAGATGTACAAGATGCATCATAAGTCCAGAACATTCATGATAAATGCAATCACCTTCAAAGAGTTTGACAAGTGCACCAACAAAGAGACATCAAAAAGTATTTATGATAGTCTGATTCTAACCTATGAAGGAAGCAAGCAAATTCAAGAAGCAAAGGCCAACCTCTTAGTCAAAAAGTATGAGTTGTTCAAGATGGAAGAAGATGAAGACATTGAAACAATGTTTTCCAGATTCCAGACCCTAGTCTCAGGATTAAAGGTACTTGAGAAGAGTTATACTACTGCTGATCATGTGAAGCAAATTCTTACGAGTCTGACAAGTAAGTGGAGACCTAAGATCACTGCCATTCAGGAAGCAAAGGATCTGAATACTCTAAAGTTGGAAGAATTAATCAACTCTCTCAGATCACATGAAATTGAGCTTGAAGAAGATGAGCCCAAGAAGAAGAATAAGACTCTGGCCTTGAAATCTAAGCAGAAGAAGGTTCTAAGGGCAACAGTAGAATCAGAGGATGATGATTCAAATGATCAGAATGAAGACTTAGAGGAAGAGTAACTAGTGTATATATGCAGAAAAGTTCAGAAGATGTGGCACAACAGAAAGGAAATGATGATAAAAGCATCATCTGCTATGGATGCAATGAACCTGGACATATCAAGTCAGAATGTCCAAATATGGAGAAAGAGAAACACCAAAGGAAAGATTCCAGACCCAAGAAGAAGAGTATGATGGCTACATGGGATATATCTGAGGAATCCTTTGACGATGAACAAGTAGATTTGGGTATGATGGCTCATACCAACTCTACCTCTGGATCCTACACAGATTCTAACTCTGAAAGTGAATCAACAAATGAAGAAAGTGAGGTATTTTCTGAATTTACTCGATCTGATTTAATTACTGCTATAAATGATTTTTTAAATATTAATCACAATTTGTCTTTAAAACTGAAAACACTTATGAAAGAAAATACAAATCTAATTGAAAATGTTAATGTTTTAAAGAATGAAAGTACTGAATTTAAAATAGAGAATGCAAATCTGAAAACTAACATTACTGAACTTAAGACAGATAATGCAACTTTAAAAACTGATATTATTAAACTTAAAACAGAAAATGCAAATCTAAAAACTAATATTGCTGAACTTAAGACAGATAATGCAACTTTAAAAACTGATATTATTAAACTTAAAACAAAAAATGCAAATCTAAAAACTGATATTGCTGAACATAAGGCTGAAAATCTAACTCTGAAAAGTAATTATAGTTCAACATCAATTGAAAATACCACATGTAACTCTGATAAGCATGAAGAAGTATTTCAAGATTTTATTGACAATGGTATGGAAAGAAGCAAGTATGCATCTATGATTTATGGGGTTAGTAGGAATGGTAAAAGAGGAATAGGATTTCAAGAAAAAGTAATTGAATCTAAGTTTATTCCCTCTGATTATTTATGTATTATTTGTTATAAGAAAGGTCACAATAAAATATCTTGTCCTATGCTAACCACATGGAAAGACAAGAAATCTTTAAGATCTAACAAACCAGGACCCAACCAAATTTGGGTACCAAAAGATAAAATTGTTTATGTTGCAGATTGTCTAAGCAATCAAATTGAAACACCAGTCATGGTGCCTGGTCAATGGATGCTTGCAATAAATGAAGGCAAAAAGGTCTATGTTCCAAGCTCTACCAAACAGAAGCCAACTGACTCTGTTGGAAGAAGGACTGGTCAACACAATACTTATCAGAACCAGAACCATATGATGAACCAGAAATATCAGAAATATCTGGAGTATCAACAGACTCAAAACTGGCAGAGAAATCACACATATCAACAGAACTGGAACTACCAGAAGAATCATAATTACCATCAGAGAAACCCGATATATCAGCAGAAACAGAAGTGGCAGATTAAAATCAGAATTAGGAGACTTCTTTGAACACTCCAATCAAATTCGTAAAGGCTACAAACCTGGATGGGAATTCAAATCCCTTCATCCAGACTCTCTAATCAGAGAACATGCAAACTCATAATCTGAAAACCAAAAAAGAAGAACTAAGAGGGTTTTCATAGTGAAACTGAAATTGTTAACATATAGGTGATATCTTTTTTTTTTAAAATTTAATTATTGTCTGATATTATGTTTATTGTGATAACAAGAAGCTTGATCATAAAAATCAAAGCTAGATAAGTATTTTGCAGGTTCTCAAGAATTTAAGAGGAATGATATTTGGGATCTAGTACCTAGACCGAAGAAGAACATTATTGGAACCAAGTGGGTTTTCGGAAACCAGTGAAGTGATCAAAAACAAGGCAAGACTTGTCACACAAGGCTACAGTCAGTAAAAGGGCATGGATTACACTGAGACATTTGCTCTAGTGGCAAGGTTAGAAGCTATTCGTATTCTACTTTCTTTTGCTGCAAATAATAACATTACATTATTTTAAATGGATGTTAAAAGTGATTTTCCAAATGATTATATAAGTGAAGAAGTTTATATTAAACAACCCCTAGGTTTTGAAAGTTCTAAATTTCTAAATCATGTTTTTAAACTTATGAAATCCTTGTATAGTCTAAGACAAGCACCTGGTGCATGGTATGATAGACTTAGTAACTTCTTGTTTAAAAATAACTTTGAAAGAGGACAAGTTGAAAATACACTCGTTAGATGACATTCTTATTATTCAAATTTATGTTGATGACATTATTTTTGGATCTACTAATGGCACTCTTTGCCAAGAATTTTCTAAATAGATGCAGCTTGAATTTTAATTGAGTATGATGGGAGAACTTAAGTTCTTCTTAGGGATACAAATTCAGCAAAGTCAAAAAGGTATATACATTCCTCAAACTAAATATACAAAAGAGTTTCTTAGGAAGTTTAAGATGAGTAATTGCAAACCTATGGCTACACCAATGCACCCTACCTTACCTTACCGCTTCCAGACCTGACATCATGTTTAGTGTATGTGTATGTGCAAGATTTCAAGCTGACCCTAGGGAATCACATTTAACTGCTGTTAAGAGAATCCTTAGATACCTAAAAGGCACTACAAACCTTACCTTGTTCTACAAGATATCTCATAAGTACACACTTAGTGGATATTGTGATTCTGATTATGCTGGAGATAAACTTGAAAGAAAGAGCACTAGTGGCAACTGCACATTTTTAGGTGACAACTTAATATCTTGGTCAAGTAAGAGACAAAACACCATTACAATGTCAACAGCAGAGGTTGAGTACATTTCAGCAGCTGGCTGCAGTTCTCAACTACTTTGGATGAAACATCAACTTGAAGACTACAACATCCTAGAATCCAACATTCCCATCTATTGCGATAACACTTCTGCCATTTGTCTAGCCAAAAACCCTATCTTACATTCTAGAGCTAAACACATAGAGATCAAACACCACTTCATTAGGGACTTTGTTCAAAAAGGGGTACTGAACATTCAATTTGTAGACACTGAACACCAATGGGCTGACATATTCACCAAACCACTACCTGAAGATAGGTTTGACTTCATCAAAAAAACCTAAACCTTACCTTCATACCTGACTGATGTTTGTGATCACTTCAAAGTAGTTTAGTTTTACAATAGTTATTATATTTTCTTATATTATGTTATATTCATTTTATTCAAAAAAAAAAAAGGAAAGAAAAAGAAAACGAAAAAGAAAACGAAAAAGAAAAAGA
>JBBPBQ010020323.1:30873397-30977974 GCA_037974755.1 Cicer yamashitae
AAAATGAAAAAAAAAAAAAAGGAAACAGGCAAAATTTCACGTTCAAGTCTTTTTGTCTGATGACAAAAGGGGGAGAAAGATATTTGATAAAGTGGAGAGAAAATGATACTAAGACTTAGGGGGAGCCCTAAGTTAGGGGGAGTCAAAGAAATATAAAGAAAAGTTGTTATCAAAAATACAAGTTTTGTCATCATCAAAAAGGGGTTGAATGGAAAACGTGGATGAGTGATTTAATAGCTTTCTAGTTTCAATCCTTTGTCTCAGAAGCATGCTGAGATTTTTGCAAAAGGAGCAACAACATTGTCCTGTCGTCCTTGTTGTCCTAATTGTCCTTGCTCACAGCTCATCAATTAGGAGATTGATCTGGTTTTCTCTGTGGAAGATGTTTTTCTAGGTTTATGAGCATAATTATAGTTTTGAGTAGTCTTGATATTCTTTTATCTTAGGATTTCGACTATGGTGAATGACTCCTTTTACTTCTGTCCTTTAAATGAAATAATCAGAATGATCGTGTAATCAATTTTCAGTTCAATTATGGCATGATGTTCTTTGATTTATATCACAGTGAGATCGTTGGTTGTTGTATGAATGTATTTGGTCACCTATCTTTGAATAAATCACTCAAAAACACAAGTTAAATAGCAACACAATCAGAATCATGATTAGATATTAATTAACTTGTTTGTTTATCTTCAAAACACTTGATTTCGGATTTTGCTTCAACATATGTTTTTTTTAATTTATTTTTAGTCGTTTATCTTTTAAAAATAATGAATATTAGTCCTTTTCATCATAACTCTTTTAAACAGTTCTATGATAATTATCATGAGTTGTTGAGTTCTAACCTTGGATCGATTATATAGTTACATGTACAAAATTAACAAGGGCGAGATGAAAATACATAGAATTTTGATAAATATCCTTCATTTCAAAGAGTTTATATCTCTTTCAAAGCATGTAGTGAGAGTTTTTTAAGTGCAAGCCTATGATTCGGTTAAATTGATGTATGTTTGAAGGAGTATTATAGGTGACACATATTGAAAATTGTTAGAAGAGATTCCAATGACTAGAATTTGTAATAACTTTTGTTGTGATGGTGAAAAGGACTAAAATGCATTACTTATAAAAGTTAAGTGACGAAAATTAATTAAAAAAAAGATAAAGGACCAAAATGAATGTTAGATATAAGATAAATGACAAAAATTATATTTATGCCTATTAGTTATTAACAAAGGTTAATTAATTACTTAATAATTAATAGTAACTTCGTGAATTAATAAAGATAATGTATGAGGATAATTAATTATTAATGAATAATAATATATAGCTTATAAGTTAACACATTAGAATAATATCTAAAGACGATGAAATGATAACGTCAATGTTATTTGTTGATGATGTATGACGTATCTATGTTGGTATGATGTGAAGGTGCAAACACGAGAAGGGGGGTTGAATTGTGTTTGTCTCAGTTGGGTTACAATGAGTTAGAAATTGTTTAGATTTTTGCTTCTACTAAGCATATTTGATACAATGATTTTCCCACATTACAACACTTAGAGTATTTTACTTTGAACGAGTGCTTCGCTAGAACTTAAACCTTAAACTCTGAATACTTAGAAAAATTAAGCTCTTGAGGTTTTTCTGAATAGCTTTGGTTTTTAGGATTTATGAGTTTGTTGTTCTTTTTATCTCTTCTTCAGCCTTGAGTGCTATTTATAGGAAAAATTAGGGCTTTAGTGTAGTCCCTTTGTGAATTATGAATCTTATCTTTATTCCAGCTTGGTCAACAAATATTTCTTCGAAATATAATTCTGAAAAATATGTTTTGATATTATGACCATTAGCCAATTCCTTATTTCCGAATATGATATGAGCAATTTTTCTAGAAAGATATTATGCGTATTTGTTCAGATTACGTTTGCAAATTGATTCACTTGACTCTTCCTTCATACGCTTGATTTGAGTGGGAATGAATTTGGGCTTGTTCTTCGACCTTCGGAGGTAAGAATACAACTAAGTCCAATTCAATATTTTTCTCAATCTATCAGAGCTTTTGACCTTCCATTAAAGTCGTTGACTTTTCTCCGTCATAATTATTGATTTGATTGTTGGAGTCAGATGTTGTGTTGCTTGAAAAAACAGAGTCAGAGGCAGATGCAAAGTTGTGTGACTTAGAATTAGTGGCATGGACAACTTCACCTTTGTTGCAGGAAATATTTTTGAACGAGTTGCAGTCTTTAGAGTCAACATAACATATGCTTCAGATGCAGACTCAAATAGTGGCTTCAGACTTCAGAGACATACTCAAAAATATTGTTCATCAGAGGCATGCTGAAGTTATTGTTCATTAGAGGCATGCAGGAGTTACTATTCATCAGAGGCATGTTGAAGTTATTGTTCATCAGAGGCATGGAAAACTCTAAGAACATGCTGAATCTTTAGAGGCAGAGAGTTCTTCAGAGGCACACTTAATCTTCAAAGGCGTGTTGGATCTTCAAAAGCAGACATGCATACTCATCGGAGGCATGCTAACCAGAAGCACGCTTCAGTCTTCAAAGGCAGACACAGAAACACGCTGAACTACCAAAAGCACGCTATTAGAAGTAGATGCGCGAACTTTTCCCGTGCGTGAATTTGACTGTTTTGATTTCGTTTCCTCTGACCTTTTTTCTTCCTTTGGTGATATCCTCTGGTGGTTTCCTCTGGTCGTATCATCTAGTGGTTTCTTCTGATTTTCCTTTTCTAATTTCAGCATACTTAATGAAGCCATTAGTCGAAATTTATTATTGTTCTCGTAAAATACTTTTGCTAACATCAAAACTATAAGTGTTAAACCATTATGACATACGAGTCACTGTATGGGATAGGTGTGGTCTAATGGTACTTGGTGATTAGTTGATCCATGGCAAATGAACTCAAGTCGTAGTATGCATTGTGTATTGTTTGATGGTGATATTGTTGATAGGTTGATCTGTTGTAAATGAACTCAAGTTGAAGTAAAGACTAAGCTTCGTTCGATGGTGATGTTGTTGATAAGTTGATATGTTATAAATGAACTCAAGTCATGGTATGGATTGATTGTCTTTTGACAATGATGATTATAATATCCTTTATGTTGCATATATAGGGCATATCGGGGGTTAGTGTTGTGTTAGAATTAGAGTTGATGACCGAATTGAGGTATTGAGGGGGATGTTAGCAGGAAGTTCTTACGTGAAAGGCGAGGTCGATACTGTTGGGATGTTCCGAATGTATACTAACACCATATAGATTAGACCCTCTAGTTCCTTGAGCAAGAGACGGCTTCTCAACTTGCACTAACTCGAAGTTTTTGGATCCATGTGTCAAAGTTAGTTGGTTATTAGGTAGCATTGCATCTTAGGTGTACTTGTATTAGTGGAGTCCTTAGTTTATGTGTTGATGTTGTGCGATATATGTGTTTGATGATAAGTTAATCAAATTGAACGCTAATAATAGTTGGTAATAGGTCAAATAATGTTGTGTGTTGATTTGGCATTTGTTATGCTTTTTCTATATATTTTATATGCTTACGTTGTGATACTCACCGTGCATAGTAACATTTTGCAAATGTGTTACATTGTATAGATCTTCTTGAACTTCTCATAAAGTGACGTCAAGGATTAAGGACTTGGAGTCCTTATATTATAGTTACATTAGGCTTTGACCAAGTGATAAGGGGTTTGAAGGTATTTTTGTAATTAAATTTTTTAGAAAAGTTTAAGTTATACTCTTTCCAAGCTGTATGATATATTTGAAGTAAATAAATAAATTTATTGTTTTACCAATTTTTTATTATTTATGTTTCTTCCGCAAATTTGGGTAAAAGGTGTCACAATTAAGGGTTATGTCATTCATTACCATTCCATACTTTGGATGATCAATTATAGATTTTGAGGATGTTTGTTAGAGTGTTGTTAGGATATATCTACCCTATGTGTTAAGTGAATATGATATATGAATATGCATGTGTGTGTGTTTAATTGAAGTGTATATTCATGTATTATATTTAATTTTTTTTATTATATTAGGGTAGATTACTTTAACCGAGAATAGATTAATACAAGAAAGAAACAAAGGATGGTTGTGCATGAGTGAGGAACATTTAAAAATGATTAGGTCTAAAGTATGACAACCGACTAAGGTTCTATTTGAATTGATAAAAATAGTAAAAGACTAGGTCGTACTGACAATTGGTATAGTTACGATCCATGAGTATTGTGACACACAAATGAAGTTTTGTTTTGGTGAAAATAATAGTAAAAGACAAGATCTTATCGACAATCGAGATTGTCTTGGCTTGAAAAAAATTTATTGAATGAAGAATCATGTAGTTGATTTGAAGAAAGTGGTAAAGTCCATTGTCGTGTGTATGGGTGCATAAGGTTTATGGTTGGTCTAAATCCCAACGGAATATTTATATTCAGTGCATTTTGATGGATGATGGCAGGGTTAGGTCATCTTGACACTTTTTTTGTGATCGACTTATAAAATCTTGACTCAACAAGAAATCAAACAACACTTGTCTAGAGGTTACTTGAGAGTGTTTGTAGTAAGTTCGGGTGAAGGTCAGATTCTACATTGAAATTCAATCAAAATTAGTTAGGAATTTATATGAGAAATAAATATTTGAGAATGGTTGTTTTCCTAGTTTTCTATGTGTTGTGACCTGCTATCATGTACTTTACGATTACCTTTCTCATTTTTATGGTAAGATAAGCTTCTTAGCCCTTTCAAGTGTTTGTAATTTTGTGTATATCTTGTATTATATATTTATAGGAGGAGGATGGCAGGTTTAGCTTTGATGCATTTGATCACAAACTTGAGATTTTTGATATGAAGTAATTTGGATATCCTATAAGAAATGCGAGCGAATGGAAGTTTGATGCGAATGGACGATGGTGACGTATGTTGGATCAATAACCTAAAAATATAGGTGTTTGTGCATGGATGACACCAGTTTGATAGGTCTCGTCAAGATTATGCAACATTTGCCATCCCACTCCATTCAGAAGGTTCATAGGATGACTCACCATGTGTCGTTGACACATATTTTCGTCGGATAGGCAACAATATTCGCACCTATCGAGTGTTGTTTTCAAAGAGAGGATGTGGGCGCGAGGGCCGACCAGGATGAGGAAGGATAACTTCAAAGGACTCAACATCCCCAAAGAGCTCGAGGTAGTTAGGATACAGTTTGGGGCCATCAAAGACCAAGATCCAATGGAAATGTAAAAGTTGACACTAACATATAAATAGGCAAACTTAGATATGTCCAATTTTGAGTATTTTGACTTGCGTGGGTGTGTCGTCCTCTAATAAAATGTTTTGTATATCAATTGATTCTTTGTATAGTGTGTTGATGATTATATATGATTATGTACATGACTTCTTGTTCTACTTGGTAACGACCATAAGATATCAGGTCACATGCCTAACTTATGCTTATATATTTTTTTATAAGCTAACTTATGCATATATATTTCTATGTTTGCTTATATGCTATATGTTTATCACGGTGTTATAAATTTTGAATAATTTTAAAATTTTGGGGTTAGGTTTATTGAGTTTCATCACATGGGACTTGATTTGTCTCATCATTTACTCATCTTTATTCATTAATGTTCAATTGATTGCATTTCATGCATTTTCCATTAATATAATTGTTTCCGGTCGGTAATTTAGCATAATTTCTTATAAATATTTGGTCATCCTTTGAATTTCTTGCATATGTATTGAACATTAATTTTTTATTAAGTTGATGTTCTTGATAGATTACCTATTGCCTATCAAACAAACAAAAAAATCAATGTTAACACTTATTCTTTTAGGTTATCAAGTTTTCTCCAACAAGCACACAACACCCACAAGATAATCGTCTACCAATCGGTTAGCCTTCTCAATCGACATTTAAATCACCAACTATTTAAGTATGTTCTTTGTAATCATAAATTACACTTATTCCTTCAACACCCTTAATGTATTTTAAGATCTATAATGACAACATTCCAGTTCTATTAAAAAAAAAAATTTAAGAATTGTTTTACCATCATATCGCAAATGAAATATTTCAACAAGTAACTGTGAGATAATTTAATTTACCGACTAATATTTTATATCTCTTAGATAAAAAAATATACATGAATATGTGTTAGTATATATAAATTAGCTTAAAGAATATATGAATAAATAAATTTAATGTTGCTTTTTTTTTAAATGATAAATATAAAATTTGTTATAACTTTAGTGTTAGTAATATTATCACGAAAGAAATATTTGTTAATTATTTTTGGTTAAATATAAGTGTTGATTATTTAAATATTATTTGTTAGTAAATATGAAAAAAATTGTTGTAATAAATAATATTTTTTTTTATCGGTAACACGAATTTGTGACTTTAGAAATATGTTTTATTTTTTCTCAAACTTTTGATGTTTTAAATACATGTGTTATTGAGTTAAAAAATCGTGGTAGTAAATATTAGGAACTTACACCGAGGACTTTGTTCTTTGGAATTGATTTTCGAGGACCTTTTTTTCTCTGGAAAATATTTCTGACCGGCATTTTTCGACAAGAGGAAATTCGATACATTTCCTAGGACATCTGTTACTCGAAAAAATATATTCTTCTTGTAGTATATGCACTTATGGAATTATTTGGTCAATATTTTATGAGGATTATACCATGTACCCCCACACCTATACCTGTCACCCCCTCAATCAACGTGAAAATACAATTTTGTCATTTATAAAATCTTCAACTTTTTTAACTTATTATTTTTTCACCCCTCTTTCCAAAATATTCGAAAGTTTCCAAAGTTTCGAAATGACAATTTTCAGAATTTTTGAAATTTTCGAACAATTTGAAACTTCTAAAATAGAAAATTTCAGAAATTTCGAAACTTTCAAACAGTTTAAAACTTTCGAAATAGGAAAATCTCATAACTTTCCATATTTGGAAAATTTCGAAACTTTCCAAATTTTCTAAATGTAATCCTTATTTCGAAAATTTCTAGATTTTGAAACTTTCGAAACTTTCCAAATTTTCGAAATGTAATTCTTATTTCGAAAATTTCCAGATTTGAAAACTTTCGAAATTTTCCAGATTTGGAAATTTTCGAAACTTTCTAGATTTGGAAACTTTCGAAACTTTCCAAATTTTCGAAATGTAATCCTTATTTCGAAAATTTGAAACTTCCGAAAGTTTCGAAAATTTAAAACTTCCGAAACTATCAATTTTGAAACTTATTATAAATTGTTAAAAGGATAAAATTGTATTTTCATGTGTCTTGAGGGGGTGGCAGGTATAAGTGTGGGGGTGCATGATATAATCCTCATATTTTATATAAGCTTATGACCTCCCAAAAGTTGTTAAGCCCACCTTACAAGCTTATGAATTTGGGCTTATCAAATCCTATAAGCAGAAGAAAAGAAAATTTTATCCTGTACCCCACATTTGTATTTATACCTCCACAAATTTTTTAAAATGTCAAATACATTCTAGATTTTTTTTTACTATTTTATTGAAAAACTTTTTTAAAGTTTTCCGGTATAAAGTTTTTCGGTACAGTAAAGGTTTACCGAAAAAATTGTGAAGAAGTTTTTCAGTACACACCAAATTTTTTATTTTTTTATTTTTTAAAAATAATAACTTCTTTATCGGAAAACTTGAAAAAAGTTTTCCGGAATGTAACTTATTTACCGGAAAACTTGGAAAAAATTTTCTGGAGTGTAACTTTTTTACCGGAAAATTTGGAAAAAGTTTTCCGGAATATATGTTGTGTACCGGAAAACTTAAAAAAAAGTTTTCCGATAAAATTGATGAAAAATTACAAAATCTAAAATTTATATGAGGGCAAAAAGGTCATTTCCTTGCATTTGTGGGTATAAAGGTTAAATGTAGAAGGTATAGCGTAAAATTTTCTAAAGAAAAAGGATGATTGTTTATCCTTCTTCAATTTCTACTTACATGATGTTAAATACATTACCGAAAACTAGTTTTCGAAATACTCAAAAATAGCATAAATATTGTGTTTTTGGAGTTGGTTGAGCATCTCACAAGAAGAAAAAAAACACAGGTAATTTTGTATCAAGCTGGCTAGTATACTTTGGAGTAGAAAGTGGGTGACTATCTATTATGTGTATTAATGGGAGATGGATCCTCTACACAAAATAGTAGAGTGAGATAGAGAGAAATAAAATTAAAGATAGAGAAATAGAGAGATGAGATGTTGAATATAACTCATAGGTAGTATCAAGTAGGTTGAGGGCGAGGGAGCAGAGTGAGTGGAGTATTGTTGTAACACTGTGAACTCTAATTTACTATTAAAAAATAAAATACAACTACAATTACTCTGTAGTCTGAGACGTATGCTCATTTTGCGAACTCTGTAATTAAATATCTTGCGATCTTATTTGCGATTTCGCTCTTTATTCTTTTAAATCACGTTGTTATTTTAATAGATGGATTGATCAGCGAGATAGAGAGTTGATAAAATGCTTTTGTGTAGAGAAACTAATTTTTTACTAATGGGTGTAGAATACTAGAACCTTATTGACCAATAACCAGCCAATCTATCAATTCAACTCCATTTGACTCTAATTTTGTTCAAATTTCAAAAGTTGAATAAATGTCGTTTTAGAAGTAGAAGGCTAGTTAGTGACATGTAAATGCTCCAGCACGCAAATCTCTTTCAACCCTCAAGACACTCTAGAATGAGAATGATTGATAATATATATATTTTTGAATGACTTCTTGAAAAGCTACTTCTAGTAGGCCAGTGTTTTCCTTCATGGGTCAATTTTATATGATATTGCTATGAAACGTTTGTGGGCCGTATTGATTTCAGCTTCTCTCATGAGTCTCATGTGCATGAGTCAAAAAAAAAAAAAATAGTATCATGTGCAAGCTCCAAAAAAGAGTTGATTAGGTCTAAGTCCAACGACTAATACTTGAGTTGAAACCATATACTTCAAAGTCACAAATACTACGTTTAGTGGTCGACAACTTCGCTTTAACGAATCAAATTAATTTGTATCTTTGGAAAAGGTAACTTGTATAGTTGTATATAATCATGGACTTGAGCACTATATTTTGGGTAACATTTTAGTTTTAACGTGTAATAAGAATTACTCTATTCATTTCACACTTATTAAAAATCATGGACTTGAGCACTATATTTTGGGTAACATTTTAGTTTTAACATTTTAGTTTTAACTGATAAATATTGATATTATTAAATTAAGCGTGTTTTTTCAAGTTTAAATTTATGACTTCGCAGTTGTGTATTTAAATTTCATGTGGTAATTACCACTCCGTCTACGGACAAAAAACAAAAGATAGAATAATATAATTTACCAAATTATTTTCATTAACAATTGATTGATTTTTCACTTTCATAAATGTAACGTAGAATACAATATTTTAGGAATAACATACACAATTTAATCCGATGATACAATTGTAAATAAGTTTTAAATTAAAAACTAAAAATGACATTCATAGTGATATTCATTTTGAGACAACTTCTTTTTTTATGCTAAAGTGATATTCATTTTGAGACAAATGAATAGTAAAATATATGTAATATGCACGACTTGCGCAACATTGATAATTATACAGAGTAAGACAATACAAAATAGAAATATTTAGAAATTGGTTATAATATTATTGAGGCAAAAGTAAAACAATTGAAATAAAAAATTTCATTTTGCAATTTAATATAAAATATTTACTCCTTTATGTTCTTCTGTATCAGCAAAAAACTTATATGAATAAATATAGTTATGGATATTAGTGTAAGAAAATCAATTGTAGTTAGTATCCAAATTTCTCTAAATTTTATGCCAAATAATAATAATTTTTTAAAATTAGAGAAAATTTTATTCCACAATAAACAATAGGATATAATACAACTATATTTTACAACATATTTTGTGCATCGTCATTTATAGCTAATAAAATACAAATAGTCTTGACAAAATGTTAGAAAATATGAAGAAAATGATACATGTAATTGATGTCAATAGAAGCAGCTTGAGAAATCTTGAAGATCATCGAAACTATTTAAATCATAAAGGAATAAGTTTTTTATCCACACGTGTTATGAATAAAATTATTTTGGATGTTTATTCCTTTAGTCTTTCATTTACCTATAACTCCCACTAATGAATACTAGTTTATTTGTGTCTTATAAATAAGATTTTTATAAGTAAGATTTATATTGTATTGTAAAGATACACTTAACGAAAATAATATAATATTTACGCTCATCTTCTAAAATTTCAATTTCTTTTTTTTGTTCTTTTAGTTTATTTTATAACATTTATCATTATAAAACTCTATCATATGAGTAAGAGCTAAGGGTCTTATATTGATAGGGTAGTTTTAGCTGCCCCAAATGTTTTATTTAATTTGTTTAGTAAATAGGTATATCTTCATATTTAGCTACCCTAAATACAAATATATTGGTTCAAATTAAAGAAATATAACAAGAATAATTAGTCTGTTGATTTTTTATTAGTCCAAAGAGATAGTACCCATAACCCATTTTAATATGCAAATTATTAAAATTGTAAAGAAAAGAAAACATTGCTTTTTAGAAATTGGAAATGGAAAACATACAATTGAAAGAGACATTGTGAGTATGCCTAGTACATAATCAACTTTATATAGATGGATTTAACTCCTTGAAATGTTGTCGAACTCAATATTTTTAAATAGCTTATTTTTTGGTTTTTATTTTCTTTTCTGCAGATATAATTTCCATTTTACATAAGTATTAATTTTGATTTTTTTATTCTTATTGATTAAATAGTTTTTTATGTGAATTTTAATATAATTGTGAATATATTTACTTATTGATTAAGTTTAATATATTAATTCTAATTTTCTTTTTATATTTGGTCATCCCATTATAAAATTTGTCTTAACTTCGCCATTGCATATAATTGATGACATAATCAATCTTAAAGTTCTATTCTAAGAATATATATTTTCTTATTTTTCTCTTCTTTTTCATAATCATATTCTATTGAAAGTTTTATTTTTTTATGAGCGGGGTTAATGTTATGAACATAATTTTAACTAAGAAAATAAAGCTCAAGTGTCTTGTTTTGAATAAAAGAATCTAAAATAATATTTTGTATTAGAATGTGGTAAATTCTAAATAACTTTTGAAATATTATTATTAATAAGTTATCCACAATCTGTTAAAATCAGACATGTATTTCACTAACATCATTTTTAAAAATTTTGTTTTCCAAAGGTAATCTAAGTCTCTCTTTAAAAAATTATAAACTCTTAAAGAGTTGAAAATATACATAATTTTCTTTTTGGTATAAAGGGAAATTCAATTAAAAAACAAAAAGAGATAAACAAACACCTTTATCATATATTTATAACTGAATATTTCTATATTTTTAATTAAAATTTTTATATTTATTAATATTTCTAAATTTTAATTAATATTTCATAAACAAACACCTTATAAATTTCTCTAAAATTTCTGTAAGAACATTTGAGTTAATAACTACAAAGATATTGACATGCAAAGATATAAATATCTAAGTTCGGATTTATCACTTAATTAAACTTAGGGTCCGTTTTTGTTTTAAGCAAAGTTTCGAAAACATTAAAAAATCTTACTTTTTTATTTCGAATTTATTAAATATTCGAATATTATAAAATATTTTATAATTTTCGAATGGGGGTGGCGAGTAGTAAATATTTTTTTTTGTTTTATACATGGTAAAAATAGACATTTTAGACTTTTTCTTTGAAATGGGGGTGGGAGGTACTGGAGGGGGTGCACGGTACAAGCCTCTCTACTTAAGGCCATAAATCCAACCAACCACCTATTTGACGACTAAAAGTAAAATAAAATGAGTCGTAGTTTAAATCAACAGCGAAAGTATTTAGTACAACACCCAAAACAACGAAACTCACTATAGGCAGTACAGTACATGACTATCACAAATATTATTACTTCATAAAAGAAAAGAAGTTTATTTGGCGGAATACACTGTCATGTTAGTCTTATTTGTGTGTTTCATTATAATTGTTTTCTTCTTTTATTTTATATTAATTTTTTATTTTTATATATAAATTTCATTGAATATTTTTTTTGATTTGGTTAATTGTCATAAGAAATTTGCTTACTTTTGTTAAAATTCAGAAGAATTTACTATAAATATATCTTAAAAGAATTACAAAAGTGTGATTTTCTTAGATCATCATTAATGATATTTTGTGATCTGGTCTATAAAGAACTTACAATTTAATTATCAAAGATCTGTGAAAGTTTAAGCAAATAATGATTTTTGTTGATCATTGCTTATGAAGATCATTTGTGATATATAGTTCCTATGAAACTAAAAATTTAATATTAAAGCATCCTATATGCTTGCTCAAAGAATCGTTTTTCTTTATTAATTTTTATGAAGATCAATTGTGATATAGTTTTTAAAGAACTGAAAATTTAATATTAAAACATTAATGTAAGATTGCTCAAAGTATGATTTCTTTGGTTATCGTTTATGAAGTGATTGAGTTCTTGAAGAAATAGACTTTATACCCATGATTGAAATTGTAGTACCCCAATTTTGTATGGCTAATTAAAAATAATTCAAAACAATAAGTAATAATATGTTCAATAACATTTTACAATTATTATTATAAAATCTAAAAAATCATCATTGTACCAATCTGACCTAATTTTGAGTCCATATTTACATAATCGTTTTCATTACATTAATTGCACCAAAAAGAAAATGAAATAAAAAAAACAACAAAAATTGCATTCTTCCTTATTCTTATCTGCAAAGCAGGCGCCCTCTATTTCTTTTCAACCTCATTTTTTTGTCTCCTCCTTTTAGCTATAATCTTTACTCATAAATGCACTCATCAAAAAGGTGAACCATCTCTTACCCTAATTATATGAGGTTCATCATTTTAGCCTATAAATTGAGAAAAAAAAATCAACCAAAAGAGAGAAGAAATTCGGGAGTAGAAAATTTGGCTGAGTAGAAAAAACATAGAAGAAAAAGAAAATGAGAGTTTTATTTTTTTATTTTTCCATCAGAATAGATGAAGGAAATGTTTTCTTTTTTCTTTTGTTTCTGAAATCAACTTGGTAAAGAATGACAGAGAAGAAAAGGTAAAGAGATCCAAAAATTACTATCTTCATTTATCAAATCAAGTGATAACCATGGAAAATCCAAACTTATTTTAATAACACAACCAACAAAAATAAAATAAAAAAACCTGAATCTAGGTTTGGACGGAAGAAGAGAATTGCAGTCGATTCCTCCATCTCCGGCATCCCAAAAGTCCACCACCGCCCATATCCGTTTAGGTTACGGCATATATCTCCTCCCTCTCACCTTTGTTTTATTCAAGCTCATTTTGTTTCAGGGTTGTTGAAAGTGTATTCTGTTTTCTCTTTTGTTTACTTGAAAAAGGTCAGAAAGCGTGATATGCTTTCTTGAACATAAACGTGTTCTATTGTGTTGATCTAACCCTTTTGCTTTCATGAAAAAAGACTGAAAGAAAGCTGATTTGTTATCTTGAAAAAAGGCCGAAAATGTCAAAAAAAACATGAAAGCGTGTTATGCTTTGTCATGGAAAACAAGTATCCTCTGTTTTGCTTTAACCTGTTTTTTTTTTTTTCTTAAAAAAAACTGCCATGCAGTTACAATATTTTTAAATATGATTGGTTTTTGGTTCTATTATTGTGTGTTGTTTACTTGATAAATTGGGCTACAAGTTCATATATCTCTTTTACTGCTATTTTGTTTTTGTGTTTATTATTGGTTTTATATCGTAAGATCATTTAAACTTATTTAATATTTAGCATCAAATTTTAATTTTTAAAAAGAAAACAAAAATAAAAATATAATCAAATATTGAAGGGTTAATTAGATATGAGATTTGTTAACCTTTGACTTGTTAGGACGCAAGTTGTGACAACTTGGTAGTTCTAGAACTCATCTTTACAATAAATTAATAATTATACAAAAAATATTTTAAAGTGGTTATTTAGATATGACATCTTTTTAATCTTTGAGTGATTATAACACAAGTTGTACAACTTGGGGGTTTTAAACTCATTTTTTATAACCAAAATAATAAAACTATTCTTAGACAGATTAACTAGATGTGACATCTTTTTTTAGTCCATGAGTTTTTAAGATACAAGTTGTACAACTTGATAGTCTTAAAATTCAAATTTTAGAATAATTATTTCAATCAAACAAACTCATTTTCTTTCGCCAAAACACATTTTTTCAACAATAATGTAAACTTTCTTTAAAAAACAATCTACACATCCGCATTTTCTACCCAATAACTACGTAGCTTTGATTTCTCCAACACACCAAGAGATACGTAGGAGCAATATCGCACTTTTGTCAAGTATAATAATAAACATATATTTTTTTCTCTATTTTTCAAATATACTTTTATTATTAGATTCTTTCTATAAAAATGATTATATTTACATTTTAAAAAGGAGAAATATATATATATATATATATAAGTTAACATTAATTTTGCACAACTAATTATAGGTAACCGTATTTTAATGGATGTTGTAGGGTGCTAATAGCTTCCCTACGCATAATCAACTCTCGAACTCAAAATTTGGTCTCAAAGATCATTTTTCTTTTTTTAAGGGTTTCCCATTGTTTTCCCTATTTTAAAATAAATTTTGGAGGCGACTCCATTGAATTCGAGAAACACTCGAAATTTTAGGCCACGACAGCTGGCAACTCTGCTAGGGACCCTTAAAGAGTCAAGCCTAACATAGTTAATTGTGCAAAAAATTTAACTTTTCTATATTTGTTTCTTTTTCATTTTTCTTTTACTTTATGTGTTTATTATTTCTTAATAAGTATCAACTGTCATTATATTATTCTTTTAAGTTAGCAGATCGTTTTATTTTTTGTGTATGTATATATATGTTTTATTAGCATTATTGAAGTTATTAAATTATGCTTATTCCACACCATACACTTTTACTAAGACACACACTTATAAGTGAAACCTTATACCGGGGTTTGAGCAAAACTTAAGTTTAGTTTCGAGATTGCGTAGTGGTAGCCTTCTGGATGTACATCGTGTTTGGTTAGCATGAAGATCTCACCTAGAGTTTGATCATTTTAAGGGTATTGTAATGCCAAATAATTTACCTATTGTTGTTGACAATATTCCAAAATAGGATCATTGGCTCTAGGAGTCATGTTTAGAACCATAGAGCCACCCTTGTGAGAGTTTCATTAAACAAGCCAATAGACGCTTTCATCATAAGAATATTCATATAAGTCACACAAAAAAATACCTCGTACATTCATTCAAAACTATTATATATATATATTAAAAACAATAATTCTACATAGTTGCATTCATATCTCATGACATTTTTTCTTTCTCTAAATGAAAAAAATAAAATATAATGGCATTTTGCATCAATTTTTAGGATTGTTGGGGAATCATAAGGACCTTAGTCACGTGTTGCATTAAGTGGATAATGAGATCGGAAAAAAGAAAAACTTTACTTTTAAAATTCAAGCAAACCTGATTTGATAAGTTTAAGGGACATCATCAATCAAATGAAAATCATACAAAGTGAGAGTTTCTTTAATAAATATGGGAAGATCCTAAAGTTCTTGGCAGTAAATGTGCAAATAGGGGCCCTTACGGCACTGGCTCAATATTACGATCCTCTTTTAAGATGTTTCACCTTTCAACATTTTTCAGTTGGCCCCGACATTGGAAGAATTCGAACGAATATTGGGTTACTCCTTAGAGAAAGGAAATCCTTATCGATATACTGGGCAACCCCCAAATCTAAGCACAATTGCTGAGGTGTTGAAAATTGACATAAAAGAGTTGGCAAGTAGAAAAGAGGAAAAATGAGCTATTCATGTTTTTTCAAGAAAATACCTAGAGCAGAAGGCACAAGATTTAGCCATTAAAAAAGAATGGGGGTACTTTTTTTAGATGTTTTGGCTCTCATTGTCTATGGTATTGTTTCGTTCCCAAACCTTGCTAATTCTGTAGATTTTGCTGCCATCAATGTCTTCCGTGAATGGGCTTAGAGTATAGCTAACCTTACTGGGGACACAATTTCATGGTATCATAGAGAACAAGGGGTGGAACAAGTAATATGTCAATGTAGATATTTTCCAAATGTACCTCTCATGGGAACCAAAGGATGTCTTAATTACAATCTGACGGTAGCTCTGAGGCAGCTTGGCTACCCTATGTTGGAGAAACCAAATGATAAGTCACTATAAGCTTTCATTTTAAACAATATGTGTATAGTAGACCCACCAATGCTGCGAAGGATAAGTCGAGCTTGGAAAATGATCATTAGAAAAGGGAGAGTACTCAGATGTAGAAGTTGGAGTACAAAAGAACCCTATCAACAATGGTAAAGAAAAGAGTCCAAGAAATCAAGTTGTCTTTCCACAGTACACCCTCGAGTGATCAAGAAATAATTGAGGCTACCCTTGTTACAAATGAAGAAATAGAAGAACTCAAGGCATCATTGTTAAAATATGAAGAGGAGAAAAAAAATCTAGAAGCAAAATTAGAAAAAGTCTCCTAAGAGAACAAAAACTTACGATCAGAAAACACCTGTAAGAATCGGTTTATTGAGAGAAGTAACAAGAGGTTGAAAATTGAAGAGGAGAATAAACTTGACATACAAGATTGTTTGAGAGGTGCAAATAAGGAATTATATGTGCGAAAGCAAGAAAGGAATGAAACCATTGAAGAGGCCTATATGTGGAAACAATTGTGGACAAGATCAACAAGCTCTAAGAGGAATGTGAAAAAAGAGTTTGAAGATTTAAAGAAACAACTTAAAGAGATGGTAGCTGAGTACGAAAGTCAATTAAAAAATGAGAGGCAACATAAGGAAGACATTGAAGAACTACTCTCAAAACATCAAGATGTACTAAGAACAGAGATGGAGACTTCTAGTGAGTTGAAGAATTACATTGATTATCAAGAAATGATCTATAATGATTTAAAAGATGAAACCATATACTAGGAGGATCATTTTATGATGTTGCTTGGCCAGTTGAATAATCAAGAGATCTATAAAGAGTTGGAGGATAAAAGCAAGCGTTGGAAAGTCTGCTTTTCAAAGTTGGCAATGCTAGCTAATCAAGCAATCATAAAAATTCCAAAGCATCTAAGAGAGATTGATGCAGTAATGCATTCGCTCAATACTCCGGTCAAAGTCTACAAGTTCATTGAATATTGCAAAAGTTTGGTAGAAGAATTGGAGAAGAAGATTGGTTGTCCTATTAAAAGAGAAGATTGAAATATAATAGTAGATGTAGTTTTTAATGTGATGTACTTTTTTCTCATCAATGAAGGATTTGCTGTTTTGTTTATCGATCCCCATATTATCTTCACTAATAATTTGTTTTTGTTAAGAATGTTCACGTAAGGCTTATGATTCCCCAACATCCATCTATCATCTAAAAAAGAGATAATTAATTAAATGATTTCATCTTCATTCCATTCATGTTTAATACATACTCATACAAACTTTTTTATATAAAAACAGAAAAATCAATAAGAATGAACTTGAGCAAAACTAAGAAATGATGAGAGCAGATGTTAGCCAATTGAAAGACAAGGTTGATAGGATCTTATAGGCTATACATGTTTTGTCAAGGAAGGAGAATACAGATTGGAATCCTCCAACTGCAAATGAAGAACACCAAACCACCCCTTCCCATCCATCAAACTTTACCCCGACTACCCAACAATTTCGTATGACAGCTATGCAATTCCCTATGTATGGTCTCCCACCGTGTTATACTCCACCCTTGGTCATCAACCAAGGGACAACAACCCAAACCACTCAACTATCAACTCCCAAAGCCTAAATCAAACACAAATCCCATCTCCTCTGGGCTACGTGCAACCCTAAAACACCATACCCTCAGAAAATTTTCCATTTGGTGCACCCTAAGTATCCCATTTTGATGCTAACGAAATTTGGCAACAACCTCAATTTATTGATGATGATACACAATAAAAAGAAAAATTCCATGTTTTAGCAGAACGGATAAAAGCAGTTGAGGGGAATAATGTCTATGGTCTCAAAGCTTTTGATATGTGTTTGGTTCTCGATGTGGCGATCCCTTCAAAATTTAAGGTACCTAAGTTTGAAAAACACAAAGGTGCCACATGTCCTAAAAATCATCTGACCATGTATTGTAGAAAAATGGCTTCTCATGCTCATAATGACAAACTTCTCATTCATTTTTTTCAAGAGAATTTGAGTGGGACATCATTAAGTTGGTATATGCATCTCGAGCAAAATCGATTCCGTTCACGGAAAGACTTGCGTGATGCCTTCTTGAAACAATACAGGTACAACATTAACATGGCCCCTGAAAGGATGGAATTGCAAAATTCATTGAAAAAGGAAAATGAAACATTCAAAGGATATGCATAACATGGAGAGAAGTGGCATCGTAAGTAGATCCTCTCTATCTGAAAGATATATGGTTGTTATGTTTATGGATACTCTCCAATCGCCTTTTTATGATAGGATGATTGAGAGTATGTCATCAAACTTTTATGACATGGTCATGATAGGAGAAATAGTAGAAAGTGGGATGAGGAATGGTAAGATCGTATGTGGAGCGAGTAGTGTGAAGAAACCCCAAATAGGATTCACAAAGAAGAAAGAAGAGGATGCTAACGCTATAATGGTAAACCCAATTGTCTCATTCCCCATCCATGAATTCTTATCGACCTCTAAATTTATAGCCACTGATACCGCAAATTCCATACACTCCTTATCCATATGTAGCTGCAACCTCACAAGCTCCATACCCTTAATATCACCCTTCAAGGTCACCTTATTATCAACCATATCTTGTCCAACCCCCACCTGTCATGTTTTCCCAACAAAACCAATGGAACCAAAATCCAAGCCCGAATCAATACAAACCACCAGCCAATCGAGGAAAAAAAAGCTAATCCATTTTGACCTGATTCCCGTGACATACAGCCAATTGTTGCCACACCTATTCCGGAATTCAATGGTTGTCCTAAGACCAATGAAACCTCTGGAACCACCATTCCCAAAATGGTAAAACCCAAATGCCAAATGTGAATACCATGCAGGAGCTGTAGGGCATTTCGTCGAAGATTGCCAAGCCCTAAAATCTAAAGTGCAAGAACTGATTAATGCAAAATGGCTTACCTTTAAGGAAGACATACCCAATGTGGGGAGTAATCCCTTTCCAGGCCACGAAAATCCCGATGTCGATGTCATTGAAGATGGGGTAGACCAATGTGCAATAAAGAATCTAGAACATGTGAATCTCCTATGAAAATGATTTTTTCTGAGTTATGCAAGGTAAACTTGATTGAGACGATTAATAAGGAAGTTAATATTTGTGGCGTTCACCCAACTGGCTCACGCTCCATAAAAAATTGTGAAGAGCTCAAGGAATTCCTTCAAGAATTAAAGGACAGGAATTTCATACTGGTAAGTTGTGCAAAAGATGATCATGTGTTGACCATAGAGCTGTGCGTTGAAAATAATAGATCCTTCCCAAGACCATTGGAAATCCTCAATAGAAAAAAAGATCTTAAGCCAACTCCAAGTGGACCAAGTCCAATAATTGTCCAAGCACCAATCCATTTTCCTTATGAAAATACCAAGGCGGTACCATGGAATTATGAAGTCACACACCATTTTGCCAATCATCAATCAAGTGATAGCTGTGGACCTAGAGAAACTGATGTCACCAATATTTTAGAGATTGGTGGGATGACTCGGAGTGGTCGAGTCTACACCTTTGAACAACCTAGAAAAAAGGAGGGCCATGGAGAAAAAGGGAAAGAAGCTCTGAATCATGCCATAAAAGGACCAGAGACTTACAAAAACACAGTACCTGAAGAAGAAGCTAACTAATTTTTGAAGTTTATCAAGGAAAGTTAATATAAGGTGGTGGATCAACTAAATCAAACCCCTTCCAAGATATTTTTTATTTCCTTCTTATTGAACTCTGAAGCACATAGAAGGGCACTGATGAAAGTTTTAAACGAGTCCCATGTTAATCATGGTATCACTGTCGACCAGTTTGATGGAGTTGTCGGTAACATCACCACTAGTAGTTGTTTGAGTTTTAATGATAGCAAATTACCAACTGAGGGGACAGGGGATAATAAAGCACAACACATCTCTGTGAAGTGTCATGATCATATTCTCGCACGGGTACTAGTTGATAATGGTTCGTCATTGAATGTCATGCTGAAATCATTACTCTCAAAACTATTTGTTGATGGTGGAGCCTATATGAAGCTCAATGTTATGGTGGTGAAAGCATTTGATGGATCAAGGAGACAAGTTTATGGTGGGATTGACCTGCCAATTCAAATCAGACTACATAACTTTGGAATAATCTTCCAAGTGATGGATATTAAACCGGCGTATAGTTGCCTTTTAGGGAGATCGTGGATTCATGCTGCTGAAGCAGTGACATCCACTCTCCATCAAAAGCTAAAGTTTATAGTGAACAATAAACTAGTAATAATATTTGGGGAAGAAGATATGATACTGAGCCATCTATCTTCTATGGGCAACATCAAAGACACGGAGGAAGCCATAGAGACTTCCTTTCAAGCATTAGAAATTGCAAATGTTGTCTTAATGGGTGAAGGGTCTCGCTTTAAGGAACCAAAACAGTCTACCACATCATTGAAGTCTACCAAAGCCATGTTGGAAGGAGGTGTTTTTGTTAGATTGGGGAAATTGTTATAAATTCTAGAAAAGAACGATACGTATGGGTTGGGATATGTACCCACCAAAGCTGATAAGGAAAGAGCTGTGAAATAAAAAGGGAAAGCGGGATGGCTCATCTAGAAAACCAGGAATCGAATTCACAGAAGATTCCTATTTGTGACATTCGCCAAACCTTTCAAAGCGCTGAAATAATATATTCTGACCAGGTAGCTGTTGCGGAAGAAGATCATGTTGGTGATGATACCCTCAAACTAGCGTACCCTTGACCTCCAAACACCAGTCTCAACAATTGGAAGATCATTGAGTTTCATGTGTTTCTTAATTCACGTTCAAAGTAATTATGTATTTCAACTCCTTTTGCAATGCCCAAGGCTATAAGGATAATTAATTAGGGCACATGTATTTCAATTCCCTACTTATTATCAATAAATTTTTGAATTCTCCAATCGTTTCGTTTTTCTTTTCTTTTTCTTGAAATAACAATCTTTATTCATATTTTCTTTTTCTTTTTCCTTTTTCTTATTAATTTAGATAATGCAGAGTTGAAAATGAATTTGTTGAAAATAGCAGCGCTAGAACCCCTTCTTATAATTTCTAATGCCCAATTAATCACGCTGATAAAGATTGTGAAGACGATTGTGAGCTTCCCCCAGAACTAGAAAGATTAATGGAACAGGAAGCTAAGAATCCAGCCCTATCAAGAACCTGTTGAGGCGGTCAATTTGGGGACTGAATATGATAAGAAAGAAATTAAAATTGGTATGTCTATGAAAGAAAGTAAACGAGAAAAGTTGACTAAACTTTATTTGACTATGTGGACGTCTTTGCATGGTCATATCAGGATATGCTTGGGCTAGATACTAACATAGTTGAACACAAGCTACCGCTCAAGCTTGAATATGCTCCAATTAAACAAAAACTAAGGAGAATGAGGCCTGATATGTCACTTAAAATTAGAGAATAGGTCAAGAAGCAATTTGATGTTGGTTTCTTAACAGTGGCAAAATATCCTCAATGGGTTGCTAATATTGTCCCAGTCGCAAAAAAGGATGGAAATGTTTGAATATGCGTTGATTATTGGGATTTAAATAAAGCTAGTCCTAAAGATGATTTCCTTTTGCCTTATAATGATGTCCTAGTGGATAGCACTGCTCAATATTCTTTTTTCTCCTTCATGGAATGTTTCTCAAGGTACAATCAAATCAAGATGGCTCCCGAGGATATGGAGAAAACTACATTCATCACACAATGGGGAATTTTCTGCGATAAAATGATGCCATTTGGATTGAAGAATGTTGGGGCAACCTATCAATGACTAATGGTAGCTTTGTTTCATGACATGATGCATAAAGAGATAGAGGTTTATGTGGACGATATGATTTCTCGGACCGAAGAAGACCAGATTATTAACCTTCGAAAAATGTTTCTGCAACTAAGTACTTGACGAGTCAATGGGTTGTGTATTGGGGAAACATGATGAATCTTGTAAGAAAGAGCATTTTATTTATTAAGTGAGCAAAAATTTCACTAGCTGTGAAACAAGGTATTCACTACTCGAATGAACATGTTGCCCATTAGCATGGGCTGCTCGTCGGTTGAGGCAATACATGTTATGTCATACAACTTGGTTGGTGTCTAAAATGGACCCAATTAAGTATATCAAAATACGACTTGGTGTATGTTACACAGAAGGCTATTAAAGAAAGCGCACTAGCAGAGTATTTGGTCCAACAACCTGTAGAAGATTATCAATCAATGCAGTGTGAATTCCCCGATGAAGGCATAATAACTTTATTTGAAGAGACTGAATCATCTGATAAAGAAAAATGTACGTTGGTGTTTGAAGGTGCTTCTAATGCTATAGGGCATGGAATTGGAGCCATTTTGATTTTTCTAGAGAACCAGTTCACTCCATTTACATCTAGATTGTGTTTTGATTGTACAAACAATATTGTAGAATATGAGGCATGTGCTATAGGCATTAAAGCATCTATTGAATCAAAGCTAAACGTGTTTTAGGTATATGGAGACTCATCGTTGGTCATCCATCGGACAAAAGGAGAGTGGGAAACGCGAGATTCCAAATTGATTATGTATCATACGAATATCAAAGAATTGACAAAAAACTTTGAGAAGATCACCTTTCACCATATTCCTCGAAAAGGAAACCAATTGGCCGATGCCCTGGCCACAATGTCATCAATGTTCAAAATAAGCATCGGTCAAGATGTGTCGGTCATAAAAATTCAACAAAAAGATAAGCTAACATATTAGTTATCAATAGAAGAAGAGCCTGATAAGCTATGTTAAGAATAAGGAATATACATTGGGTGTTTCAGAGAACGACAAGAGGGTTTTGAGGAGGTTGTCAATGAACTTCTTCTTAAATGGTGATGTGATTTATAAGAGAGATCATGATATGGTTCTCCTCAGATGTGTGGATGAAACAGAAGTAGAGGAAATCATTCAAGAGGTTCACAAAGGTTCTTTCGAATTTATGCAAATGGGCATGCAATAGCAAGAAAAATCTTAAGGGCTGGCTACTATTGGTTGACCATGGAGTCTGATTGCTTTAGTTACGTATAGAAATGTCATAAATTTCAAATCTATGCCGATAAAGTACATGTACTGCCAACCTCTTTGATTGTCTTAACATCACCATGGCGATTTTCAATGTGGGGGATGGATATTATTGGACTCATCGAGCCTAAGGCTTAAAATGGGCACCGATTTATCCTAAGAGCTATTGATTATTTCACAAAATGGGTTGAAGTTGCTTCTTATGCCAATGTGACGAGGAGTGTGGTAGTTAGATTCATCAAAAGAGAATTGGTTTGTCGATATGGTTTGCCAAATAAGATTATCACTGATAACACGACTAATCTGAATATCGAAATGATGAAGAAGTTGTGTGATAGTTTCAAAATTCAGCACCATAATTCTTCTCCATATCGTCCGAAAATGAATGGGGCTGTAGAAACAACAAATAAGAATATCAAGAAAATCATTAAAAAAAATGGTAGAGACATATAACGACTGACATCAAATGCTTCCCTTTTCATTACATGGTTATATAACCTCTGTTCGCAACAGGGGCAACTCCTTTCTTATTGGTGTATGGATTGGAAGTGGTACTTCCCATTGAAGTTGAAATTCCCTCGATCAAAGTGTTAATGGAAACAAAACTAGAAGAGGAAGAGTGAGTTCAATCACGATTTGACTAATTGAATCTCATAGAAGAAAAAAGAATGATAGCTCTGTGTCATGGTTAGCTATATCAAAAAAGCCTTAAAAAACCTACGAGAAAAAGGTTTATCCTCGAGAGTTTCAAGAAGAGGACTTAGTGTTAAAAAAATATTGCCCATAAAAAAAGATTCTCATGGAAAATGGACCCCGAACTACGAAGGACCATATGTTGTCAAAAATGCTTTCTCTAGGGGAGCTCTATAATGCTCGCAGAAATGAATGGACAGAAGTTTCCACTTCTAGTAAATTCAGCTGCAGTCAAAAAATATTATGCTTGAACAAGAAAAAAAATGATTCAAAAATGAGCTTGCTAGGATGAAAACTTGAAAAGGCGACCCAGGAAAAATTAGAGCATCCCGATGGATTGAAAACTTGGAAGAGCGGTCTAGGCAAAAGTTAGGGACAAAAAAAAAAATCAAGCGGTTCAAACTGGGGCAATTAATTCACTGAACGTGACCAATAGGAGTCCTAAATTACAAGAATGACTAGCTATTGTTATTCCTCCAACTAAAGCTAAACATATTCATCCCTACCTCAATTGTTTTGTTCCCAATGTAATGAATGTACACTTTCCAATATTGTCATTCGGTGTTGTATATTACAGCTATTTCTAAACTAATTTAGTTTTATGGTTAATTGTTGAAGCATTTTAAAATGTCGTTTTTTTTATAATAAATGTTGGAACTTGAAATACGTGAAAATATAAAATAATATTTTTAAGTATTTTGAAGCTTGAAAAATATATACACGGGAACTCGATAGATTCTCAAGATATATGAGTGTGTAAAAATAAAAAATGAGGGTAATCATTTGAAACAATAGACTTTGCTTCGCCTCGAAAAAAGGGGTCACACAAGATGCACAAGAGTCATCATTCGAAAACGATAATTGTCTTCATTCATCCATTGAATCTTGAGGTGTAGAAGATAATAAGGATCATGGAATTAAAGAAATGAACAAAAATTTATCTATAATGCATAACACACATAAATCATGCATTTTACATTCATAATTTATTTATACTCACATGATTCATGCATCTTCATTCATACTTTACCTATACTCAACAACCTTGTATAATGCATAAGACACATGAATCATTCATGTCTTATTTTTATACTTCATTTATATTGAACAATCTTGTGTTACATTGCTCATTATATGTGGTTTAACGTTTGCGTTGTAAGTTTCATATACATATTCTCCCTCTTTATTTTCCTTCTAAATTAGACCTATAGGTTGCTTATGGTCTGTATATTTTTATTCCTGTCGATCTAGCCATCAGTAACCAATATGAAGACAATCATTATTTCATTTTTCTCGATCTACACACCAGTAACAAATCGGGAGATGATCATTCTTTCATTTTTGTCGATCTACGCATCGGTAACAAATCCAAAGACGATCATTTTTATTTTTGTCAATCTATGTATCGCTAACCAATCCGAAGATGGTCATTTTTTTATTTTTGTCGATCTACGAACCAGTAACCAAGCTGGAGAAGATCATGTTTTCGCATTAGCAATTTATCAGTCTTCACATTATACTCGCCTTTTCATTATTCTAATAGTTTTTAATTTTCTCAACCTCATTTTACATTTTACTTGCTCATGCATTGTATTGGTTTTCTCATTTTACATCTTTCACATTTAAAATTTTACGAACAAAATTTGAATCCTTATATTTACTTATCTTTAACAATGATAATATGAAAACATAAATAAGGGCTGGTATAGTACCTCAATTTTGTCTGACTAATTAAAAATAATTCAAAATAATAAGTAATAATATGTTTCATAAATATTTTACAATTATTATTATAAAATCTAAAAAATCATTTTACAAACCCAATTTTGAGTCCATATTTACATAGGGGTTCCCATTACATTATACTAAAAAATAAAATCAAATAAAAAAACAACAAAAATTGCATTCTTCCTTGTTCTTATCTGCAAAACAACGCCCCCTCCCTTTCTTTTCAGTCTCATTTTTTTCTCCTCTTTATATTGATAAAACTATAATCTTCACTCATAATGCACTCAATTAAAAAGGTGAGCCATCTCTTTTGCCATATCTTTCCCTAATTATATGAGGTTGCTTGATGTTTGCTGCAAAACAATAAAAGATCCAAAACTCGATTCTATCTCATGGATACCCAGATTAATCATTTTAGCCTATAAATTGAGACAAAAAAATCAATCAAAGGAGAGAAGAAATTTGGGATTAGAAAGTTTGGCTGAGTAGAAAAAATAGAGAAGAAAAAGAAAAGGGGAGTTTTTTTTTTTTTTCCAGTAGAAGATGGAAACATTTTCCTTTTTTTTTGTTTTCGAAATCAACATTGTAAAGAATGACAGAGAAGAAAAAGTAAATAGATCCAAAAATCATTATTTTCATTCATCAAATCAAGTGATAACCATGGAAAATCCAAACCTATTTTAATAACACAACCAACAAAAATCAAATAAAAAACCTGAATCTAGGTGAAGATGAGAGAAGAGAATCGTGGCTGATACCTCCCTCTCCAGTATCCCCAAAGTCCACCACCGCCCATATCCTTTTAGCGTACGGTGTGTGGTATTCTTTCTTGAAAATAAACGTGTTCTAGTGGGTTGATTTAACCCTCTTGCAAGATAAACGTGTTCTACTAGGTTGATTTAACCCTATTGCAAGGGTTGATTTAACCCTTTTGCAGTCGGAAAGAAAGCTGATTTGTTATCTTGAAAAAAGGTCGAAAGCATATGCATTTTTTTTCCATCATTTTTAGAAAAGTAGATAAATTAGGTGGATACGTGAAACATATTCGTTCTTTTCCATCACTTTGACATATATGAAGAAAAAAATTGTGAATTTTCATCTCACAACCTTTTCAAGGTGATATTTTTTATATATCGCAAATGGCCGAATCCATTGTCGATAATCAAAAAGAGTAGTTACAAGGGTTTTTTCAATGCCAAGTTATTATTCTATCCCTGAATGTTGTCAAAAGTCTTATCTTTTCTTGGAAAAAGATAATTCCATGAATTTGTGAATCAGGAATATTCAACTAAGTTATTAATTTTTTTAGAACGTATTTTTTTTTCTTTGACAAATAAGACGGTAGTCGTTGCCGTTTTCCCATAATTTTATGTAAACCTCTTTGAGATAAATAGTCTTTTGGGTGTAATTCAAAATGTGAAGTAAGTTTTCGTATTTAATTAGTAAAATTGTCTACTTGAAATTCAATTGAAAAAAGCTGAAAGCGTGTCCTGCTTTTTCATGGAAAACAAGCGTGCTCTGTTTTGCTTTAACTTTTGTTTTTTGTTCTTCTGAAAAATTACTGCCATGCGGTTACAATATTTTTAAATATTATTGGTTTTTGGTTCTATTATTTTGTTTTTTTTACTTAATAAATTGAGCTACAAGTCCGTATATCTCTTTTACTGCTATTTTATTTTTGTGTTTATTATTGATTTTATTTCATAAGATCATTTAAACTTATTTAATATTTAGCGTCAAATTTTAATTTTTAAAAAGAAAACAAAAATAAAAAATATAATTAAATATTAAAGTGTTAATTAGATTTGACATATGTGAACCTTTGAATTGTTAGAACGCAAGTTGTAACAATTTGGTAGTTCTAGAACTCATCATCACAATTAATTAATAATTATACAAAAATTATTTTAAAGTGGTTATTTAGATATGACATCTTTTTAATTTTTGAGCGGTTATAACACAAGTTGTACAACTTGGGGGTTTTTAAGCCTATTTTTATAACCAAAATAATAAAACTATTCTTAAACGGATTAACTAGATGTGAAATCTTTTTTTAGTCTTCGTGTTTTTAAGATACAAGTTGTAGAACTTAATAGTCATAAAACTCACATTTTAGAATAATTATTCAAGTCAAACAAACTCATTTTCTTTCGCCAAAACATTTTTTTTCAACAATGAAATAAACATTCTTTAAAAACACAATCAACACATCCACATTTTCTACCCAAAAACTACGTAGATTTGATTTCTCCATTGCACCGGAAGATACGTAGAAGAAAGATCGCACTCTTGTCAAGCATAATAATAAAAATTTATTTTTTCCTCTATGTTTTAAATATACTTTGTATTATTAGATTCTTTCCATAAAAATGATTATATTTGCATTTTAAAAAGGGGAAATATATATATATATATATATATATATATATATATATATATAAATATATATAAAAGTTAATATTAATTTTACACAACTAATTATAGATAACCGTATTTTAACAGATATTGTAGGGTGCTAATAACTTTCCTTACGCATAATTGACTCCCGAACTCAAAATTTGGTTTCAAATACCATTTTTCTTTTTTTAAGGATTTTCCAATGCTTTGGTAAGAATCTGTGTCTACTTGAGATTAGTAGACACATGATGAGTTGAAGTGGTGCCTTTGGGAAGTTCATCACGTAAAAAATGACAATTGACTTCGATGTGTTTGGTGCGTTCATGGAAGACTGGATCAATAGGTATATAGAAAGTTTTTATGGGTTGTAAGTGAGAGAGTGTGTGTGTATGTGTGAGAGAGAGAGAGAGAGAAAGAGAGAAGGGAGAAAGAGAGAGAGCTTTTAACAATTTGAGCTCAAATGTAGTAGTGGCCATGGAGCGATATTCTGCTTTGGCAGAGCAACAAGAGACAACTTATGCTTCTTTGTTTTCCATGAGATTGGTGTGTTCCCAAGAAAAACAATCCATTCTGTAAGGGAGAGTCTAGTCAAAGGACATCGATCCCAATATTAGTCACACCAACCATAGAGTTGAAGATCACAATAAGCTTTGAGTAATATACCTTGGGCTTGGCCCATATTTCCCTTAAGATAACGGACAACATGAAGAGTTGTGCTCTAGTGGTCTTCTAAAGGTTTTTGCAGAAATTGAGCTAGCATATGAACATTATAAGAAAGCTCTGGTCTAGTGACTGATAAATAAACCAACCGACCCACAAGTCTTAGATAATGGTATAGATTGGAAAGCAGATTACCAGTTACCAAATGGAGGTGATGATTTTGATCTAGAGGAAAACCAACTGGTTTAGCTCCCAACAATCCAGTTCTGGTGATAATGTCAAGACTGTACTTCCATTATCACACAAAAAATGTCGGTGGGATTGCGAGCCACTTCAATTCCTAGGAAGTATTTTAAATAACCATGATATTTCATATGAAAACATGTGCTCAAGTAGAAATTAAAGGACATAATTGCAGTGTTGTGGTTCCCAGAGATTATAAGATCATCGATATAAACTAACACATACAACTCTACACAATCACGATGTAGAGTGAAGAAAAAGTAATCAGAGTAGGACTGTGTGAAACCATACTGTAAAAGAGCACTTTTGAGCTTGGAAAACCAACATCGAGGTGCTTGTTTCAAGCCATATAAAGATTTATGCAGTCGGAAAACTTGTTTTGGTGTAGAGGGATAGGAAATTCGGAGGTAGTTTCGTGTAGACTTATTCCTCAAGCTCACCATATAAAAATGTGTTGTGGACATCCATTTGATGAAGTTCCAAACACTTGGCAGCAATGACGACAAGAAAAGTTCTCACAGTTACCATTTTCACAACTAGGACGAAAGTTTCATGATAGTCCAACCCTTTAACTTGGTTGTTACCCAAATCAAGCCTTGCCTTATAACATCCAATGGTTCCATCTGAGTGATACTAGATTCGGCAAACCTGTTTGCTCTTGATAGCCTTTTTGTTTGAAGGAACTGTTGCCACTGTCCAGGTGCCATTATTTTCAAATGCTTCAATTTCTAGTTGCATGGTGTCTCGCCATCGGGCATCCTTAACAGCTTCGACAAAGGTATGTGGTTCAGGTGGCTGTAGAAATAGCGGCCAACAAATGTCTATGCTTTATAGAAAAATTAGCATAATGTTAAGGGATAGGGTGTACCTAAAGGACGTGATGGAGGCATAGAACAATGTGAGGGGTATATCTTAGACATTGTGTTGATTTCATAACCCTACAACTTGGTAGATGGAATTTTGACTTGACAACCATGTCCCAAATTAGAAGGTTCTTCAACAATTGTAGTTCCATCAACTGCAGTTTCATCTACTGGAGTCCTTTCATTAGTAGGATTTTCAACAATTACAGGTCCATCTACTTCAGTTTCAGCTACTAGAGTAATGGCATCGGGCTCATCATGACGACTCAACAATGCAATTTTAGATACTGCAGTTTATGCTATATCAACGGCTTGTTGAAAAGAGTATTCTTCCACATTATCATCAAATGTAGGAAAATATAAATTCTGAAAATGAATAGGAGCTTGAAGAAAGGTAGCATCAGTGGCAAATGGAAGTTCATTTTCACAAAAGACAACATCTCTTGAGTTGAAGAAGATACCCATCTCCAGGTCATATATGTGTTATCCTTAGTGTGATAGGGATAGCCTACAAACACACAAACCCAGAACATTCTCCACTCCAAACCCAGAACGTTCTCCACTCCATCTCTCGTTCGTGAAACCTCTCCAAACCTAGAATGTTCTCCAGTCCAAGAACGTTCTCTAGTTTGCCAATCCTCTCCCTCCCCCAACCCAGAACGTTCTCCACTCCAAGAACGTTCTCCTGTTCATGACTCCTCTCTCTCACCACAAACAAAATGTTCTCTCACCCTAGAACGTTCTTCGTCCTCAACCTCTGAATCTTCTCCACAACCTTTTCCTCCCTCCAAAAAATCCAAACTTCACAGTCCTCCTCTAATCCCTTCCACGGTTTCCAAGCTCTTCAAAGACAAATGGGCTCAACGCCCTATTGGAATTGGAAGAGTCTTTGTTTTTGACAAACTCATCGTGGATGGAAATGATGTTGAACATTTTATTGATGCTCTGGGTTGGACTTCATTTTTACAAACATCTGAGTATTTTTATCGGAACCCCAGAGAGAGGAACATCGAAGCCAAGACCCCTTTACCATTCTGTATAAAAGGTTTATTCTATTTGTTCAGATATGGTGAACGGACACATTCAATATTTGTTTCCATTAATTGTCAATTCTTTTTTTTTTTTTTTGTGGAGTAGAGCAACTTGGTAGCTCGCAAGGCTCATAACCTTAAGGTCACGGGTTCAAATCCTGTCGAAAATTCTACTATCAAGCCAAAACCTTTCCTGACAAATCTCTCATTATATCCACCATTAAAGGGATTGAGATAAGGCTGACACCTGATATTCTAGCCTCCATTTTAAAACTCCCAACAGAAGGTCCTGCCATCTTTGGAAGCAAATGGTATTCAGCTCTGAAACTAAAACAGACTGAAGTACTATCTAATTTGTTTCAAGAAGAGTTTACTCGTTATCTTTCAACCTATCTACAACCTCTTCCTAAGATCTTCAATAGCATGAGCCAACATACTCTTCTTCCTCACTGTGGAAGTCATGAGTATTTCTCGGATAATGATGCTTTGATCATTTACCACCTCCTCAACTGTAAACGCCTCAATCTCCCTCACATCATCATCCATCAAATGATCTACGCTGCCACCAAAGACTATAAGAAAAATACAGTTCCTTATGGTATGATTTTAACCAAAATCTTTAGGAACTTTCAAATCCCACTCACCAATGAAAAATCCCTCATTAAGATCTCCAAATTTTACAGCAAAAACATCTCCCACATAAAGATAACTTCATCAAAACAGCCTGCTCCCACATCCTCTTCCTTCCCAAAATCCCTAAAGAGGAAGCGCTCAGTCAGAAAAAGAGTTGATGCACCAAATCAACATGTATCAACAATGTCACATGCTTTTATTTCCCCCTAAAAAACTAGCACATCAATTTTTGGCATTAGTCAGTTTCTGACATTTCCAACCACTCCCGGTCCTTCAATCAACCAGCAATCCACCTCTGATCCTTCACCTCATAACCTCCATGCCACTTTGCCTTCAATCTCTACCAAATCTACTCCATCATGCAGTGCTCTTCCTACCACTCTTCTTATCATCACTCCACCAAAGGAACCCACAAACATTGAGATTATGGCAACCTTGCAACTCATTTTGGCACGCCAAACTCAGCAAGCCTTAGAGACCACCCTGCTGCAGACCTGGATGACAGAGCAGCTTGCTTCCAAACTTGGCTTAAACCCTCCTCTTGGTCATCCTTCTCCATCTCCTCAGCCGATTCCATATCCTTCCAAATCCTCTTCTTCTGAAGGATCCTCTCCATCTCTTGCTAAGTAGGGATCTTTTTCTCCTTCCTTTTTGTATGACAAGGAGGAGAATTAAGTTAGTTTTTATATATTCTGATCTCTAGAAGTCTTTTTTGTAATTAGGTGCTTCTGTATATGTATTTTGCAAAAACTGATATTATGAAAATCAATGGAATTTTATTATGCTGAAAATTGTATGCATTATCTAATTTCCTGTCAAAATGTATTTACTGCATCAATTGAGGGGGAGCTTTTACGCTCTTCAAAATTAAAATTAGAATCATAATTAAAATCTAAATTAACATGTTTGTCATCATAAAAAAGGGGGAGATTGTTAAGATAAACTCTCAAATTAAGTTTTGATGAAAATAAACAAAGGTTAATTAAGAATGTTAATTATGATTCTAAATCTTATGTTAATTTAACTTGTGCTTTTGAGTGGTTTAATTCAAAGATAGGAATCAAGCAAAGTAAAGAAATCAGATAAAAACTGAACAGAACATTCTGGACAAAATCTGTAAAAACGGAGAATGTTCTCTAAGATCAAGACTAATCATCACAACCTCAAGATCAATCAATCTCCATTAGTTCAAAGAAGATTCTACCTCTGAACTTCATGCTAATGTTATCAGTACTTGATAAGGAGAAAGTAGGATTCATTCTAGTCAAAGAAGGCATTCGACTCACTAAGATAAAAGGTCATGAATCAAGCAAATTAAAATGAGTTTGAACCTTTTGCAGTCTAACTGTCAAGAAAGTTAATCAATCTTGATATGCACAAGATATCAGTAAGTCATCAAGAATGATCAAGACTGAACCTCCAGATTGATCATCAATCTCCAGAAAGTTCAAAAAACTGACAGTCCAGATTGATTAACAATCTCTGTTTCTGCAGAAGTTCAGTATCACTCTCCATATTTCTACAGAAGTTCATCATCATTCTCCAAAATATTTTGGACAGAATGAAGTCTCCAGATCAAAGATATAACATCAACAAATATATCTGAAGCATAAAGGATCATTAAACTCAAAGGCAATCTGATCAAGAACGAATAAACCAGCCCACTCAAACAGGTTTCAAAAAGTGTTCAAAGGCCGGAATATTTTTATTCATATATATTGGTTTTGGTCAAAACTGACAGAGCACTACCAACAGCTCTTTTGGCCATTATTAAATGCTCTAAAACGCCTATAAAAGGAAGACCAATACCCAGGAAAACTTATAACTTCAAGTGTTAAGAAAATCCATCAATCACATACACTAACATACTTGAAAGCTTCTCATTTGCAAGAGAATCAGTTCTGAAACTACCTTCATATATCCAGATCGTTTTACTGAGTTCTTTTGAAAACAATCTATTCTCAAACACGAGTTGAGTATAATCAGATTCAACCAATCTCCTTAAATCATTATTGTGTAAACTCAAAACTATAAGGGTTGTTTATAGTTTGAGTAGCTTTGTAAAAATCCTTTATGATTAAAAGGTGAACTATAAAATCCTATCAGGATTGTTAGGTGACTTGATTGAATCCTTTCTGGGTGGAAAGGATTTGCTGTTACAGATCAAGGTTGATCTTAACTGTGTAAAACCAAGATCGTTCTCCGTTTGAACACTTAGTAAAAATCTCACAGTTGTGAGGACTGGACATAGCCCGAGTTGGGTGAACCAGGATATATCGTTGTGTGGTATCTCTTCCTTATCTCTATTTACATTCAGTCATTTTAATTATCAAGTTAAATAGAGAAGCTAAAACTGTGATTTTAACTAACCAAGAACGTTCTCCGTTTTCTGTTTCCAGAACCAAGAACGTTTTCCGTTTTCATAACCAAGATCATTCTTGAGTTATTTTCTTAAGATTTTAACAGGAAATTTTAAATAGGCAAATTTACAATTCAAACCCCCTTCCTTGTAAATTGACATTGCTACTTCAATTGGCATCAGAGCTTGGTCTTTAAAGAGTCAACACTTTAACAAGCGCAAGAGAAAAAGATCTAGAAGGAAAAATGTCAAAAGCAAAATACATTGTTGAAGGAGGATCTTCAAACAGGCCACCCTATTTTGATGGAACTGATTACTACTTCTGGAAGAACAAGATGCAGTTGTTTCTAATATCTCTAGATACAGGAATGTGGTGCATCATTATAGATGGAGATTTGATACCAAGAGTTGATCAAAATGATTCAACCTCTGCTGAAAAGAAAGAAATCGACTGGACACCTGAAAACAAAACTAAGGTACTCCTAAACTCAAAGCTCAATTATTCTTATCGTGTGCTTTGAGCAAGGAAGAAAGCGAAAGAGTTGATGAATGCACAACTGCTAAAGAAGTTTGGGATACACTGCAAACTCATCATGAAGGAACAGGCCATGTCAAAGAAACAAGAATAGACATTGGCATAAGGAAATTTGAGTTGTTCGAAATGAATGAAGGAGAAACCATTGATGAAATGTATTCAAGGTTCACAACTATAGTGAATGGGATGCGTTCTCTTGGAAAGGCTTACTCAGTACAAGACAAAGTGAGAAAGATCATGAGATGTCTTCCAGCCATATGGAGACCGATGGTCACTGCTATAAGCCAAGCCAAAAATCTTGAAGTGCTTGAATTAGAAGAAGATAAACCTGTCAAGAAAGGAAAAGCAATAGCCTTGAAGGCATCTCAAGAAAGGATACCAGTACAAACAGAAGAAAAAATAGAAGAAGCTGGACAAGAAGATGCTGATGAAGAAATTGCTCTTCTCACTAGAAAATTTCAAAGACTAATGAGAAGAAGAGATCAGATCAAGAAAGGATTTCCAAACAAACGAGAAAGTCCCAAAACAGAAGTAGACAAGAGTCAAATCACATGTTTTGGATGTAATAAGTTGGGACATTACAAACCTGAATGTCCCCTAAGTAAAAAACCAACAAACAGATTTCCCTTCAAAAAGAAATCAATGATGGCCACATGGGATAACTCAGATGAATCTCATGAAGAAGAAAATGAAGAATCCAACATATGCTTAATGGCAAATACTAAAGAAAATGAGGTAACAAATTCTGAACCTTGTCTTTTGCGTGATAAAGGAAAAAGAATTTGACAACTTGCTCAATGATTCAAAATTTCTTGTTCAAAAGTGTAGTTCTTTAAAAGAAAAATTTACAAAGAAAAAGAAGAGAAAGAAAAAACTCAGGCTATGAATGATAAGCTGAAAGAGATCATTCAAAATCTGAAAGAATCTCAGCCCAAGGATTTTAAAACTGAAAAACAAGAAAGTCAAGAACATTCTGCACTTCAAAAGTAAAACATTCTCCTTAAAGATGAATCTGAACTTCTTAAAAATGATCTGCCAAATTTCATTAGAGCCACTGAAACATTTCAAAATATCATGGGATCTCAAATAGGAATATTTGATAAAGCTGGTCTTGGTTTTAATCAAACTCAAAAAACCAAAATGTATGAGAACTTTTTTATTCCAGAAAGAAAAGAAAGTAAATGCAAAATCAAATGTTCATATTGTAGTAAGATTGGGCATCTTGAATTTGCATGTTATTTTAAGAAAAGAGATGAGAAAATCAAGAACAAAAAGATCTTCAAAAAGGGAGAAAGGAGAACGTTCTGGAATTTTATCAAAACCAATTAAAACTCAATCTTCTAAACTGTTTCCAAAACAACTTACTAGATGTTCCTCTTGTTCTAAGATTGGACACTCTGAATCAACATGCCTTATTAAGAAGGAATCAAAATTTAAAACTAACCCTCAAGGACCTAAGACCAAATGGGTACCTAAAGTTAATGAAACAAATCATGCAGGTTGGATTTCAAAGTGTCAACAAAAAGTCATGGTTCTTGGACAGTGGCTGTTCAAGACATATGACAGGTGATAAAAATTGCTTCATGTTCTTCGTCAAGAAAGATAGAGGATCAATCACCTTTGGAAATGATAATCAAGCTCGGATTAAAGGTAAAAGAACAATTGGTAAGAAAAACTCTGCCCAAACAACTGATGTTCAATATTTGAAGGTCTGAAACATAATCTCTTAAGCATTAGTCAACTATGTGACAATGGCTTTGAAGTTATTTTCAAACCTAACCTATGTGAAATCATAAAAACAAAATCTAGAGAAGTACTGTTTTCTGGAACTAGAAAGAGAAATCTTTATGTTTTATATCTTGAAGAACTACTTGATGAATCCTACTTCATGTCTATCGATAAAGATAAATGGATTTGGCATAAGTGGACAGGTCATGTCAGCATAAAAACTATTTCAAAAATTTCAAAATTAGAACTTGTTAAAGGATTACCAAAATTGAATTTTGAAAAAGATAAGGTATGTGAAGCATGTGCTAAGGGAAAACAAGTTAAAAGCAGTTTTCATTCAAAAGAGTTCATCTCCACAAACAAAACTCTTGAACTACTTCACATAGATCTATTTGGCTCTGTTAAAACAACAAGTTTAGGAGGAATGAAATATGGCTTTGTTATTGTTGATGATTTCTCACGATACACTTGGGTATTATTTTTAAAATAAAAAAATGATGCTTTTGATGCTTTCAAAATCTTTTGTAAAAAGGTACAAAATGAAAAGGATTCCAGCATCATTTCTATAAGAAGTGATCATAGAGGAGAATTCATAAATGCCTCTTTTAAAACCTTCCTTGAAGAACTTGGCATTTCTCATAACTTATCTTGTGTAAGAACTCCTCAACAAATATGAGTTGTTGAAAGAAAAAATAGAACCTACAAGAAATGGCAAGAACAATCTTGGAAGAGTCTAACGTTGAAAAATATTTTTGAGCTGAAGCTGTCAATACATCATGTTATATTTTGAGCCGTGTATCCATAAGAAAAATCATAAACAAAACACCATATGAAATCTGGAAGAACAGGAAGCCAAACATATCATATTTTCACATTTTTGGTTGTTATTGTTATATTTTACAACATCGCAATGATATCTCAAATTAAACCAAAATCAATTAAAGAAGCCATAGTTGATCAATCTTGGATTGAAGCCATGAAGGAAAAACTGCTGCAGTTTGAGAAAAATGAAGTCTGGACCTTGGTACCTAATCCACAGGATCAAACAATCATTGGTACACGTTGGGTTTTCAGAAACAAATTAGATGAAGAAGGTAAGGTTTTAAGGAACAAAGCAAGATTGGTTGCTCAAGGATACAACCAACAAGAAGGTATAGACTACGACGAAACTTTTTCTCCAGTTGCAAGATTAGAAGCTATTCGTATACTTCTTGCATATGAATCTCATAAGCTTGTTAAGTTATTTCAAATGGATGTTAAAAGTGCATTTTTAAATGGTTTTTTAAATGAACAAGTTTATGTAAAACAACCTCCTGGTTTTCAGGATCAATGAAAACCAAATCATGTTTTCAAACTTACCAAAGCTCTATATGGTTTAAAACAAGCACCAAGAGCTTGGCATGAAAGATTAACTTCCTTCTTAATCAAAAACTGATTTTCTAGAGGAAAAATCAACACTACACTATTCAAGAAAATTGATAAAAATGATTTACTCATTGTGTAAGTGTATGTCGATGATATTATCTTTGGATCAACTAATGAAAAGATGTGGGATGGTTTTTCAAAACTCATGCAAAGTGAATTTGAAATGAGCATGATGGGAGAGTTAAGGTATTTTCTTGGCTCGCAAATTATACAACATGAAAATGGTATTTTTATTTGTAAAGATTTGTTAACTAAGTACAAAATGAATGAAGCAAAAATTATGAAAATGGAAAATCTGTTTCTGAAAAGGAATATAGAGGAATGATTAGTTCTTTGCTTTATTTAACTATTAGTAGGCCTGATATCGTATTCGCAGTGGGATTATGTGCTAGATTTCAATCTGCACCAAAAGAACCTCAGTTAACTGCAGTAAAATGAATTTTTAGATATCTTGTTGGAACTACTGATCTTGGCCTTTGGTATAGAAAAGGTTCTCATTTTGATCTTGTAGCATACTGCGACGCTGATTATGCTGGAGATAAAATTGAAAGAAAGAGCACCAGTGGAGCATGTTAGTTCCTAGGTGAAGCATTCATCTATAAAATTCATAACGCATGCGCCATCAATTATGGATACATCAATCGCACATTCACGACACATCAACATCTCAAACACAACAAATTCAATCAATTTAAATTCCAAAATTTCACACCAAATTTAATCTCCAAAATTTTCAACCATAAATCACCAAATTTAATCTCCAAAATTTTCAACCATAATCCACACATAAATCACATCTCAAAAATTCATAATATTAATTATGAGCACATAAACCACACCAAACTTGAATCACCACAACCCACATCTCAAACACATTAAATTCAACTTCCACAATTTCACCCATAAACACATTAAATTCATTTTCCTCCAATCTAGACATAAAATACATCTCAAAATTCATAATATTAATTATGAACACATCAATCACACCAAACATGAATCACCACATTAATATATCAGAGTTCTCCCTACCGCTAACTCGGTGCCAACGGTCTCGATTCCTTTTCGAGACTCAAGGAGCTAACTACATAAACATAAATATTTATAACAATTTGTTCACAACTAAAATTTATCCAACCACAAAAAAATTCCCAAAATTATATCTTTTTCACACACCAAACTTTTACAACCAAATAATCTACATTAATAAAAAAACTCCACATTTCCAAACATAAACCACCAAATTAAATCTCCAAATTTTCAACCATAAATCACCAATTTAAATCTCCAAATTTTTAACCATAAATCACCAATTTAAATCTCCAAATTTTCAACCATAAATTACCAATTTAAATCTCCAAATTTTCAATCATAAATCACCAATTTAAATCTCCAAATTTCTACCCATAAACACCTTAAATTCATTTTCCACAAATATGCACCTCAAACACATCAAATTTATTTTCCACAAATTCACACATAAGGTCCTAAATGCAAACTAAAAGTTTGGAAGGAGCCCTTACCTCAACGGTAGCTCTAACAACCGATTACGGCACCGCGATTATTTCCGGTAAAAACTTTGTTCGCGACGTCGCTTCCAAAGTTGGCTCACTAGCACCGCAACGTGGCAAGGAGCAACTTTCCCTTTTGTCACTTCTCGAATGGAAGCTTAGATGTAGAAGAAAATGAAGGTTTTGTATTTTGGGTTTTGGTTTTTTTTTTTTTGAAAACTTAAGAAAACTGAAGGAAGAAGAAAGAAATTGAAACAGGCAAGAAAATGTCGCGGTTTTGCTTTCTCTTACATATACATATATATAAAGTTACCAAATAATATATATATATATATATATATATATATATATATATATATATATATATATTATTACTTATACTAACATAATGTTATATATATATATTATAATTAAACCAAATCAACAAATATCTAAATATTCTTACACACATCACTTCACTCACATCTCAAACTATTTTGATAAAAATATCTACTCTCGGCGCAACTCAATTGACAGGTAAAATTTTCAGCAACCAGAGTTATTTTTAGCAAAACCGTCCGGTAATAAATTCTTCGTAAAAAAAATAAATTATTTCTCGCCAAATAATTTTAAATGGTCTCAAAAAGATATTTCTGGCATTTAACACACAAAATACCATTAAAATTGGCTAAAAAGCCTCATAATTCAACACCAAAAATATACTAAAATTGCTTAAATTAGAATTTAAAACTAAGGGTCTTACAGAAGTCATACTTCAAATGGTGTGCGCTGGAGCGCAAATTCCTACGCTTGGGACACATTTATGTAGTTTTTAACTATTATTTCTAACCCAGGGGCGCTCTTGACATTCGCTGGAGTGCACGACGCGTTGTAGAATACATAAAAGTGCGATTTTCTCACTTTAGGGATCTTTTTGGCTATGTTGAAGTGTGGAGACTTGTGCCTTTACAGAGAAACTCAGAGAAGGCTGATTCTAACACCATTGAAAGAATTTTATCACGGATCATTCATAAATAGTTTTTATAATTCTTCTTTAATTTCTATTTTTTGTTCCTTTGTTATGAGTAACTAAACCCTCTTTGTTAGGGATGAGTAGAGCTTGATGAAACCCTTGAATATGTGATTTGATTTCTGATTATTTGAATGAGTTTATTGAATTATTTTTCTCATCTTTGTAAAGAGAATTCGATAATAATTCAATAAAGGAATTCAGTAATTAGGATCAAATAGAAACCAAGGTTGAATTCAAATTGAAACTCATCCTTGACATTTTTCTCATTATAAAAGTTCAATATTATTACTCTTGTTAGTTTGACAATTATTCAATCAACTAAGAATTTTTTATTCAATTTTAGTAATTAAATATAATTCAATAGTATAACGTAGTACTTGAGTTCGACACTCGATCTTATCATTTTAATATTGCTTGCAACTATTAAGTACACTTGTTGAACCGCTATCAGTTATCCTGTTGGGAGTAAACATAGTGGAATGGAGGAGAAGAGAATAGTTTTGACAAACATTTGAAGAAAAACGTAGGTATATATAGAAAACTAAAGTAGAGAAGGCGAAAATCAAAAGTTTCAATTTTAACGAGCAGTGACAAACATTCCTTATAATTTATATTCAATAATGAGATTTCTAAGTCATTCCTTTGAGTGTCTGAGATTTCTCAATAATGATATTTCTAAGTCATTCCTCAAAATATTTTGAAAAACAAGATTTTGAACACAAAGGTTGTTGTTGTGAACTAAAAAAAAATGTGAAGTAGAATATTTGCTCGCACAAATATTGACTTTTATAATTTATAAATTATATCCATAACAAGCTGTTTTTTATCATTCCTTTTTTGAACATAAAAGAATTTGAAATAAAAGTTAAAGATAGGAATGAACTGACAACACAATATAGACCAAACCAACTATCGATATTTTCTAGTAGTCAAGGATCATTACTCTCGCGCAATAAAGTGTTCAATCACAAGAAACTAAGCTCTGATATCAATTGAAGGTACTGAAAAACACAAGAAAGAATGATTTTTATTATGTTGATCATTTCAAAATCTTCTTTGTTAGTTTAAAATGGGTTCTTTATCAATGGTAGTGGGAATGAATGGACAATAATACTTATTCCGTAGATACTGAGTTTGATTCTTACAAAAGGCAAAAACTCGTTAATTTCCAACCAAAAAAAGAGAGTGAGAAGATCGTGAATAACAATGCCATTCAGAGGGATTAGGATGCTACAAAAAAGGCACAACTCTATTGGTAGTGGGTATGAATGAATGATGGTACTTATCTCCTAGGTACCGGGTTCGATTTCCACATAAGACAAAAACTCGTTAATTTCCAACTGGGAAATGAGGTGAGAAGATCGTGAATAACAGTGACGTTCAAAGGGGCTGCGATGCTACAATTTTTACTTGGAGAATTGAATTTTTAACTTGAAAGTTAGCCGATATATCCAACTAAAAGATCTCGACAATGATTCTCTTTTCTTCATACAATTACGCCAATGAAGGAATTATGCTCTTCAGCCGTGGATTCCTTAACTACTCCTGTAATTATAAGGTTCTCTTATATATGAGATTAGACTTAGTGTTTTGATTGATATTTTCAAAACTAGGTTTGTCTAGATTAATTGGTGTGTATGTCTATGATGATTCTCATTTATCAATCACTTGCAAAAACAATTTGAATCAGAATGCATTAAAAACCATATTTTAGCATGTGTAAACTTTATTGCATGTTCCTATCAAGTTAATACACTTTAAAATCCATTAAAAATCATTTGTAAGTCTTCTTTTAATTTTGTAAATCAACTCACATTCTAAAATCAACTTACAGAAGTCCATAACTTATTTTTTATGTTTTAAACACTTTGAATCGACTCGCAGGCCCTGTGAATCGACTTGCAATAAAAAAAGAGGTTTTGTGAATTAATTCATTTACTTGTGAATTGATTATACTACTTCAAACTCCAACATTAGTTTGCAAGACACGTGTAAGTCAATTCACAACCTCTATGAATCAACTTACAACACTTGGCATGTTGATTTATGATAGTTACAAATTTTTTATTTCTGTTAGGAAGCATTAGATTGTGATATGATCCTGTTTGTAATGATTCACTTTAAGGATCGTTCTAGGTTGAAAACTTACAGATTTGAGCCAAAATCACGTTTTGTTGGAGAACGCGATACCCGAAGCTAGGAAACTCAGAATCGGGCGATTCCAAAATGAGGTGAAAGATGACGTTCCGAAACGCAAGTTAGGCTGTTGAATCACCGAAAACAAGTTTGTAGAACTCGAGATAAGATCGCAGGTTGGTGAACACGAAAATTGGTAGAAATTGTGTATTAGGGTTTAATGTAAAGGAAACTGAAAATTATAAAGAAACAAAAGATGGATTAGGTTGAGAAGATGAAGAAGGCGCCACAATCAAGGATGATTGATAAGCCAATGAAGAATCGCCACAATGGTAAGGAAGCCATTGATAAGACTCAAGCAAGTTCTAATCCAAGAACTTAAAGAGGAGACCTAACTCATTCACAATTCTCAATAGAGAAATTTTAATTCATTCCAAAAAATCCCTTTCAATGAGGTTACAAATTCATAGTTATAGTAAAATTATCTCTAAACCTAAATGGGTCATAAATGACACCATTCTCTAGGCCCAAATTGGGCTTTCATCCTTTTTTTTTTATAAAAATAAACTAAATGTAAGGAAGCTAAGTATCTTCACTTACATATAACATCAACTAAATCTATATTAAAACTATTACAATTCCAAATTAAAGCAAACTAAGAATTATTACAAACCAAATGAAAATAAATAAAGTTCATCCTAATTTATTAAAAATATGGATCATCTTCATGCTCTTGAGATCCTTATCAGATTGTGGCTAATATTTTCATGTATCATTTAAATACTCTTATGAACCATTTGTAGCATTAACGAATACTTTCAACCATTCCAAAAACTTCAAGAATTCAAGATCATAATCTTAGATTGAATACTCTTTTTGATTCAAGTCAAAACTGTGATCAAAGTCTTGTGTGAGAAACAACAAAGAGGGGATATCTGTGTTGGAGTGATTATTCCCAACACAAATAATCGAGGGGATATCTATTGATGTTGTGTTGAAAGGCTGAAGAGGGGATATCTTTAGTTTTGCTAGAGAGAGATTTTCTCTAGGATTCTAGCCTGCAAGAGGTGAAAAGGAGTCTTCTTATTGAAGATATGAGTTCATATTTCTGTGGAGGATTGTTCCAAGATTTCTAGTTTTAAGAGTGTCTAAGAAACAAGGAATTGTTGTACATGTTGTAACAATTGTTGACGGATCTTATAAATGTATGAATTGAAATACAAGGAAGAAATTTTCATTCTTTGAAAGAGGACTAAATGTACTCTACATGCGAGGACGAAGTAGAGGAACCAATATAAATTGTTGTTTGTTTTTCTCTTTCCTTTAACTCATTTAAATTCTACAATTTTGTATCTTTATCAATTTTGTATATTGGAATTTGGAGGTGAAATCTCAGTTTTCTACTATTTGTGATAGAAAGATTAATAACATTGAAAATTATGTTAAGGATTAATTTCATGTTTTGAATTGTTGAAATAAAAATCTGTTTTGCATGATTTTCAACAATTGTGAATTAATTCTTAACTGAAGTTTATGTTTTTCTGTTTTTCAATAGTTGTGTAATATTAAAGTGTTCTAATATTCTTCGCAAATTGATTAAATAAAAAGTATTATCAAACCATACAATCAAATATTATTTCTTGTATAAAATTACAATGGTTCATTTGTGTTAATCGATTGCAATACCATATAAGTTTTAAAATATATTTTGAATATGTTTAAAACTATTTTCAGCCGTGTGATCGATTAAACTCTAAGAAGGAGGACTCTATTCAACCTCCTTTCTAGAACCCATATGACATTTTTAGTAACAACTGCAATTAGTATTAGGTTAGATGATGATAAATTTTGAGAACTACAAACCTAAGTAAAACTTAATTGAATGTAATGATAAAATGCGAGTAAATTGATTTTTATCGATTAATGTGTGTTTTAATGATAACTACAATGAGTATTTATAGGTGAATGCTAAAGGCCAAATCCTATTTGTCGTGGCCAATTAAAGATTGATTGTGCCCTAACTATCATACTTGGCCATGCTCACGTGATTGTTTATTAGATTGTGGTCTGCTACTATTCACCTAGCATTCACACGTACTTGCTTATCCCCTCATTTTGGTTCTTAAAAAATAGACCCCTCATGCTTAACTCATTACTTCTCACTTTATTTAGTTCAAAACTGCCGAGAAATGAGTTTTAGAATGTCGAATTATCAGTCAACACCATATTTAGATTATATTTGACTTGAAATTATCTTAAAGGACCTAATGCAACTGAAAAAAACTCGACTTTGTTTTCCTCAACTAGTTCACCATATACCTACGAGGGACTCAATTGCTTATTCCTCAGCTTATCCTAAATTCAGTTATTTACCATTCTCGGTTAACCATTAAAAATATTTGTTTAGCATAAACAAGGTGTGGAATGGACATTACCATTAATCTTATTATAGTTGACCAAAATGTGTTACGAAGAAATAACATTGCTTTCCAATGTTAGGAAGAAATAAATATTTTAATTTCCATTGTCATGAAAATAATTGTTTCAAAAACGAGTCTTTTTTATTAGGGTTTCACAACGATCGGGTTGAGTTGGGATTGAGAAAAATTAGGACCTTTATGTAGTGAATCCCGATTTTAGTTTAGTGGATAAATTATCAACTACTTTCTTTGATCGGATAGGATCAAATCATTAATTTCTTAGTTAGGTTGGATATTGTGTTACCCATATTCTTATTTTCGTTCTTTTATATATCTAATTGCAAAAGATGAATTGTTATATTTTTTCAAAAAAAACGACTCAACCTTATTTTTCTCAAAAAATACGGAATTTATTTTCACTATTTTTTTAGATCAAATATATAAACATAAAATAAATCATTTGAGAAATTTTAGATAATATATAAACATAAAATAAATCATGTTTTCTAATATGCATTTTTTTTTACTATAATTGTTTTGGCTGTTTGAGAGATATTAATTTGGGTGCATTTTTTTAGTTTGGAAATTTTGTTATGCTATTCTAGTCGCAGGTACAGCTCCATGTATATGCTAGACCTTGTTTTAAGTTTTGTACTATACTATGTCCATGATTGGACCGGACCATTTCTAACAAATTCCAAATTATATATATGTAGAAAAAGATTTTAAATCGTAAGATTCATCATAAAATATTTATAAGAATCGATTTGAGTCACATGGATTTACCTTGTTATGACATAATTTACGGCACACTACTAGAAAATTTGAATTTAGCGTCAGTCAAAAGCCCACGTTAATAGGCCAAAAGCCAACGCTAACGTTGATTTAGCGTCTGATTAGCGTCGGTGTCGGGCCTAGACTAAAACAGTCGAAGCTAATACATAGCGTCGGCTAAATGTCATCCGACGCTATATTAGCGTCGGCCATGCCTACTCTAAGCCGACGCTAGTTATATCCGTTGACACGTCATCAGAAAAAATTTATTTGCGTCGGACATCGACGCTAAAGTCAACAAATTGTAGTCAACAAAGTAGTTAGCGTCGGCCGATCCGACGCTACGGTCAACCAAAAGTCAACTTTATTTATAATACAGTGTCGGTCCGGCTGATGCTAGTAGTCAACAAATGATCAGCGTCGGACAAAGCCGACGCTAATGGTAAATATATTTTAACGTCTTATATAATAATTGATACTTAAGAAGCATTAAAAGTCATTGCATTGACAACATAACAAACGCACCATAGTATTAAATAACAACTTAACAAAGTATCATTTATTTTGAAACTACAAAATAATAACATAGTATCAAATAACAACTTAACAAAGTTACTTAATACATAATTGTCAACCAATGACTACAAAAAGTAAGCATAACTATGAGATCAAGGTTCGTCCAGCGACAGGTCGTCCAAATCATCATCGTAATGAGGATGCGAAGGAGGATGACTCGCAATAGATGATCCACCTACTGATTGACGGTTCAAAGTGCAATATTATCTCCAAAAAATTGTTTTAATGCATCAAAATCAATCTTTAACTTCTTTGAACGCTCCATAGCCTCTTCAGCGACCTTGGTAGCCACTTGAGCTTGGGCCACTGCATCCTGAGCAATTTGTTCAGCGCTAGTTCTAGTTACCCTCTTCGCTTCTAAAGACATCACAGTCATAATTAGAAGGATTTTGGGATTGTTGTGTAAGCGATATACACCCATGTTGGACGTTAATAGACAAGTCTCCCGTACCATAAACTCGACCACGAGTGCGGCCCCCTACAGATTGTGTCCATATCGTAAGTATTGTCGCTCCATCTACCTTTTTAGCACCATCTACACTTGTTTCCCCAAGTTGTGTTTGTACTTCCTCCAATTTTTTTTAAATGTTCCCTGATCAATGGAATAAATTAATAAGGTAATATATGATCCAATTTCTAAAATAAATTAAACAAACAAGTCAAGATATAGATAACATACTAACTTACACCAATACATGTATAATAAAGGGATTGCTCTTCTAGGACTCTTGGTGTAAATGAGATCATATTCTTTTTTGGTTGATTTGTAATATAAAGAATTTGCATAAAGAATTTACATAAATAAAGAACATACATAGGTAGATTATGCGCGACTATCAACCCAAGTGCCATTTTTCCTCTTGTGGGTTGTCAAAAATAACTCATCGGGAAGTAAATCTCTTTGAAGGTTATTGCTCTACAAATAAAATCAAGATTATTGGATCACATCTCACAAGTAGATATCATAACATTAAATTGTATTAATATTAGGTAAATGTGAATTTAATATATACGAGCTCAAGTGCAACATCAATATGAGCCTTGCGGCCTAAGGTGTGGACAGCCCCGCCTCTTGCTGAAGCTCGATTGGTCTTATTTTGGTTGGAGATGTTCTTGAATGATATACCTTCCCAATATGCTTGAAGACCAGTTCAAGCTTGCTCACCTATCCAACTAGCTAGGTCGAGTCCCTTTTTTCCTCACCTTTGTAAGCATATATGATAGTCTTTTAGCAGCCTTTTGTTCACACAGACGTTTCACAATATCATTATCACAAGGATCCCACGACACATTCTCCTGGGAATAACAAAAAGTGTATATGTACTAACTACTATCAACAAAACAGATAACGCAATTCTCGCTATATATGCTAGAAAGATGAAGTGAACATATAATTTTATTCAAAGGCTTACCGCAAACTTTTCAAATCAATCTTGTCTAATTATGTTAGTGGTTGCACTCCAACCATAGATAGGCTCACGAAACTGTTTTTGTATGGCATACCTAATGGCACCTGCAACTGCGTTGCTAGGACTAAGTGTGCATTAATGTATTGAAGAAATAGAGTATAAAGTAAATAAAATGTGTCTATACTTATGCTTCTAGTATAACTCATGGTCTTTTGTTGATTGATGCTGAAGAAAATAAACGAGTGTATAATTCTTATGTATAAAACTCTAATTTTTATGTATAAAACTAATTGTAAAAACAATTTATTCCTTTGTATAATTCTTCAAAAAGATTTATTTAATGTACAAGACTCTCTTCAAAAAAACAAAAAGCATTAATTAGTTTTTTTTTTAAAAATACTTCTAATTAAATGTAATGAATTCAAAAACCAATTACTTATCTCTCTAAATAATTAAAGGATAGTTTTAAAAAAATGTACTCATACATTATTGACAAATTTAATATTAAAGCTATTTTATTTTTATTTTTTGTACATCGATCGAAGAAATCTTCCATACATGAATTATAATAATCATCACCATGTATCTAGAATATGACAATAATTCATACATTTGAATGTTTTAGAAAAGTCACATAAATATCTCATTAAGTACAATCATTGCAACTATATAATACTTAGTCTACAAACATCCTCTGACATACCAAAATATAAAATAAATTACAAATTAGACAAAATCTTACTACAGTGTTTTATCCTCTGATGTTTGAATCTCAACCTTAAGCCCTCTTATATGCTATAATATATATAAAAAATAGGGAGGGGGCGGGGGGGTAAGATAATAATCTTAGTGAGTTCTATAAAAAGAGATAACTACAGTTCAAAGAATTTTCCTTAGAAGCAATATCAAGCACGCCATGAATATGAAATTTTATTTAAGAAAACATTCCTTAATCTTTTCTTCCTTTTCCTTAAAGTATGGAAAAGTGCATGTTCCTTTCTTTTTTTGAAAGTATGAAAAAGCATCCTCAATTATCTTGACGTGGGTCACCAAGATAATTGAAACTTCTTGGTATAATTGGTCTGGTCATGACCTCAATCGGCATCCCAGTTGTTCTTCCTTTACTTATGTTTCATGTCTAAAACAATCTTCAATGTCCTACCGTAACTGATTAAGACTACGCATCAATTGCAAGTAATTAACTAACTTCAACATCATAGATATGCAAAACATGAAGTATAAATTAGTCTCAAGTCAGTCTTCAGAAGGAAATTACAATTAGAGGGACTTCCTAGTTAGTGGGAGTCCAAATCAGTGGGGATTATAGTTAGAGGAAAAAATGGATTAGAGGAAGAATTGGATCAAAGGCAGTCTGATCATGTCTAAAACAATCTTCAATGTCCTACCGTAACTGATTAAGACTACGCATCAATTGCAAGTAATTAACTAACTTCAACATCATAGATATGCAAAACATGAAGTATAAATTAGTCTCAAGTCAGTCTTCAGAAGGAAATTACAATTAGAGGGACTTCCTAGTTAGTGGGAGTCCAAATCAGTGGGGATTATAGTTAGAGGAAAAAATGGATCAGAGGAAGAATTGGATCAAAGGCAGTCTGATCATAGGAAGAAATGAATCAGAGGTAGCTTGATCAGAGAAATTACTAGATAAGAGGAAGTCTAATCAGAGGAAGAACTGGATCAGAGGAACGAATGAATTAGAGGCAGCCTCATTAGAGAAAAAAGGCTTGATCAGAGGAAGGAATGAATTAGAGGCACCCTGATTAGAGGAGTCTGATAAGAGGAAAGGCTTTATTAGAGGAGGAAATGAATCAGAGGTAGCCCAATTAGAGGAAGAACTGAATTAGAGGAAGTCTAACCAGAGGAAGAACTGGATAAGAGGAAGTCTACGTTTAGACGGAATTTCAAAAGATACATAGAACATCCAAAGGGAAGGTTCAGATGATACGTTAACACGAATAATACACCAGTTAGCCCACTAACATCTCACCCTCATTCATTCAATCCTTAACACATTATAAATGTTCACACACATATGCAGAATGGATAAATTTGAAGAGCAAAGTGCAAGTTTCAACGGTTCCTACATGCCAAACCTCACAATTTTTCTCACTCTCAATTTTATAGGTTCCATTGTTTCAAACCCAAAAAACTAATTCCTAACAGCAAATGAATTTAAAATAGACCCGGAAACCCACATGAAATTGTGAAAATTTGTCCTAGGAAAAGAACTCACACTCTTGACAAGGAGAATTTCCTTTAGAATCGAGTTGGGTTGTGAAAGTTGTCTAGTGCTTTAGCTCTCAACATTTCTGCCTCTGTTGCAATGATTCGATTATTAGATTCTCTAATTTGCTCTTTATCTTCTTTTAGTGCTGCTTTGGACGGTAAATGACACTTAAGAGCAAGGAAATGACATGTATGAGGTTGAATTGGAAGAAGAGAACTTCAAACGATTGCTGCCAATGAAGGATCTTGGAAAGAAAAGGAAGGCAAGAGATGATGTTGATGAACATTAACAGATTGTGATTGTGTATTAGGATGAAAGGAAAAGTGTAGTTGGTGATGAAAGTGAAAGTCATAATGGTTTTTGTGTACCTATGAATGAGAGAGAAAAAGAAAAATGGATGTTTCCTTCTTTTGACACTTGTATTTATTAATACTACCATTTTCATATCTCAATCGTGAACGTAAAACAAATTATAACTAAAAATTTACAATGTCTAAAAATTATAATAATTTAATTACTATCTTAATTTTATAATTACTTCTAAGATAGTGAAGGGTTATTACATGCATTGAACTAATAAATGATTTAATAGAAAGACAAATCTTAAACGCATTTTTTTAAGTGATTTTTTGTGGTTCTTAACTTAAGAAAATTCATAATTTTTTGAAAGTTTATTATAAAAACAAAACTTATTTTAAGTTTTTTCCTTGTGGAAAAAACCAGCCACGAGGTTGTGAACGCTGTTCATGTCTAACCGACTGGTCAGACCGACTCTTACAGTCTTACAGATTACAATAGCTACATCTTGCGGTGACTCAAAAATTCATGATAGCTATAAACAAATATAAGCAGTACATAAATTTATTTGTAGAAATTGAGAACCATAAGAAAATAAAAAAGTAAGACTGTTTGAAAATTATTAATATGGCATAAAGCATACAACTAATCACCTAATCAATGAACAAATCAACTATTTTCTGCCACACTAATTTCAATTCTCAACCAAAATAAACATTCAACCACTTATAATATACATCATACATAGTTATAAACACTTTTTGTACTTCAATCCCTTTCATAGCTCAATGAATTGTTATAAAAGCAGTATAAACTTATGACCATCATTATCTTTTCATTTGAAGGAACTTTGTCTATCCCAATTAGGCAGTGAACAATCTGAATTAATACTAAGATCCTTAATAATCCTGCTTGATTTTATAGGCACTGAAATACCCTTAAAACTTGGAGATCTTTGTTGGTAATTACCACCACCAGAACTAAGCTTACCCATTCTACCACCAATATTAAGCACTTCACTGTTAACAGATGACACAAATGATAACTTTTTCTTGCAAGGTGAATAGGTATCAGAATTCATGTCATAATTCCAAGTCCTTGCTTTTGGTGAGCTTGTTGATCTTGCTTTTGCTCTTGCTGATTCAGTTGCAGCCATGTATGCTGGAGTAACAGGAGAGCTTGAATATGATCTGTCTTCTCCTATTGAACACTGTCTCCTGTGAGGAGAGTATTTTGTTACTGGAGAATCCAATCCTTCAAGTGAATTTGGTCTTTGAGTAGTTCTTGGTTTAAGTTGTCTTCCTCCAAATTGTTCATCAGCTCTTGAATGTGAGCTGAAAACTGAGTCTAGATCTTCAAGTTCTTTGCTTTTTGAAAGTTGTGTGTCTACCCATTGCTCTAGCCAGTATCTCCATCTTCCATTCACTTTACTTCTTTCTGACTCTGCTGACCTCTGTGGGTTTTGTGAAAGTTAGTTTGAGAGCCCTTAAAACATGGTTTTAAATATAAAATGCAGTCACAATTGCGATTGTGGTCCCATTGAACTTACAAATACCTCTAAAATTGTTATATTGCAATTGTAATTGCAGTTGTGTGCTGTAATTTAAAACCACGCTTAAGGTAAAAAATAGGGTGGCAAGAGATGAGTTTGCCAAATCGGTCTATGTAATGTCATTTTAGGCGGAATCGAGTTGATTTTTGAACTCGACTATCAAAGTCGGTCTGTTTCGTTTTACTCGTCAAAAATAAAGATTGGTGATGGTGCGGGTTGGCTCGTCGAGTCAGTTAAAAAAAATAATAAATTGAAAATAAACATTTTTTTCTTTTATTGCCAACTTTGATCTTATATAAAAATGAAACAAATGATCAAAATACCAAGACAAATTACCAAAATATTAAGACAAATGCTATTCTTTAAAAATTAATCTTTTAACTCATTAAGAGAAAGAATAATTTCATATTAAAACAAGCTAAGTAAAATATATGAAAGAGTTAGGAGCTTACTCTATGGTTAAAGGTGTATTCTTTTATTCTTTCTCTCTTAAGAATTGCTTCTTTCTTGATCATGCAAAATGCATCTACCTCTTCCTTCAATAAAGTGCTGTCATCCCACTTTCTTTCACTGTTTGAGTCCATCTGAAAATTTATGTTTCAAATTATTATAACTTGTACAAAACAATTAATAAGGTTCCATAATATTAAGAAGAACAAGTCTTTGCAATGTGAATTTTGCTAAGGAAATAGTATAAGTAACATGCTATATATATATATTGCTTACCTTAATTATCTTATCTTTAGAAAATTGCATCTCTTCATCTTCAATACAATCCCATCTTCCTTCAACCATTTGGAGTCTCCTTGCACATACCTTTGATTGTATATTTACAATGGACTGCAAACTCTTGAGAGTATTCATAGCTTGGCGTCTCACCGCTCTCCCACGAATGATAGCTTGAAGTTTCACAATTCCCTTCAATGCCCTCAAAGCAATCCTTGCCTGTAATGTCATAAGAGAACACAATGACTAAGTTTATAGTGAAGTTACATACAATTTTTAACAAACTAATCTAAACGAAATCCATAAGTGAGAATTTTAACAGTAAAGATTATGAAATAGAATTTAGACTGAAGAAAATAGTTTGAAAAAACTCACTAGGTAACCCCTAAAGGCAGTTTGAATTTTGATGGCTGCAAATTCTTGAATCTCTCTCTGGCACTCATATATTAATTGATGAACACAATTCCTAGTCTTAACAGGTTGAGATTCTTCTGAGTTTTCTTCATATTGAAGCATAACAACTTCATCAGCAGAAGCTGAAGCAATAGCTACTGTCAAACCATGCTTACTTTGTCCCTCCTCTGCTTCATTTTGTGACTTTGGTGGAGCTGTAATTGAAGGTAACTTCTTGCTCTTTAGTCTTCCAAATATCCATTTCCTTCTTTTCTCCTTCTGAAAAAAAATGCTTTTCTTTCACATTAGACTTAACAAAATTCAATACAATAAGGAAGTCGAAGCTTTGATATGCGCCATCAGCAAAATACTAACAATATTAATTATTAACGGTAAGAAAAACAAAATCTAACACAATAATAAAAATTTTAAAGAGCAAAAAAAAAGTGAATTACTTTCTTCTCTTGTGTGGAATGTGTGTCCCATTTGAAAAATTTCTTCACAAGATTAAACCAGCTCTTCTTTTTGGCCATTTAACAAACACCAAAAGGGTGAACTTCAATTTCTGTGATCTGAAATATTGAACCATAAGCATATAGTACTATATACACTTATAAAAAACATATCATGGTTTATTGCTATCTAGTAAATCTAAATCTCTCACATTAGAAGTGTGTGAAACGTACATGTGGTTGTTTACTAAGCATTGAATCATTTATTTAACTAATGTAATTTGTACAACTCAAACATTAGACTTTTCAAACAATTTGCTGAACTTGTCATAAAATGTGATTCTTATTTTGCATAAGTAGTCAAAGAAAAGACCAAATAAATATATACATGAATCAGAACCTTGATTTCAGTGTAAATAAATAAATTATACATAAATGCACAGAAGCCAAGATAGTTGGAAAAAAAGATGAGGAATATTTTGCAGATTTGGAATGAGATTCAAAGTTAATAACTTACTCATTTATTTTTCAAAAGTTTGGTTAAATAAGGACAAGATGCACCGTTTATAAGAGATTAAATTCTGAGGGAATTAATAGCCTTGAAACCAGAAAACATTCTTTATAATATAAGGAATGTGGAACTTATGATGAATATCATCAGTGAAAAAATGTTCACAAATATTTATGTGGGTGCAAATGTAATTCATATTTTTTGAATCACCCTCAAAATATTCATGACGATGAGTTTTAAGAACTGCTCCAAATGATAAACAAATAGTAACTGGAAGAATAATGAGAAATTCCTGTTTGGTTTCATGGGTCCTTTTCATTTTTATTTTCTCTCTTTTTTTTCCAACTGTAATAGGCATGTTCATGTGTGTGTTGGGTATGAAATGACACTACTATCCTTCATTGAAATTTGATAGTACATTCGTCTCTATATATAATGATATATCTTGATTGTATTATGGAAATTAAGAAAATTGGGAGCAGTGTTATATTTATTAAAAATACGAGTCATTTTACAAATTTATCTTTTAGATAAGAAATTTAGTTTATGTTTAAAAGGAGTCGGATAAAAAAGAAAAAAAAATAATAATAATTATGAAGAAGGTCCTATATTTAGAGAATTGAGTAGTGATAGCAAATGTAGCAAACATTGGAGGGTCAGAATATAACATGCGAATACTAACTAATTGATTAACTTCTAGTCTAATTGGTATAGAGTTTGGTTACTCCTAAAAAAGAATTTGGAAAAAAAAAATTGTGAATGGAAAATGTCTTACAAACTTTCTTAATCTTTATGGATTGATTGGATTCAATTCATATTATACCATGGCGATGTAAATAAAAATAAATAAATAAATAAATATTAACTTGTTGTATAAATACTCAATTTGATCTTTTGAAATTGTAGGAATGTATTTTTTGAACGTAGGAATGTATTTATTTAATCTCTCATGTTATTGATATTTTAAAATGATTATAGAAATTGTAAAAATTGAATCAATTTTTTCGTTTGTTGATATTTTGCAAGGATTAGAATGATGTAAATTTTTAATATCAATGATAAATTTGAAAATAAACATATAATGTTAGAGATGCATTTAAAAATAAATTTTTATAGAGAGATAAACTTGATAACATTTTGTTATTTCATATATCATTTTAAAATATTGGTATAATATTACGATTTCAAAAAGATTTAATTTAGATATTTAATTTATGATCATATAGTGTAGAGTTGACCAAATAGTTTGTCCAATTTTGAGTTGCCTTGCTATCAACTCATCTAAAGAGTGCGGGTGAATCACCCCAACATAGGTAGATAAATATACATGTAGATGAAGATAGATATTCCTTTCGATTTTGTATTTAAGCAAAAAAAGATGATATACACAAGAAATCAATCAATTTTTATTGATATTGAAAAATAAATAAATCAACTTCTAAAATTACTTTTAAAATATTTTGTAAACATAAATGTATTAAATATGATAACAAAAATAGGAGTAGAAAAATTTAAATTAAATGAAGAGTATTATGAGAAAAATAATATTTAACACAATAAAAATCGTTGAAAGTTGTTTATATTTTGAATTATAAAAAAGTATTTTTTTTGTTTATATTCAAAATCGGAAGAAATACATACATATAAAAGATAGTATAAAGAGTACGTTTATTTATTTAAGTCTAATTAAAAAATTCTCTAAACATATGTATTAATAAATTACAATAAAAAGAAAATTGTACTAAAAAAATCAAATACAAAAGTTCTCATACATCTTCAATGCTATATTTTTTTTTTTTTTTGACTCAAATATTTTTATATTTGAATCGCTAGTAAATGTCTTTGTTAACATTTCTCTATTTATAAATTATAATTATACATGCACTCACACTTTACTTCTTTCATCCTGCATAAGTAGCATGTGCGCAGAGTGGTCACATCACCTACACAAATGTGAATATGTACGATTGAGCATTAGTGTGTGACAGAGTTACACAAGTATTAGGAGACATTGTTACAGGTTGTTGTAGGGTGTGCGTGGTGGGGAATTGCATAATTGAGGAGAGTGTGTAAAATACTAGACACCTAATGTGCAAAGGGTAAGGAATGTGAAGAAAAAAACAAACGAGATTTTGATTTTAAGTTATATCAAGGGGAATACAGCTGTAAAAGGACCAAAAAAGAGGACTTGTCATAATACATTCTCACCTAAAGAGTAATATGAAAAGAGAAACCAAGAGCTTAATTTGTCACACTATAGGTTGCTTCAAAAACGACTGTTCAGTGTTAAGATAAAACATTTTTGTCTAGATCAAAATAGACTAATGAATCAAAGTTTTCTTAAATTTGTCCATTAGAACCAACTCTCATGTTGCAATGAGAGTTATTAGGGAACCATTTCTAAGAAAATGTATGGATAAAAAAATATAGTTAAGAGACAACAAATGGTGATTGAAAATGAATTTGTCTATAGAGTACAAGACTTGAAATATATTTGATGTGAACTTAATTAGTAAAAGACAAAAACTGGTTCCAATAGGGATTTCAATTCTGCCTAGTTGCCAAAAGCAAGCTACTTTTTAAGCAACCAACTGTAACATTTGCTACTTTAGCCCATACATCTATTGAATTTATTTATTTTAGTAGTTAATGTTATTAATATACTAATGGTGATAGGTGGCGGAGCGAACATACTTTGGTGGTATCTAATTTTTAAAATTTTAATTCATAAACTAAATATATTTTATTGTATATTAGAATTTTAGATTTGTGATGTAAACACTAATAAAATTTTGCAAACACAATTGCATAAAGATTACGAATTATACTGAAAATTTGATTGAGTTTTATAATTTTTCTCACAAAATTAAACCCAAACCAATGAATGGCATGTTGATTTGGTTAAGATCAATCAGGTTAACATTAGTAAAAATTAATATACTTATTTAAAAATATAATTTTGTTTTTCAAACATTAAACTTATTATACTACAAAAATAATTACGTAAACACTTTTTAAACTACAATGAGAAAAATAATATGTAAACGGTTAAAAAATATTTATATACAACACATATTTAATATAACACTACTGATATAGTCTAATGATTTTATTCAGATATCAGTGGTCGATTTTAAATGAATTTAAATCATACTTAAATCAACAGAGATTGAAATGAGCCAAACGAGTTGCATCGATATCTGGAATTATAACAAGAAGTCTGACAGGATTATTAGGAATAATACACTTAATGGTGGGACGGAAGAAACCAGACTGAAATCCTCTCATCTTGGAGGACACCACTTTTCCTATAGTCAAACTTTGTTTTTTTTAGGACCTAAAGGAGTTGAAGATCAGCCAACATTGGTCTTCCTCTTCTTTCAGCGATTATTGTCTTGGAGATTGACCACCTCAACATTATTGGAAATCAATTTCGGTAGGGAGTGGAATTTAATTGCAGTCGCCTAAACCCCTTGCTCTGTGTCTATAGGAGTGCCACTCAAAATGTGTTCGTTTAGAGAAGTTTGAATGACATTCACATTGGATGGCTTCAATGTAGTCTGCGAAGTGCTATTAGTGTCCTAGGACGTGCGCCTCTTCATGAAAGAAAGATACTGCTTATGTTAAAACAAATCAAAAATTAGTTAGGAAAATCAAGATGATATTAATATACATTTACTAAATCTGACTCGGACAGACACCCAACAAGGAGTTCATATGCCTCAAATTGAGAGCGGCATCCCAAGAGTTCTTTTGTATAGGTGCAAAAGATATTTTCTACCTGATTTCCCTTTTTATCTAAGACAATTTTTTGGCTTTACCAAAAACTAGTTCCTTCTCGAAAGTGTTGACGTAGGCCCGAAGACACTTGGCATTGTAAGCATTAGCCTCAATTAGTTCCATGACCTTGAATGTGAGTTCATCCATCTTCTTCAAGAAGTGGTGTTTTGTCTAATAATTTGGAAAAATGACTATCACAACTATTAACCGGATCCTTGGTCGCCTAAGGTTGATATGGTGTAATCATTGAATAAAGGAGTAACTTCGCAGAAAGCATCACGGACTTCACTAGACTTCAGCACCACACAATAGTAATTATTTTTGAAACTTTCAGAAAAAGGATGAAGGCCTCAAAAGATTTATTCCCCACTTAAAGGAAGCCAAACCTTGTTTACTTTAGGGTTCTCATCATGCCACATAAGTCCAAATATATGGAAGAAGAATGGGACTGAAGGTTTCAACTTGACGTACCGACACAATTTGAAAAACTTGAATGAAGGCCCATCAGTTCGGGTGAAGTTGGTAAAGAGCAAAGTCCCAAAATTAGAATAGAGGTTTTGAAGTCATTGAAGGGAAGTGAGAATCTCATATCTCAGAAAATAAACTCATACATAGATATAACACGACAGTCGTATCACAACAGATCTACATGTCCTTGGTCAGCTTGCAAACCATTTAGTCATTTTGGTCACCTACACCCATGAAGGCTTCAAACGTGGTGAAATCGTCATAATAGGAATATATGGAGATTGTTCCTAGAATCTCATCGGCCCTCCAATGCCATTCTCTAGCATCAGCGGGAAAGACTAGTGTTTTAAGGGGTTGCTTTCTTGTTTACCATGTTGAGCCTTGTTCAAATTAGATAATGGGAAAGTGATTCAGAAACTTTTAAATCAACTCTTCAATCCCTTCGGTGAAAGGGGATGAAGAAAAAACCCTATTTAGCCAGAAACGCTTAGGAATCCCAATAAAAGAAAGAAATGAAAAAGGAAAATAGAACTAGAACATTTGATTAAGAATGCAAAATTTATAGTTATAAAGGTTTACATAAAGCCTACAGAGTAACAAACGCCAACCTCTACCGCTCACGACAAAGAGTGAAGGCAAAACCATCTCATACATTCTAAGTTCAATCATGTCAAAGAAATGGCTAAAAGAGACACCTCATTGTTCCATTGATGAAACTTAAGTAACTAATCCTAAATAACTTCATAAATATGCAAATAAATTTGAGATAACCTGATAAAAAGAAACACCGTTGCATATATATATATATATCAAAACATAAGTGTGTTGTGGCTTGCTGCCACATGGTTTATTGGGACCTACACAACAAAACAAACCAAAACATGAGATTAGGCAACTAACTATAAAAAAACAAACGAACTTAATATTGGCTACACGCTACATATCCATATCACATCTGTCACACTACCATTACATATCTATATGGGATAAAACCCTAAGGGGTAGCAAGAAAAAATGAAGAAACCATAAGCTCATAAGACTGAGCCAGACCTTGTTGATCCCTCAGTGCCCCTTCCCTTGCATGGCCTTAGCCTTACCTTTGATATACTTGGCCAAATAGTTGATAGGTTGCACAGTTAGTGTCACACACCTGTCTTCTGCCTAAGTTATCAGGCATGTGATCCTCGTAGAAAGAGCGATAAAAATCTCATATATCATGAAACAGTAGTGCTTGAGTGACGCAAATGTGTCGATCGAATGTCACGTCTGTACGTCTAGGGATCCTAAAGGTGTAGGTCGCGTGTATGGTGTACGTCGCCATGTTGTCCTCTCTGTGTCGAAGCTCCAAGATCGATCCACTAGGCATGACCTGATGCCCTAAGGAAGTGTGGGGGAATGAAGTTCACCATCTACATTATAATAAAATATTCGACGTACACAAAATAAGGCTAAGATTTATGTACTAGTATAAAAGTAGGAATTTGGTGTAAAATAGGAATATATATCACACGCAAGTATTCATATAATCATACCTTATTCAAGATAATCTCTCAGATCAAGTTTTAACTATTTCAATGCCATCCTGAGCTATATGCTGACTCACGCCATTAAGTGTTGTCAAGGATACCTGCTAAATAACGATCAGGTATCACGTGACCACATGCCACCAACATCCCCTAAATAAAGGTCAAACGCCACCTAACTTCTTGTGGATTTGAAGTGTTATAAGTCGATTGCCTCTAAGAAAATAGGCTAAGATGTCAATTTTGCCTCACATGAGGTAACAAAGATCCCCAACAAATTGACCTCATATGCCCATACACATGGCAAATGAACTAAAAATCCTAATGCAAGTCTATATGACCACTCTAACCCTCAGTCCTACCATATCCATCTCTTATTATTCTTTTCAATAGTCTATATTGTATTTATTAATAATTCGCCATGAGTTCGATTATATTTTAAAATGTATTTTAGGATAACCCTAGAGCATTATAACCACTAAGACATCACCCTATTAAGCTTATTAGGGTATACCATGTCATCCAAACTTTGCCCTAACAAGACCTTGTTAACGACATAAAAACCCTAGTTTTAAATGAAAACCATAATTCGGCTTTATTAAAATTTAATTAAAATATTTAAAGTATATTAAGTTAATTTGGGCATACCTCCGACTAGAGTTCTCAATAAAGCCTCAAAGTCTCAAGCCCCTCTAAAAAATCTCATACTAAGCCCCTAATATTAGACCCCCTATTGAAATGAATTTAATCAGGCTCCGACCCATTATTTCATTATTTTTTGTGGGCTTAAGTGAGGGGACTCATAGGCCCAATGTTTTGTTAATTGAGATATTTTTTTTGAAAAACTTTTGAAATTTATTTTTCTCGAAATAATATCGGAAAAATTTCTCAAGAAAATCTAAAATATTTTTTTCTCAAAAACTTTATTGAGCAAAATCAAAAAATTATTTTCCTTGAAAAAATCGAATTTTATTTCTCGAACCAAAAAAATTTCAAGAAAAAAAAAATTTGTAAATCTCTCTTTATCGAAAACATTTCGAATTTTTTTGGGGCCTTTTAAACTATGAATTTTTTTGCCCCTCCGACATGTGGGCTGGAGCCAATAATTAGTAGACTTGTGAAATTGACAGCTCTACCCCCGACACCCAAAATAAACTTAAAAAATAAAGAAAATAAATTGGGCATTACCTTATTAGGTTTTGGAAGAAGAAAAAAACCTAAATGCCTTCAAAAACTCAAACAACACCTCGAAAACTCACTCGAACTGGAACTTAAACACCACACAAAACACTAAAATGAGAGAGCAAAAGATAGAGTATCTAAAATGTGATATATAGAGAGACACGAGAGATAATTGGTTGCTATTTATAAGAAAATCAAGACAAATTCGTTTAGCAATTTTAGATTCACTACGTGAATTTGGCTTTTCCAAAATTTTCCCCCTCCTTTTATGGCCAATCAAAAGGGGTCATGTGCCCTCGTCCAACCCAAGTTTGACATGTGGTCCAAGTAGGTGACGCTCCTACTTTCAGGACAAATTTTTGCTAGGCTAAATCAAACTTGCCTAACTAAATTTTCAGGATTATTATGGACAAATTTTATTCTATAGAAAGTTACCTCCTTTTGAAGACCTTCCAAGACTTTAATCAAAAACTTTCAAACATGAAAATGTTTAGAATTACAAGACCTTAAAGGATATGAAGAAGTGGATAACAAAATCTTAGATTGTCGAACATCAAGTTACAAAAATTGGGTTGTTACATAAACTCCATTGAAAAAAAAAAAGATAAAAAAAAAACCAAGGAAGTAAAGCAGAACAAGTTACCTTAGAAAGTGATGAAGAATGATAAGGTGCTTCAATGAAGATTGAGAAGTTTCTTGAAGGAATGAAGACAAAAAGTTAGAGAAGATGGAGAGGGGCACGAAGGCTTGTGAGAAAAGAAAGGGAATTATGAATCTTCCCTTTTATTTATAGACCCAAATTAGATGGCCTCTTTTTCATCAAACGATTGACAACGCACTTGAAAACAATGCGACCTAGTGGCTCAAAACTAAATAGGATACTCAAAAATCTCCACAAGGAGGCTCATGTGTCATTAAGTATATATCCAAACATCACATCGGGTGAAATCATAATGACCCATCGCATTGTTCCTAAATGACTCTCCATAAGGCAAGTTCAAATCTAACTTCGACTTCAAGACACATGTGTACACCATGCAAATTTGTCCAAGATCGATCAAAAAATTTAAACTCATCCGAACACAAGTCATCCACTTACTCTGACACCTAACGACTTGGGGGGAACTGTTTTGGATTGGATTCAAGTCTAGCCGACACAACTCACACATAAATGTGGAAGATTCTAGAACTAGGGCATAACAACACGATCAAAGGGATATGAGGGGATAGACCATTAGAGCTCACTTGAACCTTTTCCCACGGCCCATGCGATGGAGATCATATCCCAATCTCAACCACACAATGAAAACGATTATCAACCATCATTAAGGACGCACGTTCGAAATCAAAATGATGATTTATAAATCTTGGATCACTACTCATTACCCTAACAGATTTCTTCTAGAAACCCTAGGTGGCATTCTATAAAAAGAAACTTGATGTAGGGGAAAGGTATATAATTTTATAATCCTAAAATCACTATGACATGAACATTGGAATGTGTACAGATACACACTCTATCGATGAGCAATCACATTCATCACCACCGCAATGTCGCCACATTAGCACCTCTTCGGCCACAAATTCAGGTCTACTCTAGATCACCTCCCATATTATTCCACTCTTTAACTCTCTCACCACAGCCACAAAACAACCTTATATCCCCCAGTACATGTATTATATTAATAAGAAATCTCCTTAATTTCTACACTATAAATTTGGCAACTAAGTAATATTGACATTTCTTCCTAATTAACAACTAACAACATTTTCAGTCATTAGACGACTATTAAATAAATTTAACATCACTTCCAGCTAAACCTCTTCTAATTTGTGGCGGCCAAGGCTGCCTTTAGTTTACAGCAACCATAACACCTCTAAATTATTGCAACCAAAGGATTACTCTAAAAAAAACCTTTGCGGAATTTAAAACCACCATTAAAAGGACTATTCCCCAAAAGAAATATTTGTGGTAGTTCAAACTACCGCTAAATAACGTGCATTTCATGATAGTCCCATGTGAAGCAATGTCTATAGATTTCGATCAACCCTACCAATTGCTTTCTTGTACTCATTTAACTTTCTCTCATTACAAGTTCAACTCCAGGTAAAGTTTTCCTTAGTCGAAAAAGGATTTGTGTTTGCCTTAGGTATTTCAACTTTGTCTCTGACTCAAAACATAAGTTTTTGGAGAAGAGTGGATGGAACACATTCACTAGTGTGAATTCAATCTCGACCCAACATCAACTGTAGAAAAGCTTCCCATCAATTAAAAGTAAAATTACCTCACCTCGTTTGGTCCAACTATAACGTCACCTATTAGAACTCCAAGGACATTAGAGGCTACTCCCATGAAGCTATTAATTTTCATGTTTTGGGAATCAAATCCTTCATATTCTTTCCTAATTTCTTTATATTTACTATATATATATGATATTCAAGACAACTCCTCCATCATTAAAGAGTTGACCATAAATTTTTCAGTTGATGGATGCCTTGATGTATCATGGCTTTTCAAACAACATACTTTCAATGGTCTTCGTCTCTGCTAGAGTAGCTCATTTTGTATCTTCCACGAAGGCCTCACCTTTCAACTCACTCGGTTGATGACCATTGCCCAAAATTCTATCAAGATATCTGCCTATTGCTTATCCCTTTATTTACCAATTTATTTAGTTCAAACGTATCAAGAAATGGGTACAAAATGCCGAATTATCTATTAGTTATGCTTGTGTAAGTGCTTGATTTTCAACAATCATTCAATTATTTATGAGTTTCTTGTTTAAGATTTTAAAAAAATTAATTTTGATGTTTTAGTTATACTTATATAAGTTTTTTTTTTCATTTATCATTTTGTTAAAAAATAATTTTTATGTTTGAAAATAAAATAACTATTTTGATTAGGTTTGGAAGAAAACCATTCTATTAAGAATAAATATAAAATCTCTTTTAAATTTTAAGTGTTTCAATTATTTTATTCTTTTCTTTTTATGAATAATCTATTATATTCAATAATTACATATGGAACTATTTCACTAATAAAATAGGTATAGGTGAAATTAACGAAGTCTAGGCCCTAAGAACAAACTAAATTAAAACAGCGCAGCTTTTTCCAAAGTAGAGGCTGCTTTGTATAGCTTTTTTTTACAGAACTGCTTGTATAGCTACTCGCTAGGTTACCGTTAAAAAAACCTACTAACATGGTAGTTAATTATTTATAAGCCGTTTTCTTGGTGGTGTCATTAGTTTTGTAAGAATCAAACCACAACAAAGAATAATTTATAATTAGTTTTGTAATCTTTAAAATAATTTATGTATAAATTATTATTTTTTAATCAAATAAAATTTTTCCTACATTTTGTCACAAAAAATAAAAACATTAAAAAAATTCTATTATAAAAAATATTAATACAATTACACAAATAAAAAGTATGAACACAGCATATTAATTTTATTAATTAACTATTGCATACGGATATACACAAATACAAATACTATTACATTTGCATTTATATTTATTCATTAAAAAATATTATCTATTTATTTTATCTATGACTATCAATTAAATTATTTGTCTTATATCTGTTGCAGATTTTTATTTCAAATATTTACATATACAAATTTTTTATTGCTACGCATTTTTTTTTGTTAGTATTGGTGAGTCGAATTAATTTTTGACACAAAATGTTGATTTGATGTAAAGTAGCCTCCAAGTGCCTATGTCACGTGGCAGTATCATTAAATTCTTCGATATTTTTCTGTTAGTATTGGTGAGTCGACTTAATTTTTGACACACGAAATGTTGGTTTGATGTAAAATAGCCTTCAAGTGCCTATATCTATATATATATATATATATATATATATATATCCATAATCAATTTTTTAGTTAAAAATTATCTATCTTATAAATTTTTCTTTTAAAAACAGATATTTAAGTAAATATTTTTAAATGTACCCTGGTAAAAAAATACTAAACAAAAAACACAAACATTACGGAATGAAATATCATATGTCGATAGTGATGGATTTATGTGTAATTTGAACAATATTATGTTATAAATTTTGAGAATACATTGTAGTCATTAAATCATTCTCTCTCAAATAATTTTTTAAGGAAAGTATCTAAAACGTCATCTACCATAATATTAGGTATAGTATTCTCGCTTTGAAAAAAATATCAAAAGGAAGAAAATAATATTAGGTATAGAATACATCTCTTCTTTTATTTTTATCTTTTTATTAATATTGAAAAAAAATTCACATCAAAAGAGATGTATTCTTTTGTGCAATAATCAATGTTATTAATAAGTATTGTTATTATTGTTAGTATTTTGTTGTGGGTGAAGATCGAATCTGCGACTTTCTTATGATTTCACTCTTTAACTCTTTAAACTTAACCACCAAGTTTACCTTATACCTCCTAAAAAGAGATAATGTGTGAAATAAAGTTATAAAGAACGACAATATTCACCTTGCACTACGAAAAAATGTCAATTTTAATTTGGCTAAAAGCTCATGCTAAACTTGAAAAACATAAGCCAAAAGATATTTAGCATTGGAGTCACGACGGACGCTCTAAATGCTAAGCACTGGCGTCCAGCAAGCTAATTAGTATTTGTTGTATCCGATGTAAAGCGAAGCTACAACAATATTTATACGACCGACACTAATTTATGTTAGCTTTGGTGGATGCTAGGCTTTTGTTTATGTTTTAGTTCGCATTGACAGTAGACTTTGCTTTGCTGACGCTAATGTTAGCATCTACCACCCTTGGACGCTACCGTCATCACATATTGAATAGTAACGTCTGTTTTAGTGTCAGTTAAGCCGATACTAAATTTCAATCGAAAAAAAATAAACTTATCTCTTTTATACTAAAAATAAACTTATCTTATAGAGTGGCAACTAAAATTTCTCACTACCACAGTCTTGACCAAAATAGTGAAATACTAATTAAAACCAAAGATAAAGTGAAATGTGTAATGACATAAAAGAAAGGCAAATGTGGCAATCACAATCATGAAACCATTAAAAACATATACCAAGCAAAGTCGTAATATTCTAACAAGCATCAAATATCAAGTTGCTAAATTTTGTAATCAACTATTTATTTTGTTAACCATATATATGCAGTCACTCTAACACTATTTGAGAATACTTCATTGATGCTACAAATTGCAATAACTAATATCTAGAAGAAGTTGGATATGCAATGTACGTGAGCTGAAGAAGTATGTGCTTAATTCTAAAATACCAATCATGTCAAATGATAAAGAACATTAGCAGTAACTGTCAAATGCTAAAGAAAATTTCAGAATTAATTAAAACCACAAGAACTGTTTAGTTTCTTAAACAATTCTAATATTGCTAATTAGTTTGTTGAACAAACATTTTCTATATTATTTTCTGTTTTGTAACAACAAGTTAGATGTAATATAAAATTTTGGTATGACATCATTAAAAAACCAAATTATATTTAAGGTGAGAAATGCCACTCTTTATAAACTCATAATCTTATATATTTGGGACGAAGTTCTATCTATCATTTATTATTGTTATTTTTATTTTAATTATTATATTGTTAATTTTCAAAATTGAATTAGGATTAGTTTAAATTCGATTTATTAAGATTGATTTAAGAATTAAATTTAAACTTTAAAATAACGATTAAATTAAATTATTCATTAAGTAAAGAAAGGTAAAAGTATAAATGAAAGGTAATTTATATATAAAAAATAAGAACGCCGAAATTTGATAGCCTCTGTGTGTGTGTATATATATATATATATAACCAAGTCAAAGTCTTCTTTTGTATTTTTTGGTGTGATTTTGTCGTCTGAATGCGTTATTTTTTTATTTTTCTGTTTTGGTGTAAGGTTTTTTTCTATTTTAGTGCGATATTTGTTTTGGTTCAGATTGATAAAATAACTTTGATCGAGTACGAATTTCAATTAATGATTTTGATGTCGTCAACGTTACAAGTTCGGAAGCATAGATATTCTAGACACTTGAATTTTGTCATATCTGTAGGCATTTTGCGATTTTGTGTTATGTTGTCGTTTTACGCGATTAATTTGAGTTCCTTGAGTATGTTTGCAGATTATTCCTTTATGTTTTTAGCAAATTTAAATTGTATTGCATCAATGTATTCTATAATTTAAATCAATGATTATCGTTTCTTTCGGTAAAAAAACAAAAACATAACCATATAGTAAAATTACAATTAGAAATATTTATTTTTTAGTTTGTAATAAGGAGATTTGAAACATAATTTTATGCAAATATCACATAAATCCATAACCACCAACATATGATACTCCATTTGTTCATGTTTTTGTTTAAGGTTGGTTTTTTGTTTGTATTTTTATTATTAAAGTACACTTAAAAATATTTACTTTAATATATTTTTTTAATGAATTTTTTTTATAAGATAATAAATTTTTAAATGAAAAATTGATTAAGGACCTTTATAATAGTATGTTGCAACATTGAAGGGCTTTAATGATATTACACATGGCGGAGAGCACTTGAAGTGTATTTTATGCCATATTAACATCTTGTGTTAGAAATCAAAAACTAACCAAAGTAAATTTCAAAGAGTTTTAAAAAATTTCTCTTTTCCAAAAATTATCATAAAACCATGTATCATTTTCAATGACTAAAATAAACGTGTAGTCATTATTTTTATGTAATTAACTTCATTTGCAAATGTAGTGTACTTCTATTAGGCCAATCCACGTGGGTTGTTGTTTGTAATTATTTATGTAAGACTCAATACTATTTATCTATAACTTGTCAATTGGATCTATACACCTTAATAAAAATAGAGGCAAATAATAATGAATAATAAATTAGAATCATCAAACTTAATTGGAACTACATTCATAATTATAGTTTACAACTTATTCAGTGGATTCATAAAATATTACATCTTGAAAATAACTACAAGTGTTTGAAAATATTATCATCAAATTCAAATTTCCAGCAAGACTGGAACTAATCCTCTGTTTTCAAACCCGTATCTTATGTTTCTCCTGTTGCTAAAATTAAAAAAAAGGAGGTAAAATATTAAATCTCAGTGAGCTCTGAAAGTAAAGGGAAGAGAGGTTTGAAAATATTTTTCATAAATATGCATAAAAACATGAAATTGTGATGCATCTCAATTTGAAGCTCTCAACTTCAATCTCTTTTTATAAAACTTAATTGAAATCCTTCTTTTATAATGATTTTGAAAAAACTATGCATGACCTCAAAAATATTTTCTTTGTAAACAAAGAAAAGTCACCCAATTATCTCAACATGGGTAACCAAGATAATTGAGTCCTGAGCGGTAAAGGTGGTCGCCAAACCCCAATTAGAGTTCTGATTGTTCTCCTTTACCTGTTGAACCACACCTAGAACAACCAGAACTTCCCCACCGTGATATAAGGCCATGCATGATCTAATTAATGAGAATGTACTGAACTTGAGATGTTTTGTATGCAAAGCCTTTATTATGTCATGTATGCAATGCATCCTTCATCCACAACAATTATAAACAACTTAGCAATATATTGAAAATGTGATAATTTAATCCCAAGTCCCTAATTCGAAACTGGAACTAGAGGCAACTTAGCCAAAGGCAGAACTCCGAACCAGAGGCAACACATTATGGAGTAAATAGATCAAAGATAGCCTCAGAGGATATGTGCCCAGAGTCAGCCTCAGAGGATACGTGACCAGAGGAAGAATCAGAGGATACACGTCTAGAGGTAGAATTAGAGGATACACTGTTGGAACCAAGTTGGTTTTACATTTATAGTTTTGATGTTAACAAAAGTATTTTATGAGAACAATATATTTGACTTCAAAGAGTATGAAAGAAGATTCATGTTTTTGAAGAAAATCTAAAATAAGATTTGATTCAAATTTATAATTTAAGAAAATCTAAAATAAGATTTGATTGAAGAAAATCTTTGACCAAGTTGAAAAGAAAATATAGTCAAGATTTGAAGAAGATTTAATTTCGATTTGAAGAAGATTTGATCAAGATTTGAAGAAGATTTTATCAAAATTTGAAGAAGATTTAATCAAGATTTGAAGAAGATTTGTAGAAGATTTTATCAAGATTTATCTACAACAAAATATGATCAAAATTAATTTGAAGAATTTACAAACGCAATCTGAACAATATACAATTCAGAATTAAACAAGGACTAAATTGAAGCCCAAATTTTAACTATAAATAGATACTCAATGCTGAAGAAGAAAATCATCGAAAAGCATAAAAGAGTAGTCTTAGAGTTTAAAGAGAGAAACACTTGTTCAAGTTAGAAATATTTTCTAAGTGTTCTTTTCTTATGAGAGTTATTATTATTATCAACTTTGTTAGAAGCAACTACTCAAGTTCCAATCTTTTGTATCCAACCTGATAGTGGTTTAGTTCCTTCTTCAATCTGGGGTTGTTAGGTTGTTAGGAGAAGACTTGGCTTGTAGGGTCAAGGTGGTTAGTTCCTCAAAAGTCTAGGGTTTTCGGGCCGTTTGGGAAGACTGGCTTGGAGGGTCAGTTGCTTTGTAATTCAAGGTATTTGAATTAGTGGATTAAAGCATTCTGAATGAGGGAACTGGATGTAGCCAAGTTAGTGGTGAACCAGGATAAAGCATTCTAATTGCTTCTACACCAAGTAAGTCACCAGAATCGAACTAGTTTTTTTATTTAGATATAAATTATCAAAAAGTTATCAACTTTGGCAAACACAATTCAACCCCTTTCTCGTGTTTGCACCTTCATACGCGTCTAGAGGAAGAATCAGAGGATAACGTCCAAAGGAAGAATCAGAGGATACCTGTCCATAGGAAGAATCATAGGATATGCGTCCAGAGGAAAAATCAAATGATACACGTCTAGAGGAAGAATCAGAGAATACATGTCCTGAGGAAGAATCAGAGGATACACATGCAGAAGAAGAATCAGAGGATACACATGCAGAAGAAGAATCAGAGGATACATGTCTAGAAGAAGAATAAGAGGATACGTGTCCAGAGGAAGAATTAGAGGATACGCGTCCAGAGGAAGAATCAGAGGATACACGTCCAGAGGAAGAACTAGAGGATACACGTCTAGAGGAAGAACCAAAGGATATGCGTCCTAAGGAAGAATAAGAGGATACATATTTCAAAGGCAGCATGATCAGGGGATACGTGGATCAGAGGCAGTATGACCAGAGGCTAAGTATGACTAAAGGCAACATGATTAGATGAAGATTGGATCATAGGCAAACTTTGATCAGAGGCAAACTTTGATCAGAGGCAACATGATCAGAAGAGGTTGTGTTTAGGAGCATTTCACTAGAGGAAAATACTTAGAATTTAAAAAACAAAAATCAAATGCGGAAAGAGATACAACCATCATAGGAAAAACACTTAGAAAACAACATCAGAGGCATAAGAATAGATGGAGATTATTAGAGGCAAAAATAAGGTAAATTTACCGGTGGTAAAAATAAAGGAAATTTACCACAGCAAAAGTCCAAGTTATAAAATGAAACCTAGAGGAAAAATTGTAGAGGCAAGAGTGGAAAACGTCCAAGGCACATGCATTTACCTTCAGTAGTAGGATTCGCACTTTGAATTACTGTTCTTTTCTCAATATTATGAGATTTCCTCTTACTTGTTCTTTATTTCTCTTTTAGTGTTGTTTTTGGTTGGTAATTGAAGATTGAGAGATAGAAACATACATGCAAGGGATTGGGACAAGTTTGGAGAACTTCAGTGAGCTACTGTGTTTGGAAGATTTTGGAAAGGAGGATAAATTTGATTGATGAAGGGGATGATGAACAGTCGCAGTGTTGGGGTTTTCTCCAAAATGTTTTGAGAGTGTGTGACTGGAAAATGAAAGAAATGAAGGGGAAGATGGGTTAGTACCAGTGAGTGAAGGAGAAAGAGAGAGAGGTAAAGGTGGCATGCTCTCTCTTTGCCACTTGGACTTGTTAATACTATTACTTTCCTATTCTACCTTTGATCCTAAATTAATATTACTAAAACCACAACATTAACAATTACTAAAATTCTAGAAATTTTAACTAATACTTAAATCTTATAAATATTTCTAAGGTAGTGAGAGGGTTGTTACATTCTCCCCCTCTTAAAAAATTCTGTCCTCAAAATTTGAGAGCCTACCTATTGGAAGAGGTAGAGGTAATTAGTACTTATTTCTAAGAACTGGAAAGAAAATCAGAAGGGAGAGTGAAGAGGACATTAAAGTGTACTTGTAAAAAATCAAGTATGAGAGAAAATGATTCAAACAGGATTTAAAAATGAAAAGAAGGACATTGATAAAGCAAACAAGAGATGTTTTCAGTGTAACAAGGGGAATTTAAAGGAAGATTATCTTGAGAGAAAACTCAAGGAAAATGATGGCGGAGAGGATGCTGGAAAGTATTAATTGCTTCAGGAGGTTACCTAAATGCTGATACGCTAAGGAGGTTACCTAAATGTTGATACGCTAATGGCAACTACAAGATATTCTGATGATGAATAGGTCTTGGACTCAGGATATTCCTTAAATAAAAAAAGCTAAACAAGTCAAAGCCCATTAAACCATAAACATCATTTAACACTACATTAATCCTTAACTTCAAGAAGTTTAGATCATAATGAGCTTTGACTCAAACATGGAAATGGAAATGAACATTGAAAGAACCATTACAACTAGAGTTATTAAATAAATGACGAATCAAGATGAGAAACACAAACTTCTACAGTAGTTTTGACATCTCCAACTTCAACTTGTTTGCAAGTTCCATTTCCTTAACACCAATCATTCATAAAGGTAGGTACTTTTAGAACCAAGTTGGTTTGAAGAACAATGACCCTTAATTGTTTTGATGACGACAAAAAATATTTTGTGGGAATAATTTATTCAAATATGCATACTCTTGTCACAAGATATAAAGTCTTTACGCTGCATCCTTTGATGAATAGACAAGCTAAACAAAGTAGATACGATAATACTTTGATATATCTATTGACATATAACTGGTTCTGTAAATGGATCTCTATAAAAGGATTCGTGATAGTAAAAAATATACAGAGATCAACAACAAAAAACAATTCATGTCGTTACAAATTACAAACTCAAGAAAATCTCTTGTATTAGCTCTAAGTGATGAGAAATCTAAAAAATCTTCTGAGTGCAATTTGTGTAAACACTCTTGTGTGAGAATTTGTTCCAAACTCAATCTAAACATTTTGTAACTTGGCCCAATTGTGTTTCCGTCCTCAACAGCTTGACTGTACTAAGCTAGAAGGTTGAAAAAACTTGAACACAGTCAGGTTGACTAAAAGGTGTTTAGTGAACTTGTGATTTCATTTGTGAATAGTGGATGTAGCAAGTATGTTGGTGGTGAATTAAGATAAATTGGTTTATGTTTCTTTCCTTATCTCTTACTTATTGTTTTACTTATTCCTATTTTCAACATCATCAATTTTTCGTAAATTGTTTTCAATGAAGTTTTTGAAACAAAACACAATTCACCCCTTCCCCTCTTTTGTTGTATTTTTCTCTCTACAGCTACAATGGTGGATGATGGTAGAATATGGGTAGTGAGAACTAGGGTTATGAATTCAATGTTTGAAATTATTTGTGTGGTTTTTTTAGTGATTGTCCTCTTTTTATAAGACAATTGCAATGTCCTCCTCTCTTTTACTTGTACCTCAATTTTGTCATTTTCTTCACAAAGTCTCTTTTGGCCCAATAAAGAAGGGTTGACCCAACTGCATCTTTCTATTTTCACATCCTAGTACTAGAAAGTACCCCCGAACATTTGCAACATAGTCAGATACAATTGGGACCCACACACTGCACTTGCCAAGCTGCACACAAACATGCTCTGCATCGTGCTGTAGCATTCTAATCTTGGGACCTTCTTCAATTACTACCTACAAAATTAGCACACCCAACATAGTTATTCGTGAAAATAAAGTTAAATGCAAATGTAATTAAAATGACCCAACTACTTATATTAAAGGCAAACTCCTAATATATAAAATAACACTTACTCAAAAGATAAGTAAATCCTAGTTCAAATGTGGTAAGTAACTCTTATTTCTTAAAGTTATCATCAGCGTTTCTATTTCTTCGGCATGTCCCATTTGCAATATCCACACGTGCTTTTTTCCTGGAACCGTGTTCCATTTTGATCGTTAGTGGTGCTAAAAATGTAAAAAATGAGTGCAACTGCCAAATTATCAGGTTTCACCGATCTTTGACTTAGTCTTAAGATTCCATGACCTTTGTGGACTCCTGTAATGCTCCCTATTCGGTTGTTTCTAGCATGTCTAATGCTCCCCCAACTAAGGGAAATTTGGTTACCCAAAATTCAGCTGTTTTCCATCCTTGGCTAACAAATTATATATTTTTATGTATGAACATGTATACATCCCAAATATGTCATTTATAATTATTTAAGATAATGGTATAGAGTAAATAAATTATTCTCAATAGAGTTGTTAGAAATTTTATGACTTTGATAATTATATTGCTCTTCCAATATTTATTGATAGTAATAAAATAATATGAAAAAGTAGAACAATTTATTTGAGAAACGACTATAATGTCTTCAATATAAGTCTTAATAATAGATAAAATCACATAAGTAGAAAGACAAGCAATTAACACGAACATCAAAATTTACACGACATACATGGAACGTCCCACCCTAAAATCCGAGAACTCATCTTATGCTCTAACACCATATTGTAACACTCTGAATTTTAAGTCAAGACGTTACCTAAACAACGTCGATTCTTTAAAAAAAATACTTAATATGGTATTTTTTTAAAGAAATACTACGTGGCAAAATAGTTACGTTAGAAAGTTGAAGAACTAATTATTAAATTTTAACCTTTAATTTCTAGTTACTTTAGGAAATAATTAACAGTGCGTCAATTTAAATAATTTCAATTAAAATTTTATAAAAATAAAATAATGAAACTTGTGAAGATTAATTTTTTATTTCAGAGAAAAACCCACATCTGTTAAAAATAAAAATATAGTTGTAAGTCGAAAATAAAATAATTAAAAGACAGCGAGACTTAGGAAAATAATGAGAGCAACTACAATACCATGATATAAATCCCTTGTAACGTCCGAAAACTAGCAGCACAACAACAAGATTATTCTTGAATTTCTTCCAACTCGATAGTACTTAAAAGTATTATGTAAGGGTCAGTCCACAACAATATGGATCAAGTTAAGAACATCAATTTAGTATAGAAATGACCAAACATATTTATTCTCAAAATTACCATTTACATTTTCGTCAAATGCCAAAAATAACACTAAGAAAAATAAAGTCAATTATTCATCGAGAAAAACATCATCATTTTAAGAAAATACTCTCACACACATAGACATAAACAAGAATGCAACACTTTTCACATATATCAATTAACACAAAAAATTCACATGTAGTTAATATGCATGTGAATGCAAGACTCTATTCATGATCCGGATATAAATCACTCATACCAATGGGAGAAATTCGCACGAAGCTGCACAAAGTCGTAACAGGGTCACCCATACCAATGGAGAAATTTACACGAAGCCAAACAAAGCCATACCAAAATATGCACGAAGCCATAACATGATCACCCATACCAATAGGGAAACTCTTACGAAGCCGCACAAAGCCCTAACATGCATCCTAGCGGGTCTCAACTTTGGACGCTTGTGGAAAACTCTCCCAACAAGCTTAATACTAGTACAAAAGTATCTCAGAGCCTCCAATTGCATGTTATTGTGTTTCCTCGCATTTATCCTACTAGGTTGGCCCACGACATTACTTGCTTGAGTAACACTAAGTGTGACGTCGTGTCAAATGCAAGGGTCATCTCTAAATAACAAACACGGAACAAATAAACATGCATATATATTTAAAATTGCATAAACTATAAATAAATCGTGTACTTACTTTATCAATCATCATCATCACATGTCACCAAAATCACAAATCATACAAAATGCACAAGTCTTATTTGTTAGTCTATACGTCAATCATATGATTCTTTAATATCACGACCTCGTAGGGTAAAAAGTTTCACCATTGGACAATGTCCCACCGTTGACAAATACTCTTCAGAGTTTCATGTTCAATACCCCACCATTGGATATTTTTCTGAATACACTTACTTTTTAAGGAACCGTTGTCACGTAACCGCGACTAGGTCCATGTCACCAATGTATAATGCTTTCACCTTAATTAATCACAAAAGAAATCAATCATATAGAGTGCCAAAATTATTCGACTTTGTCCCTGAATCCACCTAGTTAAGTCACAACCTTTGGTAACCACCCATCATCAATCAAAATACAAGAATTTTTTAATTTCAAAATATCACCTAATAATATGTATTTCATAAAACATACATATTTTGGAGAGCAAAGCACTAAATGAAATCCAACATATAACACTATAATACAATTAATGTCACATATAATTAAAGTAGAAAAACAAATGCATGGTCTTTACTCTAAATGTGCTACACTAAAACTTGAGTAAAACGGAGCAAATTTGTTGTACAACTATCGACCACCACCATAACCAAATTTTCTTTCTTCTTTGTTGTCAGCATCACTATTCGTTTTCAATCGCACTCTGATCTTAGGTTACATTACCGCCCTCTTTTTCGTTTTTTTTAAATAATCCTTAATATAATTCTACTAAAATATTTAATTAAAATAAATTAACCGTGTCACATATATCAAAGCATTTCAAAAGTAACGCCAAAATAAAATAGTAACAACATAATTTGATACTACTAATATTTAACACACGAACATCTTAATTTGATACAACTAATATTCTTTATCAATTAAAATATATCATATTCTATACATATATAATGTCCAAAAATATTAAACACTAGCATAATTACTTTTAAACAGCTAATTAAAATTATTAAATAGTAACAACACCCACATAGTCGAGATAATTAGTTAAAACAATCCTATGGAATATAATTAGAAAACAAACAATTTGAAGGACCAGAAAGAGAAGGGTCTTACATATGCCAACATTTTTATTTCTTTTGAAAACTAACATTAGACAAAAAATATTGTCTGAGATTTCTTTTTGCAATAAAAATAAAAGCACCTCTTGGTTAAGAGAGAAGGAAGGCGAGGTATCAAGAGAAAGGGTGATTTTTTTTTTTCTATTGATTGCATACAAAAAAAATCGTTAACACCAATAATTCAATTTGTAACCTCCCATTTCAATTTTGTAATTAAGATGGTAAAGGAGAGATAAAAATGCAGCATGTCAAGAATGTAATTCAATTTGTAACCTCTCATTTCAATTTTGTAATAAAGATAGTAAAGGAGAGATAAGGATTCATCCTCTGTTCTCTTAAATAGGTTGGGACATTGACATAAAGACTATCAATATACCAAGACAAATAAATCAAGAGCCATACAATCCTTGTCTTGGAGGGATTTAGGTATGAGATTAGGGATCACAATAGGTATCTACAAGTAGGGAAAGTTATTTTATTGGATAAAAATGATATTTGTATCATATTTGTATTTGTATCAACTTAACGAATTTTTGATGGGTTTTTAAGTATCCACGGGTATTTTCGGATATCTATGAGTATCATATTTTAAATAAAAAAATTATTTATGTACAAAATATATTTTTGTTGTTGCATTATGTAGAATTTTCTCCCCTATTTTATCAAAAAAAAAAAAAATGGTAACACGTAAATAAAATATATAATAAAATTCCGTCATAAAAACTATTAGGCTAAAATGTAATTTTGGTCATTTATCTTTTGGGGTGTCTAATTTTTAAAATTTTAATTGATAAATTAAATATAGTATTTTATTGTATATTAGAACTTTAAGTTGCAAATTTGCAAACTAAACACGTAAAAAAAAAATTTGCAAACACAACTGTAAAAAGTCAACAATTTGAACTGAAAAGTTACATATGTTTAGGAAAGATGGAGTTATGGATATTAAAATATTGATTTGGTTCGTATCTTTGGAGAGAAAAAAAAAATATAACTTAAAAAGAAAATTAGTTTCGTTGAGTTTTTACAATTTTTCTCACAAAATTAGCCATAAACTAATGAATAGCTTGTTGATTTGGTTATGTTCAATCAATTTGACATTAATAAAAATTAAGATACTTATTTTAAAAATATAAATTTTACTTTTTTAAACACTAGATGTTTTATTCTTTTAAAACAATTACGTAAACAATTTTTAAACTATAATAAAAAAAATAATATGTAAATGATTAAAAAACCTTAAATACAACACATATTTAAGATAACACTACTGATATAGTCTAATGAATTTATTCAGATATCGGTGATCAATTTTAAATGAAGTGAAATCATACTCAAATCAACATAGATTAAGTTGATTTAGTTCGATTCAAATTTAACTCGAACACAGAAAAAAAAAATCAATTTAATTGATTTCGATTTTGTTTTAGTTTATCAGATCATTGGTTTGATTTTTATATCTCTAAACGAAACTCAAAACATTTACAATTAAAATTTAAGTTAAAAGATGTAGTGTATTTTTGTAATTAATATTTTTTTTGTAATTATTTTATAAGTTACTTTTATTAAAAGAAAATTGTTGAAAATATTGGGATGGCTGTGGCCACCCTATGTCCCCACAAAGCTCAATTAGTGTCTATGGATACATATATTTTTTTGTCATCCCTCTTAGATGACAAGAAGATGGACCAAGACACTTTTTTTTGACTAAAAATAATGGATAGACTAAGACATCTTCATATAAGACATTCATGTCAATGAGTTAGAGTCTCATTAATTCTACTATTTCTTAGACTAAATTCTTCTTTGGCTCAAAATAAAACAAACCATATAAGTTCTATAAATTAACACTTAATTAAATAGTTCAAGCAAAATATATTTATCAACTAAAATAAATCAAAAAAGAGAAGTAATTATCACTATAGATCACACAAAAAAATAAATAAAATAATCGTTCTTAAGTCCTAACTTAACTGACAAATGCTGATATTATTAGGTTGAACGTTTTGTCCGGGTTCAAATCCATCATCTAACCCGTCACTTTCTTGATTTTCAAAATTAATTAAATAAATAAAATTGGCCATAAACCAAATACAAAATCATACAAGAAATAATAATCCTATAGTTGCTACACAACAATAATTAAATAAATAAAAATCATCATTTTAATCATTTAAATAAACTAAGGTATTACAATTTAATTTAATTTCTTTACATATCAAATAAATTATTTATTAAATAATAAATCAAAGTAATTGCTAAGAAAAAACATATATAGTGTATATGAAAATATTTCTACAAATTCTTAAGTCTTAATTCAACCGACAAAATATCGATATTGTTAAATTGAACATCATATTCTGAGTTTGAACCCGAAACTTCACAATTATGTATGTGATAACTATATAATCTCATTTGTAGAAGAAAAAGAATTCAATAAATATCTTCACGTTTATAAAATTTATTAAAGATTTTTATACTTCGAGAAAATTCTATTAGACGTTTAAATTTATATCTATATATTTTTACGAGTTTGTAAAAAAAAAAAAATTATCCTTTAGGCTGTTGCAGGGATGTGATTTGAAGGTCAAAAAAAGTAAGAAATTTTAGTATATAAATTTTAATGTAAAGTATGATGGAGAGTTTTAAATAAAAAGAAGATATAGATGTAAAATAAATTTTTGCACTAATTAATTAAATAAAATAAATTAATTGAATTATTTCGCTTTAAATTTAATGGAACCTCTTACGTAATATCTTTTTGAGGCGGTGTATAAAATTACTTGTGGGCATCCATCTCATAATGAGATTCGAAACTCAAACCATTACCTTGTAAAGAGATGATTATTTCGTTACATTCAAATATTTTGATTTATTCATATGTATAAAAAAAAAAAAAGACACCACATTAATTATAGTATAAAATAATACACATATAGTATAATATTATGGATGGAACTTGCAACTTGTTTTGAGCTCTTCTGCACGTATGTTACCTGCAAATCCAGCGTCCACCCAGCCAGAGTAGCCTCCACCCATGTTAACAATATGTTGATATCCCTGCGTTACCACATGATCATATGGCATATACATCAGATTTTAGACAAAAATGATGCAGAAAAAAATGGTTGATATTTGATAGTACTTTTATTATACTTTTTTTTTAAAGCAAAAATATTTTGCAAAGATATCAAATGATTAGCCCGACAAACTCAACTACATTGGTATCTCAAAACAATCTCTTGTCATTTGTAGAACTTTAAATGATTATTAAAATAAAAAAATATAAGAAATTTGGGAGGGACTATACTAAAACCCAAGCAAACAAGTCTAAGGGATACAAACTATCACCTCATTAAAAACCTTACTATAAAAACTCAAATAGATAAAATCATGGTGGAGGAAAAAATAGTGCAATAAATATCTACATAAATCAACAAAATCTATATTCAGAAAGATTAATCATGATTCTATTGAAAACATTAGAAATATTAGCAAGAAAAGTATTTCGCAAATGACTGTTAACAATGTGAAATCTCAAATTAGCAACCATGTCCGCACAATTTAACCATCTAAAAACAATTAAGCCAACTAATTCTAATAGACCATGGAACAAGGTTATGATTCCTAAAATTCATATTTGCCAATTGAGAATCAAATCCAATCCATAAAAGACGTCATCCATTCTTGAAATTTGTTTCAATAGCAACCATAACCCCTGTAAACTCAACATGTAGTGCATTTTAAATCCACAAATTCATAACAAAACAACCCAAGGAAGCATTATAATTTTCCCTAAATATACCTCGACAAACACTATGACCAGGACAACCAAAAGCAGGCTCATAATTATTACATTCATTCCAATAATCTTTAGGGATGCCAAATCACTTCCTTGATGATAAGAGCATTAGGAGAATGAGTTCTAATTCAGAAGGCCTTGAGAATTCAAAAATCCTGCATAGAATTGGAGATTTTTCTCGAAGTGTGATTTCCAGATAACGAAACATTGGCAATAGTTATGTTGATGGCAATGAGAAAAGCAAGACTCTTGCCTTCAAAGTGATCTTGATTCTTGCAATACCAAATCGCGTCAATAGTAAAGATGATGTTGGCCAAAATAACTTCTTTGCATTGATGAGACCGACCTTCTCACAAATGACTAGAAGATTTTAAACTGAACTAGTATCAATTTGAAAAATAGAGATTACCAAAACCAGAGTCTAGCATCGAATCAGAAAGATAAAAAAAACGATGATTGTTGGTTTCCAATGCACAATGACAAAGCTCACATCTTGAAACAATTTGATAATTACGAGAGATTAAATTATCATTAGTAAGTATTTTGTTATGCATAAATCTTCAAAACCTAAGAGACTTGGAAGGAGGGATGCTATTATGCTAAATGGTTTTGGCCCAAGGAATATGTTGCCCTAAAGGCTTGATAAATAAATAAGCTTCTTTAAAGCTTAAACCTCCATAATCGTTTAATATCCAAACCAAATGATCCTTGAAATCAAACTTAGGAATAGCAATCTTAGCAAACAAGTAGCCGATTCAGGGTAATTATGAAAGAGAACAGAAAGAACTTTTCAAAGACCATCCTGAATGAAATAAACGACAGTTGCATGAAGATGAGATTGCTTGTCCTCGAGAATGTTTAGAATAGAAACCAAATAATCCTCCAACAAAGAACAAACATAGAAATTAATATTATCACCCTTGCCAAGTTGCCATTTGTTCTTCTCGTATATAGTAGTTAGCTTAGCTTTAAGCGCAAATCAAATGGAGGAATCAACGTGATATCTAATATGTCCATTCCTTCTAAAGATATGGTCTCTATGAAGAATAGCCCAATGCAAACTAGAAATAATTAAGTCCTAAGAAAATTTAATAACAACAACATTATTAATGTCTCTCAAAGACTTAATACCAAGACCACCTTCATTAAGATGATGAAAATTTTTATACTAGGCAACAGTAACCATTTTCCTATGCTTAATATCATTAGACCAAATGAAATTCCTAATCCATTTGTCTACATCTTTGAGAAGAGAAATCGATCAAGAATGTATGTAGAAGCTATAAACCAAAATGTTATGAATGACACTTTTCACCAATTAAGATCTACCCGCCATAGAGAGAGACAAGTTTTCCAAGCTACAAGCAATTGATTGTAAATAAGAAACCAATATTGCACAAAGAATTGAATAACAGTCTGAAAAACATCATTATCAACCATATCCTAATACTTTTAAAGAAATAAGCACCAAAACCTTTAGGACATGGAGCACTACCAAAATTCATGCTAAAAAAAAATTTCCAACTTCCTCAAAGCTAGGTAAGTTAATAAGCATATATTCTTCAACCTCATCTCAACTTTCAGTCCTTCTATTTCAACATAAGACATTTTCCCTTATCGACCCCCCGATCACTACCAACAAAAGTGGATTTTACATGTGAGAGTGAAGAGAAAGTGACTTTGACGTGGTTGTTGTTATCGTAAAGGGAGATTTGGAGCATTCATAGAATTATCCATAAGATGAGGGATGGTGTCTTAAACCAAACCATTATCCACACAATTACTGTTATAATTGAAGAGATCCTCAAAATAGGAAACATACGTGGCCTCAATATCCAAAGGGTTCCAAATCAAGACATCATCGGGAATAATGCAAGAAATAGTCTTGAAGGCATGTCTGATTTTGGCAATTTTATGGCAGAAAGAGGTTCCTATCACCATCTGAATGCCATTTAATATTTACTTTCTGATGCCAAAATTGCTCCTCCAAATTAAGAGATTTATTCACTTCCATTTGTGCTTGTAGCTCCTCATTCAATAAATCATTTGAGGGACCATGAAAATCAATGGCGTTTTTTATGCTATTAGGATTTGATATTGTAGCTTGAACTCTATGATAGATGTTACCAAAAACTTATTTATTCAAAATTTTCAGCTTGGATTTAAGCAACTTTAATTTCTGGTTAAACACAAACATGGGGCAACTTGTAATCTCTTCCCTCCAAGTATTTTTCATCATATTGATACAATCAAGATGTGAAGCCCTTACCCTCATAAACTTAAAGGAAGAAATGTGTTTAACAAGATGTCGTAATGATCAAAATTAGCTTTAGAATGAGGCAAGAGCTAGCCTTCTTAGAGTACAACTATCTATGATTGCAAACCACTTTGTCTAATCTATTTTATATACAAGCCCAACCTCTTCCACCATTAGAGTAACTGTATTAAGCATCGCCAGTGGGCAGATGAATAAGGGAATTGCCACTAGTCCAATTTTGAAAATTCACCTGTTTGTCATCCTCAGTAGAAAGCTGAGTTTTTGGAACACTACCATCCTTGTCTTCATACTGGTCATCTGGACTATGCAAATCTTGAGAGGCTTCATTATTAACATAAGTGTGGTTGCCTACACTAACTACCTTCATAGGTGACTTTTCATTGTTGTTATTTAACGGACCTTCATTAAGAATCTTGGCTATCTTCCTTTTCGACCAATTCATCATTATGAGGAACTAGATCATTATTATCTATATCTTGTTGATTCTCTCTTCCAGTAGTGTGATTATCTTTTAAAGGAATGAAGATCTACCTCATCTTCTTATTCCCACCCTTGTATAAATTATCCATCCCTTTTTTGCATTTATTACTTGAGTTTTTTTCCAAGAATTAACTGAATGACCAATGCGTTTGTAGTAGTTGCAAAAATATGGAAGTTTCTCATATTCAACTCCCACATAAAATGCAAAGCCTTTTCTTTCAACTACACTTTGTCATGAAACTTTGCAGCTAGATCAACATCATCCAATCTTTGGCATAGTGGCAGAAGGATTTGTAAAATATTAATTTACTAGTGATATTATCCATGCAAATAGCCATACCTAAACTACTAACAATGGAAAATAAGATCTTGGGGCGCCAAGACTCTTGTGCTAGACGAGTAATACAAACCCAAACCTGAGAGGTTGTCTAATGTTGATGATCAGGGTTAAAATTAAGAGTCCATGTAAAAAAGTTTCAACAATCCAAGATTAATAATCCAGGAGCTAACTGATTGGACACTTCTAAGATCTTCAACGAAAGAGAAAGAGAACTTGTAGAATCCTTTACCAAGTGAAATCCAACCCCACTTACTCTAAGATTTCTATAACTCAAGTAGCTTGGCCCACAATTCTTCAACCTTTAATGGTGTTACACCCTTTGTCCAAATCATACGATCATGGAGGTTGTTTTTACATTTATCAAGACCGACAACATATTCCTCTTTGGGAATAGTGATTGCTTGAGCACCTTTTAGGCATTGACGTAGTAGTCGACTGGTCGAAAATTCACAAACATTGTTGCTATGGGCTTGCACAAAAGTTCTTTTGGCTTGGTAGCATTCTCTTTCATAGTGTTATGACTTTTAGATGGATTAAGGCAAGACCATGGCAACGCTCTTGGTGCCATACGGTGGCCTGTAGTCGGTGGAAGTTGTTGAATGAGGATCTCTACTCCAAATATTCTAGCACAAACACGACACAAAAACCAACACACTTCAAACAGAGATAATACAAACAAAACCAAATGACACAAGAATGGTTGTTCCAAACTTCCAAAAATAGAGCTGAACTACCACAAGCAATATCACCACAAGTAGAGCTGAACAACGATTAAGAACCAAAAGCCCGATGGTGATCAAGACAACCACGATGAAAGTTTCAAATACAAGCGCGACTACAATGGTGAGAAACAAAAATCAAAGACTACAACAACAACAAAAACAACGACATCGAAAATCAAAGACAAAGACGGAACGATGGTGCATTCGAAGTCTGGAACATGGACGCAAGAGTTAAGCACACAAAGTTGATAAGGGTGGCGCCTCCGCAATGGTTACTAGAGTTGAAAAATCCTAAACGGATTGTGCCGTGAGGGATGTGAACGTGAGTGTTGTGAGAGTTTCCAAATTTTTTATCATACTTGGTGGGTTAGGATCCTCTCTATTTATCATCATCTCCATTTCTTCCATCACCAAAGTTTTTGGGTATATAAACAATATAAATGTACACATTCTAAAAAATAGTGACAATAATTACATATTTATACACTAAAACTATACTAATGGACATCTCTATTTCTGAAAAGAAATGGAGAGGATCCAAAACTCATACTTGATAGCATACATAAGTTTATATATTATTAAATTACATTATTTTTATTTTCAATAAGTTCCAGATGCTACTAATGTCCTTGATCAAACAATTTTTCCAACTCTAGACACTAATGAAGAAGGAAGAAAAAAAGATTTAAAGCTAATTTTTTTTCTTGATGTAAACTTACAAGTTTTTTTTTTTTTTTTTTTTTTTTTTTTTAACTTTTGAGATTTCTTAGCCATTGTATTATTTGTAAATGTCAATATGGTACTCACATTTTTAACTAATTAATTTAACATGTTTGTAAGAGTTGGTATTAATTTTAACATGATTAAAATTTTATTTTATTTTATTTTATTTTACTTCATAAGGGACGTGGATCCTCTCCACCAACCTTCTCTATACACTCTCTCCTCCTCTTTATTTCTCTCATCAATTTTACTTATCTTTTAGAAGAGTGTCAACTACACACTCTCTAATACACATTTTAACACATTCTATCTCTCACTTTATTTTTTTATTTTCTCTATCTCTCACTTCATTTTAGTGGAGATGATCCACTCAATCAACGGTGGGTATAGAAATTGAGAGATGTCACTAAAATGCATACCAACAGATAACTAACCGTAGATATAACACCAAGACTTGTCTAATGGCGAGCGGAAACCGTCCCTATAGGTTATAGTGGCGGCAAAGTTCCGTAGGTATAGAGAATTATTGACCAGAATAAAATTAGTTCGTTGGTATAGGTTTTGTGAAATAATACATTTGGTAATTTAATAAACTAAATAAAGATTACGAATAGCAATAATCAAGATTGATAATAAATTTGATGTTGGTTATACACTTACTGAATTAAGCAGATCAACGCAGGCTCGACTTGATCTTCCTCCACTATTGCAAGCCTGAATTTGTAATTCATTACAAATACAATTACAATTAAATTCATACATTTCTTGATATGAGCATATATATATATATATATATATATATATATATATATATATATATACTGTTTATTTTAGAGATACAAAAGGCTATAAATTTCTTACCACAATTAAGTGATCCTCAGTCTTACATATTTCTGCCACTTGGTTAACAAAATCAGGATTTTGGACCCGTCCTGTTGATTATTTGCAAACGCTAAATATCATAAATTTCTTAGTAAAAAAAAAATCATAAGAATTTCATTTAGATATGTATTAACAATGTAATAGAGAATTATAGAACTTTCAATCAGATTTCACCATCTCAATATTTATATAGGTATTTTAAGAAATAATATTATGACATATCTAAATAATAAAACCTTATTGGATGTCTATATGCAAATAATAAATACAAATTAAATGTTTGTTAAATTTATTTATATTATTGATAATTTGATTAAATATGTTTTTAGTTCCTATAAAATTCTAATCTTTTAAGTTTAATCCTAAAATAATTGTATTCATTTTTAACTCTTATTTTGATTTTACAGAGGCTTTTTTCGAGACTAAATATTAATTTTTTTACAAAAAATCTTTTGTGATAGAGACTAAAAGTGAATAAAAATATTTTTTAGCGAATAAAATGTTGAGAATTTTTTTTGAACTAGGACGAAAAATAATTTTTTAAAATTTTATAGAGATTAAAAAATTATTTAATACTTGATAATTTGTATCTTGACCGGCTTCCTCTGCCCTTAAGCAGAAAATATTTTCATGAATCAAAATTGATCAAGTGAAGTAAGCTACCATGAAATTCTCTATATTTACCTGTTTCTGTGATGAACATATAAGGAACATTAATAGCATTCTCAACATGGCTTTTCTTGAATTCCTCCACTGACCTATACAAGGGGGGCATGGCAAAAGAAATTAAGGAAAAGGACTTTAATTTAATTTCTTAATTTTTATAAGTTTGTTAGGTGTTCTTAATCTTATGAAAATTTAAAATGAAGAATGAAATTGGAGAAACTCAATATTTTGTTACCTCACATCAAGATAATGGTAACCAGATGAATCGAGCAGATCTTTGGCAGCATGGACATCTAAGGTTAGAATATTTTGATGACTGCAAATTATTAGAGAAAAATTAGAATTTGAGTGTGACTTAATTAAAACAATTGTATTTTCCAACCAAGGCCATACATTAATTATAGGCTAACATAATATAAAATGGAAAATTTTGGAATATATTTTGAACTCTTACTCCTTTGTGGCATCCATTTCTTTCTCTGTGAATAAACTTTAGCAATCCGGAAAGTTATCAATGCAAGATAATTATTGTATGATTTATGAAGTGAAAAATTAGCTTTGATAAGGTTTGTGGGGTCTCTAGTGTTGACCTTCTTAAAAATATCTGTTTTTATTTTACAAGTTGTTTGATTATATATATAGGTCAACTCTTATAACGTGCAAGCCAAGTATATATAGTAAATAAATATTATGGGGAAATGGCAGTATGCACATGTTTTCGATTTGTTTATCATGTTGAAAAGTGATTATACATTAATGATAATGTTTGTAAGTCTTGCGTAAGTAGTCCCTTCAATAAGCTAATATAATGTATCATTATTAGATGTACATTAATGGAGGATGAAATATGTTAAAGGAGACTAAATGACAAAGATTAAAGCTATTTTAAAATAACTGTTTTCTTTATTCGTTTTTTTTATATTCATTACAATAACCAATTCTCTATTTATAACATAGAATAAAACATATTCTAATATAGAGGAAATAATATTCTAACAAACTAAACAATGATTCATCCTTATGGATCAACCTAAATCCTTCTAAAAATTAGCAAGTCATCGTCTAAAAACGCCAAAAAAAATTTAAGAAAGAAGTTATGGGTTCAAACTTAAAAAAAATTAACGTAACAATTAATTTACTAATCGATTATAAAAAAAAACTAATAATACCTCTAGCATTTCTTGTAAAATAAAAATAATGTTCCAGCATTTGACCCATCCATAGTAGAAAAAAATTAATAGTTGACTGTGAATTTTATATTTTGGGTTTTTGATACTAAATTTTTAATTTTATATTGAGAATTGCTATTTAATACGAGAAAAGTAAAAACGAAATATTTTTATTAAAATGTCAAACTTATATATTGCCTTTTAGTTGGATACATAGAGACAAAATGAAAAGTAACTACTCATTCCCTTTGTTTATTTTCGTTAGTCTTCTATTTTTCTATTGAATTACTTTAAATTCGTAAATATTTAACTTTTTTTTTTATATAATAACGCAAGTGTTTAACTTACAAGTATCAATCATACCGCAAATTGCTTATTAAAAAAATTCATAACACAAATTAATAATTATCTGTGTGTATCCAAATTTAAAATGATTGTGTACTTCTTCTTCGTGTGTAATTGTAAAGTATTTCTTTTATTCTTGACCAAAAACAAAAAACTTTCTTTTAATAAATACAAAACGAATTTTTTATCGGTTCATCTCACCCAATTCGAATTGGTTGTATTTCGTATTAGTAGGAAAAGATGAACTTAACGCAACGCACATGATAATACCTTTAAGAATTTGTTATTCATCAAGTTAAGAGTTTCATTAAAATTCAGCACCCTTAATAGTATTGCTAACATGATTGGGCCTTACAAAATACATAATTAACCAGGCCCAATTAAAGTAACATCATAGAAATAAATTAACAATCAAGTAGAGGAAATAATATAACTAACACCCCTTCAAGCTGAAATGTATGTTAATCATAGTGAGTTTGGATAGAAAGGAATGGAACTATCCTAGAATAAGAGGTATGTCAGAATGTCAGCCATTTGATCTTTTGATAAAATTAGAAGAAGTTGAAGCATTTTGGATTGGACCTTTTCACAAACCACATGGTTTGACCATCTATGTGTTTTGTTCTCTCCTGAAACCTGAGGTTAGATGCAATATAAATGGCTGAGTTCTTGTCAGAGTAAAGTTTAACCTTCACAAGTGGCAGCTGTAAGTGCCCGATATTTAGTTTCTAAAGATCAACATGATACAATTTCTTGCTTCTTGCTCTTCTAATAGACCAGTGAGTTTCCCAAATAAAAATAGGAGCTTGAAGTTGATTTTCTAGTGTTAGGACAGGAGCCCCATGTTGAGTCAAAGTAGCCTTGAATTATAGGAGCAGATGAAATAGGAAATATGATGCGTTTTGTCTATATTAGACTTGATGCAATGCACAAGGCAACTTGTAAGTGTTAATTAGTTGGTGACTTGGTGCAGTAAAGGGCTAAGCCTACAATCAGAAAAGGAGATATGAGGGCGGGTATTATTAAGATATAATAATTTATATGAGCTTCTTATAACTGATGGGAATAAACACAACAATATGCAATACACATCGCATATAAAATTTCCCAACTTGCAAGAACCCTTGAGGAGCAACAACAAATATATAGCAGCAAATAAGAGTACATAAGAGTTTCAAAATGATGAACAAATTGTGCCTACAACTAGTCAAGATAACAAAGCAGAAAATCTTACAAATTGAAAACAAGAAGATGAAAAACACCCCAAAAACCTGCCATTGTGCGAGCCCTGTTTCTCCTTTTCCCTAGGTCTTTCATCGATCCAACCGTTGAAAATGAAGACTTGTATGCTGCGAACCGTCTGTCCAAATATCAGCCCGATCCAACGGTTAACGAATGCACAATCAATGTTTGTTTGAGAATGATTTGATAAAATCGGGAATAGAGTTTACTATTCTCTTTTCTCTTTTGGTGGCTGTCTTTTTCTTCAAAATAGTCTCTCTCTTACAAATTTAACAAGACCCTCTAAACTTCAATAAGTGAGACGTATGTGCTACGATATTTGGACTTTTCTCCACATAGTAAGGGAACCCAATACCCAACATATCTCTTTCACAACTATATGGAGATAATCGTCAAACTGACGATATCACAACAAGTTTCAAACTTCCCTCTTAGTAATATTTTAGTCATCATATCAAAACCATTATAATCAGTATGAACTTTAGTCAATTACAACAACTTAGCTTCCAAATATGTGTTTGGACCTACTATAAAATGTCGAATTTTTACCAAGATGAAGAGCACTTTAACTATCGACAAATAATTCATATTTGTCCTGAATAAACTTAAGCTCCTACAAGAATTTCTTCAACGAAATCAATTCTTTACATGCTTCGGTAATGATAATGAATTATGCCTCAGTTGTAAACAATACTACACATTTATGTAATCTAGACTACCAGTACACAACCTCCCTCTGCAAATTTAATCATGTGGCCTGAAGTGGACTTCCTCAAGTCAATATCTCCGGCCATATTTGAGTCAATGTTTTCTACCTAGATTTGAAAAAATGCTACTGACTGTACAACCAGTATGCGCAATATCTGGCATTGTACACACCATTGCATACATCAAACTACCCACAACAGACGCATAAGGAACTCGTTCCATGTCTCTTTTCTCATCTTCACTAGAAGGACTTTCTTTTGAACTCAACATAAAATGAGTAGCAAGAAGAGTACTTACAACCTTAGAGTTTTCCATTTGAAACATTTACAACACTCTCTCAATATAGTGTTCTTGTGACATCTAATGTTTCTTCTCCTTTCTGTCACACATGATTCTTATGCCCAACTGCTTCTTTAACCTTTCAATCTTGGAAGAGACTCAAACTTTTTGTACCATTGCCTTGGAGCTTGCTTCAAACGATATAGACTCTTGCTCAATATACACACATACTCTTACTTGCCTTCAAAAGGAAAACCATTAGGTTGCTTCATGTAAATCTCTTCCTCCAAATCACCATGATGGAAAACCATTTTTACACCATTTGCTCTACCTCTAAGTCAAGAGTAGCTGTCAAACTCAACATGGTTCTAATCAATGACATTTTTACCACAAGTAAGAAAATCTCATTAAAATCAACACTATTTCTTTGACGAGAACCTTTCACCACTAATCTAGCTTTATACCTCGAAGACTTTGAGTTACTTTCAAGCTTCACTCTATAGATCCACCTATTTTCCAAAGCCCTTTTGTCATTCGGAAACTTCACCAAATCATAAGTGGGATTATCATACAAGGATTTTATCTCATCATGCATTGCATCCAACCACTTTTGACTTTCTTCACTCTCTATGGCTTCTTGAAAACACTCAAGTTCCCTTTTATCTTCTACATATTTCCTAACAAAACCACATACTTGTGGATATTCAAAATCTCATTCTTTCGTAGATTTACCATCCGGCTTTTTAGAACCAAAAATAGGAAGATGCATTTTCTTCACAAATAACAAATCTTTCATCTTGCTATTTCACAAATGGTAATTAGTACCATTCAAGCATATCATCTTTATATTCATATTTGCCTCCATCCTTCAAGCAAGTCAAATAGCTTTTTAACCAAGAACTCTAATGCCACTCTAATGAGAATAAACACAAAAACACAATAACAAGCATTACACAACAGATATAAAACTCCCCCAACTTGCAAGAACCTATGAGGAGCAACAAAAAATATATTGGCATCAAATTAATCAAATAAAAGTACGTAAAGAACACCGATATTTTAACATGGAAAACCCCTCAATGCAAGGGTAAAAATCATGGATCGTACAAACCAGAGAAATAGCTCCACTATAATCAAATATGGGTACAAGAGAGTCTCAAAATGATGCACAAATTGTGCCTACAACCAGCAAAGATAACAAAGCACAAAAGCTTATAAATGGAAAACAAGAAGATGAAAAACACCCCCAAAAACCTGCTACTGTGCAAGCCCTATTTCTCCCTCTCCATATTTCGTTTCGTCCATCCATTTGTTGAAAACAAATACCTGTATGTTACGAACGTGCTGTCCAAAAATCAACGCGATCCAATAGTTAACGAATGCGCAGTCAATGTTTTTCTGAGATTGATTCGACAAAATCGGGAATAGAGTATACTCTTCTCTTTTCTCTTTTAGTGGCTGGCCTTTTCTTCAAAATAATGTATCTACTACAACCCTAACAAGACCCCTCTCCACTTGAATAAGTGAGACACATGAGCTACAATATTTGGGCTTTTCTCTACATAGGAAAGGAGCTCAATACCCAACAATTGAATCACTCAAAGGCTTTCCTAATTTGGCATGAAATTTGTGACTCGGGTCCATAATTATAATTAGCCATATGGTCTTTCCAACGAAAATCCTACTTGCACCATATTACCAACAATTAGCCATAAATTTAAATATATTATTAATTCAAATTAAGGATAACCCTAGGATATAAAAGTGATTACATTTAGCATATATGGCTTACCAATGTCTTCCAATCAAAGCTCTAGTAGAACCCTAGAAAAGATATAAAAACCCTAATTTAAAATCAAAACTCTAATTTGGTATATCAAAATATTTGAAAAGAAATGAGCTAGCTAACTTGAGCATACCCTTAACATCTTAATAAACTTAACAAAATTAAGAAAATAAATAAATATTACCTTCTTAGCTAGCTTTTTGGTTGAAAACCTAAGTGCTCTAGAAAGATCAGACATCACCTCGATACACTTTTTTTGATCGAGATAAAACTGAAACAATGATAGCGATGAAAAATAATAAAAACCTTTTTAGGTAGAGAAACAGAGGGATCCTTTGTTCTACAAAGAGAATGAAAAGGTTGAAACAAATAAGAGAAGAGGGGTATAAAACCCCTAATTATACTTTTGTTCTACCTTGATCACTAATATGCACTTAAGCTACGCACCGGAAAACTCTAAGGTGTGAGAGTTTTACCTCTTTTCCGCTCCATACCTCTTATGGTATTCTATGCTCCAATGGCACTGATGGACCTCGGTTAATCTATTGCGTTGACTGCTTCTACCCAGAATTGCTTCGGTAAGCCTGACTTCATACGCAGAATTCTAGCTTTCTCAGTCAACATCTGATTCATACGCTCAGCTTCACTATTGTGGTGAGGTGTAATTAGAACGGTTCTCTCCATTCTGATACCGTGCTCATAGAAAAAATTCTTGAATTTGGTGTCTTCATATTCACCACAATTGTCGATTATGAGCTTTTTGATCTTCAATCTTGTTTGATTTTGAACCACGAATTTCCACTTCTTGAAAGCCTCAAATACTTCAAACTTATGTTTTAGAAAGTATATCCATACCTTCCTAGAATGATCATCAATGAAGGTCACAAAGTAGTGTTTCCCACCAATGGATGAGACAGTTGTTGGACCCCAAACATCATAGTGGACCAACTCTAATTTCTCTTTTTCTTGGGGTTCATCCAATTGTCTGAAAGCTGACTCTTTTCTGCTTTCTAAGTATACAATCTTCACCAATGTCAATTTCTATTGACCGAAGATTTGGAAGTTTTCCTTTTGAGTGCATAATCTTCATCTTTTCTCACTCATATGGCCTAGTTTCTGATGTCATAGATTGGGATTTTCATTTGTTGCAATTGTAATCAAATGACATGCTCCTGTTGTCTTGTAAAGATTGCCACTCTTTTTGCCACGACCAATCGTCATTGCACCCTTTTAAATCTTCCAATCATCACTGTGGAAGATTGTTGTGTAGCCGTCACTAGCTAATTGGCCTGCAGAGAATAAGTTTTTGTTAGGTCTAGAATATATCTGACATTTTTCAATCCCCATACAGACCCATTCAACTTAATATTCACTACACCTTTGCCCACAATATCACAAGATTGTTCATTACCAAGGTAAACTTTACCAAGGTTGTTGGGGACATAATTCTCAAAGAATTTTTTTTGCTAAGTAGCATGAAAGGATGTTCCATAGTCTAACACCCAAGACTCTTCCTAGCTCTCCAAAGAGCATATTAGTGCATTACCTTTTCCTAATGTAGAAGCAACATTCGCCTCATCCTTCTTTTCTTGATTCTTCGGTTGACTCTTGCCCTGGTTTTTGTAGTGCCCAGTCTTTCCACAATTCCAACACTCAATAGTTTTCAAGTTATTAGAATTACGATGACTTTTGGATTTGGATCACATATCCTTTGATTTACTTCGCCCATTTCCTTTGGTTGAATTTCTTCTTCTTAATTCTGTATGCAATACTAAAGAGGATGACAATTCACCCAACTATCTTCATCGGATCTCCTCATTGAGAACCAGATCACAGACATCATCAAATTTCAATCTTTTGTTTTACTCACAGCTGTGATAGTAGCATTCCAACTCTCTAGTAGGGAAGACAAAAGTATGAATACTCGAACCTCATCGTCAAAGTCGATTTCAACCGAACTCAACTGGGTTGTGACGATGTTGAGTTCATTGAGATGTTGCGCCGCAACTATTTCGTGGCCAAGCAACTTCTTTCACTGCTAAGAAATTTGCTTCTTGGCTAACTCTTCTAACTTGGTTACTAAGTTTACTTGGTTACTAACTTTACTTAGTAGCTAAGTCTTATCTTGACTTTAACAGTCTCCCACTTGAAGACTGATTTTAATCAGTCTTAACACCTTGTCATGCAGCAGCCTTCTCTAGTCTGTTACTCTAGCAGCCCAACTGAAGTTGAGCACAATTTCAGTTTGCCGATGGTTACTACTTTTGTCAACATGTCTGTTGGGTCCCTACTTCCTTCAATTTTCTTCAATGCCAACACCTCATCCTTAAGCAGAGATCTGATGAAGTGATAGCGAAGATCTATGTGATTTGTTCTTGAATAAAATGCTGAATTCTTTGTCAGATGTATTGCGCTCTGACTGTCACTATACAAAGCACTTTTCTTTTGGATGAAACCCAACTCTGTTAACAACCTTTGAAGCCATATTACCTTTTTGCTAGTTTCTGTTACTGCAACGTACTCAGCCTCTGTTGTGGATAACACAACAATCTTTTGTATCCACGACATCTAACTAATTGTTGTAGTACCAACAGTGAATATATAACCAGTGGTACTTTGTAGGTGATCAACTTCACCTACAAAGTCTGCATCTACGTAGCCTTGTACTTTCATTTCTCCCTTACTGAAGCATAAACACTTTTTTGTGGTGGCTCGTAGATATCTCAAAATCCATTTTACTACTTCCCAATGAGCTTTACCTTGATTTGACATAAACCTACTAACAACTCCCACCGTATGGCCAATGTTTGGCCTCGTACATACTATTGCATACATCAAACTTCCAATGGCTGCAGTATATGGAATCTTAGCCATCAATTCTCTTTCTTCCTCTATCTGAGGTGATTGTTCCTTGATTAGGCAAAAGTGACTTGCCAAAGGTATGCCGACCGATTTCACGTTACCTATGTTGAATATTTGCAAAACACGTTGATGTACGCTTCATAAGATAACTACAAAATTTTCTTTTGCTTATCTCTCGTGATTTGCATTCCAAGGATCTTCTTAGCAGTACTCAAGTCCTTAATGTCAAATTCTTTTGAAAACTGTATCTTCAAGTTTATGATCTCGTCCGTATCTGAACCTGCTACTTGAAGGTGCGAACACGAGAAGGGGGGTTTGAATTGTGTTTGCACAAAGTTGATAACTTTTTGATAATTTATAAATAATTAAAAATTAGTTTCGTTTTTTGTGACTTACTTGGAGTAGAAGCAATCGGATTTAGAGGCAGCAAGCAATGAAAGCATAAATAATTTGACGCGTAGAATTATCCTGGTTCACCACTAACTTGGCTACATCCAGTCCCCTCATTCAGAAGGCTTTAATCCACTTATTCAAAAACCTTGAATTACAAAGCACCTGACCCTCCAAGTCAGTCTTCCCAAACAACCTGACAACCCCAGACTTTTGAGGAACTAACCACCTTGACCCTACAAGCCAAGTCTTCTCCAAACAACCTGATAACCCCAGATTGAAGAAGGAACTAAACCACTATTGGGTTGGATACAAGAGATTGAAACTTGAGTAGTTGCTTCTAACAAAGCTGATAATAATAACTCTCACACTTTAAGAAAAGAACACTCAAAAAATATTTCATATTTGATTTTGTTCCTATTTTGTGTGGATTGACTTTGTAAATTCTTCATATTGATTCTGTTCCTATTTTGTGTAGATTGACTTTGTAAATTCTTCAAATCAAATATTCTTCAAATCTTCATTAAATCTTCATTAAATGTAGATCAAATATTCTTCAAATCTTCATTAAATGTTGATCAAATATTCTTCAAATCTTGACCATATTTTCTTTTCAACTTGGTCAAAGATTTTCTTCAATTATAAATTTGAATCAAATCTTATTTTAGATTTTCTTCAAAAACATGAATCTTCTTTCATACTCTTTGAAGTCAAATATATTGTTCTCATAAAATACTTTTGTTAACATCAAAACTCTAAATGTAAAACAAACTTGGTTCCAACACTACTAACATATCATCTACATAAAGTAGCAAAATGATATAATTGGACTTATATCTCTTGAAGAAGCAACAGTGGTCGGCGTTGCACTTCTGGAAATCTTCCTTGTGCCTAAAGCTTTCAAAATTCTTGTACCACTGACTTGGAGCTTGTTTCAGGCCATACAAGCTCTTCTTTAGTATGCAAACCTTACTCTCCTTCCTTTTTCTGGGAATCCTTCATATTGGTGCATGTATATCTCCTCATTTAAGTCTCCATGAAGAAACGCAGTCTTCACGTCCAATTTCTCAAGAAAGAGTTCTTCACTGGCAACAATACTTAACACTGATCTAATAGTATTGAGCTTTACAACTGGAGCAAAAATCTCGTTGTAGTCAACTCCTTCCTTTCGTTGGAATCCTTTGACCACTAGTCAGGCTTTGTATCTTTTGGAGTCGTCATGATCCTCCTTAACTCAATACACTCATTTGTTGTGAAGTGCCTTCTTTCCCATGGGTAACTCAGCTAGTTCCCATGTTTGATTGGAGATTAAAGACTTAATCGCATCTTTCATGGCAAGCTCCCACTTGCTTACATCTACGGTCTGACATGCCTCTGCATAGTCTTCAAGCTCTCCTCCATCTGTCAACAACATGTAGTCCATGTACCTCCTCTTAGGCATATGAGTTTTAGAAGACCTTCTCAACGAAGAAGCTGGAGTAGAAAGATCTGATGTGTCAAATTCTTGTTCGCTGCTTGATTCAATTGAATGTTCTGATAAAGAACTTTCAACTGTACGAATTTCTGGAACATCGTTTATATGTGCATACATAGGCCCACTAAGTTTTGAATCACTAGCGGATGTGTTATTTATATCCTTGTACATGACTCTTTCATTGAAGGTCACATCTTTACTACGGATCATCTTTTTGTTTCCATTGTCCCATAGGCGGTAGCCAAACTCGTCCTCTCCATAACAAATGAAAGTATACTTGTTGGATTTGGGATCAATTTTAATTCTACCTTTAAAAAAAATAGCACACAAGCTACGCACCCAAAAACTCTAAGATGTGAGAGTTTTACCTTTTTTCCGCTCCATACCTCTTATGGTATTCTATGCTCCAATGGCACTGATGGACCTCGGTTAATCTATTGCATTGACTGGTTCTACCCAGAATTGCTTTGGTAGGCCTGATTGCATACACAGACTTCTAGCTCTCTCAGTCAACATCCAAGTCATACGCTCAACTTCACTGTTGTGTTGAGGTGTACATGAAACGGTTCTCTCCATTCTGATCGCGTGCTCATAGCAAAACTTCTTGAATCTGGTGTCTTCATATTCACCACCATTGTCGGTTTTGAGCTTTTTGATCTTCAATCATGTCTCATTTTCTACTATGGCTTTCCACTTCTTGAAAGCCTCAAATACTTCAAACTTATGTTTTAGAAAGTATATCCATACCTTCCTAGAATGATCATCGATGAAAGTCACAAAGTAGTGTTTTCCACCAATGGACGAGACAGTTGTTGGACCTAAAACATCAGAGTGGACCAACTCAAGTTTCTCTTTCTTTTGGGTTCTTCCACTTGTCTTAAAACTGACTCTTTTATGCTTTCCAAGTATACAATCTTCACAAATGTGAATTTCTATTGACTGAAGATTTGGAAGTTTTCCTTTCGAGTGCACAATCTTCATCCCTTTGTCACTCATATGGCCCAGTCTCTGATGTCATAGATTGGGATTTTCATTTGTTGCAATTGCAATCAAATGACATGCTTCTATTGTCTTATAAATAGTGTCACTCTTTTTGCCACGAGCAATTGTCACTGCACCCTTTGAAATCTTCCCATCATCACCCTAGAAGACTGTTTGTAGCCGTCACTAGCTAATTGGCCCACAGAGATTAAGTTCTTTGTTAGGTGTGGAATATGTCTGACATTTTTCAATCCCTATACATACCAATTCAACTTAGTAGCTAACTTTACTTAGTAGCTAAGTCTTATCTTGACTTTAACAATGATTGAATTGAGTATTTCATTCAACTGAACTCTTGAGTCATTACAAGTTCTATTTATAGAACAACACTTAAAATTAAAACAGTTATAGTAGTTATATTATAACTATCCTCTAACTAACTAAAACAGAATTATGAATTAACTACAATATTCCCTTTTAATTCAAATTCTCATAAGATACAACACCTAGTTATTCTCTTAACACTATAAACCTATCATTCTTCATAGGCTTGGTTAGTAAATCAGCTACTTGATCCTTAGTTGAGCAGTGTATCACCTTCAGCATCCCATTATTTACATGTTCCCTCATAAAATGAAAATGAGTCTTGTAACGCCTAGTTACGTGGGTATAACAATTGAGGTAATAACGAAAAAGTTTTCATATTTATATAAGAAGAAATATATTATAATAAATGATGAAGTATCCGAAAGAAATAATATTATAAAATCCTTAGAATAAAATCTTATGGCTGAAAATTCCTTAATTATCAAAATATTCAAATCTGGGCATTTAATAATGAATCCCAAAATAAACTACAATGTAGACATTATGTCTACTTATTCTTGATCTACTAACCTAATCTAAGGAAATTAATCTTCTCAAAAGAGGTGGGACTTCTTAAACTCTCGACGTCCCCAACGGTCTCAATATCTGAAAACAACACTTTAATGAGATACTAAATCCCAGTGAATAGTACACACAATTTTAAAATAAGTATTGTTCTCAGCTGGCGCGGTAACCGGAAAAATCAATCATGGCACCCGCGTTCTTCCAAAAATATTCTTTAGAAATATACATGATATAAGTAAGATTCTTCTGTAATAACCAATTACTTCCAATAACTAATAAAAGCTCATCAATTAAATTAACGATAATTCTCATCTATAATAATCAAATAAATTCAATATACATATTTATTTTGCAGAAATTAAATCAATCAATTCAATGATGTTTCATCGTTATATGGAGATATACTACTTCCGCGAAGTGAGTATTATCTCATCATGTGGAGCACCAACTCATCCAATGTAGGGTACAAGACTCATCCGTGTGGAGTTTAAACCTCATCTCAATGTGGAGTTTCAAACTCATCTATATGTGGGGTACAAGACCTATCCGTGTGGAGTTTAAACTTCATTTCATTGTGGAGTTTAAAACTCATCTATATGTGGGGTACAAGACCCATCCGTGTGGAGTTTAAACTTTATCTCATTGTGGAGTTTAAAACTCATCTATATGTGGGTTACAAGACTCATTCGTGTGGAGTTTAAACTTCATCTCATTGTGGAGTTTAAAACTCATCTATATGTGGGGTACAAGACCCATCTGTGTGGAGTTTAAACCTCATCTCATTGTGGAGTTTAAAACTCATCTAAATGGAGCGTAAGCTCATCTCCAACACATACAATCAAAATAATTCATATTTTTAACAATCATATTCGTAAAATCATATTTATAATATAATATTTCATTTGAATATATAATAACAACAATCATTCAAGAAAATATAATAAAAAAATCTTTTTAAAGAATATACATTCAAACAATCATAAAAACGGTAATTCAACAAACAGTAGTAAATAAATTAATTCATAATCTATTATTACAGTTCATAAAATCTCAATTTTAATAGAGTTAAGTTTTCAACAAAATATATTTTTATAAGAAAATACCATTCAGAATATCTAACTCTTTTTCTATTCCAAATTCCTAAAATAAATGTAACATGAATGTTTAAAGAGTGTGCGTTATTGCAACTACAACCGTACTTTTTGCTCCTCTTTATTTTGGCATAGTTTTCTCTATTAAATTCTTAGTTCAGTCTTTTTCTTCTTTCTATCTATTTATATTTAAATATTTATAAGATAATTTGACTAGATATCCTATATTTGCTCCACTAAACTCTTGGTTGTTACGAATAGAATGAGTATATATTGAATTCATTTAGGGTTTGATTTTGTTTGACTCCTTTGTTTGACTCCTTCATAATAGATAATTATATAACGAAAGGTTGTAATAATAGCTTTGTTTGTTATTATCCCTTCCACAAAAACCTTTAACAAACAAAACAAACTTTCTATTATTATTTATAAGTCTCTAACAAACAAAACAGCTTACTAATATTACCTTATTTTAAGCAAATTGGTTATTGATAACAATTACAGTATTAATAATAATAATAATAATAATAATAATAATAATAATAATAATAATATAATTATAATAATCTATAAATTAGAATATTTCAAATTTTGAAATTCTAATTATTTTTAGTCATTTGATTGTCTCAATGTGCTTTGATCTAACATGAGACACATGGTTCTTAACAAAGTTTATAGCTGACTTATTGTTGATCAGCAAAATATAGGATTTTTAACTTCAAACTTCAGCTCATACAGTACATAATTTATCCACACAGTTAGACAAGGTGCATAACTACCAACCACATAATTTGACTCACGTAAACAAAGTGCTACCATTGGCTGCTTTTTAGAGTACCAGGATTTGGTGCACTTAAAAACTTGAATACATACCCTGTAGTGCTTGTTCTTTCTACCTTATCCCAACACCAATCACAATCTCAAAATCCAATTAAATCATTTCTAGTATGATTAAGTTTTGATGGAAATAGAATTCCATACTTCTGTGTCCCTTTCACATATCTACAAATTCTTTTGATTGATTGCATATGTGATTTCCTTAGATTGCTCATGAATCTGCTCATTAAGCCTACTAAAAAGCTTATATTTGGTCTGGTATTGCATAGGTTCCTGAGGGATCCCACAATTTGCTTGAATCTGGTAGCATCTACTATCTCTTCTTCTTCACATTTGTTCAGCTTTAGACTAGTTTTAGTTGGGGTAATGGTTGCATTTTAGGTAAATATCTTGAACTTTGCCAATATGTTTCTTCTAAACATGTGTTGGTGCATGATCATTTCTTTAGGTGAAGCCATAAACTCTATTCATAGGAAGTAAGACAGCTTTCCTAGGTCAATCATGTCAAATTATGCCTTAATCTGATTTTTGAAAACCACTACTTCTTCAATGTCACTTCAAGTTATCAACATATATGCATAACAAAAATATATTAGCACTTCTTCTTTTGACATAACTTCATACTCTATAACACATCTTGAGAAATCATTTTTAGTCAAAATGAATCTATTCTTTTATTCCAAGCTTTATAGAGCATTCTAAAGCTTATACACCAAACTTTATTTACCTCTTACCTCAAACCCTGGAGGTTGTGTAACATATACTTCCTCCTCAAGCAATCCATTTAAGGATGCAGATTTTACATCTAAATGAAATAAGGGCCACTTCTCATAATAGTCAAATCCTTGTCTTTGCATGAAATCCCTTCTACCAGCTCTGTTTTATACTTAGCAATCTCCCCATTTGGTTTCAATTTAGTTTTAAACACCCATTTGACAGCAATAGCCTTTTTCTTCACTGGAAAGTTTGTCAAGTACCATGTATTGTTCTTCTCAACAGCCTACATAAGTGCAAAATGGACCATTTCACCATCTGAGTCAATATCATTATCATGTATGGTTTAATAGTCATCCAATCTCACAGGTGGTTTTCTTTGTATTGATGATGTTCTAACATTCTAAACCGGGTCAACTTCATCAACTTTTTCAGCAGATTCCTCTTCACCAATTGTGATAGGGACCTTTGACATTCCTTGATGAGTTCCACTCACATCAACCCAGCTCCACTCTTCATGCTCTCTAATGACAACATCTTTGTTAATGCATATTGTCTTGGCAATAAGATCAGACTGCCTATATGAATTTGTTTCATGATAACGAATCAACACCATAGGCTTATTCTTGTCATGCAACTTCTTTCTTCTTTCATCTGGCATATGTTTTAACATAAGGAACCAAATATATTGAGATGTGCGACTGATGGTTTCTTTCATGTCCAGATCTGTTCGAGAACTTTCAGTTTTATCTTTTAGTTGGACACCTATCAAGCACATAGGTGGGCGGCAATGACGGCTTCCCCCAGAACACATGAGGCACATTCTTGTGTTTCATCATGCTCCTAGCCATATCAACAACAGTTCTATTCTCATTTCTGCCAAATCATTATGTTTAGATGTATGGGGAGCTATTACCTCATGAATTATTTCATTGTTCTCACACAAATCTTTAAAATCTCGGGAGTTGAACTCTACCCCACCATCAGTTCTTAAGACTTTAACAACCTTTCCACTTTTCTTTTCAACCATATTCTTAAATTTCTTAAAGACATTTAAAAGTTTTACATTTAGTCTTGATAAGAAATAGCCAATGTTTTATACTTAACTCATTAACAAATGAAATAAGGTATTTATTTCTTCCTAAGAAGAGTACTTCAAATGAACCACATATGTTAGAGTATATCAAATTCAACACTTCACTTGACCTCATTGGTATATAGGAATTGTAAGCCTTCCTTGATTATTTTCCAGTCAAGCATACATCACAAACCTTCTTAGGCTCAACAATCTTTGGAAGTCTGGTTACCAAATTTTTTGAGACTAGATGACTTAAACTTCTAAAGTATAGATGACCAAACCTTAGATGTCATAGTCAATCCTCCTGATTAGTCGTTGTAGCTGAGAAACAATTTACCTCTACAGACTTGATGCTGGCTTTGAAAGTCCTATTTTCTAAAACTAAAAACTTGAGCACTAATCTTTGATTTGCATCAAACAATTCAAACATTCCATTCTTCATAACCACAAAATACCCCTTTTGAACCAATTGTCCAACAATACGATGATTACACTTTATTTCTGGCACAAACATACATCTTCTATGACTGTTGCTTTGCCATCTTTCCTTTCAATTATGATATTGCTAAAACCTTATGCTACCATCATTATATTGTCAGCCAACTTGATTTTTCATTTCACATTTTTATTGATTTCTCTTAACCATTTATTATATGACCTATCATATGATTTGAGCACCCACTATCTAAAACCAAGCTTTCCTTTCCCATGCCAACACTCATCAACATAGTGTCCAAACTTATCACAGTTGTAACACTGAATTTTCTTCGTATCCTAACCCTTTCTTCTTGAATTATTATTTCCATTACCTCCTCCACCTTTCTTTGATAATTCAGATTTGTCTCCACCAGTCTTGGATTTATCTTTACCACCTTTCTGGAACTTTCCTTTCCCTTTCTTCTATTTGCTCTTGTCTTGATCACCTTTCTTGTTGATTTGTGCTTGGAATGCTTAATCCACAGACCTTTCAGAACCTCTTTCTATTACACGTGCCTCCAAGGAACTTTGCAGTTCCTCTATCTTCATTGCACTCACATCCTTTGACATCTCTATTATCACAACAATAAAAATATATTTCAAGGTTAAATTTCTCATAACCTTTTCATTAATTTGTTGATTAGACATAGTTTCACCACAACATTATATTTGGTTTACAAGGGTCAACAATTTGGAAAATCAATCGCAAATCTTCTCTTCATCTTCCATGTACAACAACTCAAACTTCCTTCTTAAAGATTGAAGCTTAACAACCTTCTTTACCTTGTCTCCACCTGTGTGATATTTGACCGAGATATCCCAAGCCTAATTTGAAGTGGATACCTTTGAAATATTCTCAAATTTGTTTGTATCCACACTTTTTTGAATGTAGAATAATGCCTTACAATCCTTTTTCTTGGGATCTTTATATGTAGTTCTTTCTTCTTTGAGCATTAGTGGTATTTTCACCCAATTTCTCATAGCCTCCTTGGAGCACCTCAAACACATCTTGAGCCCCATAGAGAGCCTTCATGAGCGCACACCATCTTTTTCAAATTCTTTCCATCAAGAACAGGTAGATTCAATGGAAAATTACCATTCCTATTCATGATTGCAGCTGGAAATCACTCTTTCCACACTTACACTCTTGTTTCCCAAGAATTGAATTCCTCACAATCACTCTTGTTTCCCTGATTCGAAGCCAAAGCTCACTAATACCACTTTGATAGCGTAGGTGAAAAAGACCATAAAAAAGCTCACACAAACTTACACTCAGACTCACAAGCTCACAGGAGCGTGCAAGCTCACAAGCTCATAGAATTCGCTCACATAATAAGTACACATGCTCACACACTCAAGACTTGTATTGCACACACATAAGCAAAGAAAAATTGAGAACAGAGAAGAAGAGTTATGATTCAATAATTGAGTATTTCATTCAACTGAATTATTGAGTCACTATAAGTTCTATTTATAGAACAACACTTAAAACTGAAAGAGTTATAATTGTCGTCTAACTAACTAAAACAGAATTCTGAATTAACTACAATATTGTAGTTATCGAGGGCCAGATGGTGATCCTTTGAGTGCATCCCTCTTCCCCAATTTTTTCCTTCTTCAATTTTTTATGAAAAAAATGATAGAAAAACGAGGAAAGAGAGTGAGATCAATTTTTTACATGTCATTCATATGTTTCTTGTGTAATCAAGTTTGTAAGATTAAGCATTTTCCTGCATTTAGTAATATGCTATATTTAGCTTCTTCTTTTTTTTTTAAATGAAACTTGTATTTAGAGAAAGAGGTAGTGTACTATAATATTGTTATTGTACTCTTTAATTTTGTATAATTAGTATTTGAACCAGAATGGTTCAACAACAAACTATCCTTTATTGGTTCGATGATAACAAATATAAAGAGATAAAAAAATTCCTTTAACATTTTCTGAAATGTGCAACTAGCATCAAGAAGAGAATACGAAAAGAAAAAGAGAAAAAAGAAAGAGAGAAAACAGAGAATGAGAAAGAAAAAAAGAGTGATAAAGAAAGAGAGAAATCGATCATTAAAAAAAAAAAATCACCGGTCATCACTTGATTATCTCTATTTCTTTTTGTTTTATTTTCTTTTTCTTTTTTTTATACTCTTTGTTTACTTCGTATTTTTGTATGTGTAAGTAGGCAATATTTGTCTCTTTTTTTAGATTAAATACATAACTCAAATATTCAAATAAACTCATATTTTTATCTCCAACAATATCAAATTCATCCAATAAAGAATGAAAATATGAGTTTATTTAAAGATTTAAGTTATGAATTTGATGAAATTTGCATTATATTAAAGATCATAATTAATTTTATGGATTTTGTTTGAAAATTTTGATGATTTTTTTGAATTTTTGTAAAAAAAATTATAAAATTGTTGACATTTTAAAACAAAAAAGATCAAATTGTCACTTAAAATTAAAATAAAGGACCAAATCAGGAGAGAAAAAAAATAAAAGACTAAAACGTTAACTGAAATTAAATTAATGGAACGCGGGTGCTATTTAGTTTTTTTTTAAGTGCCAAATATTTGTTCCGTATTTTTTATGTATCAACAACAAATATTTGATATATATATATATATATATATATATATATATATATATATATATATA
>JBBPBQ010020323.1:30981101-31047163 GCA_037974755.1 Cicer yamashitae
TCCGTGAATTTTTATATTTATCAATGAAAACTATTTCTCCCTTGTTTCTTAGGCAATAGTTATAAAGGTTTATACGGCATTTTTTAATATTTACTAATAACAAATATTTAGTGTAGCTTTTTTTTTTTTACAAATATGTGCTTTGCAGTTTTTTTTAAATAAATGGTAAATTCTCAATTACTATTAAATGCATGTACTATTCCCAACAACATGAACCAATTGAGTCAAAAGAAAATAAAAATATGAACCAATGTTCAAAAATTAATATTTATCAATAGTAAATACTTGTCTCGTATTTTTTTATGTGTCAGTGAAAAATATTGGTCCCTTTGTTTTTTTAATACTTATTAGTGTCAAATATTTGTCATGAGATGAGGAAGATATTGCAGCAGCTAATGAATATTTGCAAAATCGTTCTATAGCCATTAAAAAATGTTATATAAAAGTGTTTTCTAAGGCAAAAGAAAAATAAAATATATAGAAGGATGTTTAGTTGTACAGTACCCATGGGTTCAAAACTTGCTAAATTTGGCAAAATAAAATATGTAGAAGGATGTTTTGTTTGTTTAAAAAAAATTAGTGTACCAAAAAACTTTTTAAAAGTTTTTCAGTTTTCAAATTTTTTTTAAAAAATTATGATTTTTTTTTAAAGTAAAATGAAATTTCTATTAAAATCTAGGGATAGGAGTATAATTGTGGGGTATGAGAAATTTTTTCAAAAGATAGGTAAACCATTTTCCATATTACTAAATGCATAATTTATTTTCAATTAATACCCCTGACTAATCACAATAACTACGCATTTATTTTTTAATATATTATTGTTTCACACCCCTTTTATCTTGAATATAATATAAAGTTTGGTCAATAAAAATTGATATATTTGAGATAGGAAAAATTTTAAAATTCCACAATTATGAAAACACAAAAATAATGGTTAAATATGTCCTATATTGTAATTAATTTGGGTATTCAACCTCATTTATTAATTTTGTCCGTATTAAAAAAAGCTCTGCCTATAAATAGGTAGATGGATATGCTTTACCATAAGAAATTAGTCAATTTGTTTTCACTACAAAAACCATTGTGTTGTATAATGGAAAGTTTATTGAAAATGGCGTTGATGTTGGTGGTTTTTTTTGTTGCAATTGCGACGATCTTTGTGGGAAGTGCACATGGAATCCGTGTTCCAGATAATGCATCTCATTGCATGCCAGAACTCTGTCTAATTCGACCAGAATGCTGTCCTACTCTCAATGTTACACCATAAAATTCATATTAGTTTTATAATAATCAATTTGGGTTTGACAAAAGGCCCATACAATATGTTATAAATAAAAATTTATAAGAATAAATGATAAATTATTATTCCTTTGATCTATTACGTTTTACATTTCTAGTATATATTTTATTAAGACGTAATATTATTTGAGATCTACTTAGTTGCTCAACTAGATGGAAAGTTTGGTGCCTTGTTATCATATTATAACGGTGAGGATGAGTGGTAATTGTGCTTTTATTCATGTTAGTAATGTGATATTAAGAGGTTGTTTGTTTGAGAATTGGTTTCGTTTTTTGCTTGGGTTGGTTCCAGAATTGTAGCATCTTTTGTTGGAAATGATATTGGAATTTAAACACTAAGTGTTGGTGTTGAATTAATACGGTGTGAATTAAAAAAATAAAGAAATTATACAAAATATTATATTTATAAAGAGGAGATATGACATTTAAATATTCAATTTTTAAGAGTATTATAATTTTTAAGAATACTCAATTTTATGAATGAGAAAAAACGCACGACCACATATGTCGTTGACCGGCCGGGCCAAACTTAAGAGCGGTGTAAAACTTTTTTTTTCTTAATCACAATTTGATGAATCACAATTTTCATAAGGATATAATAATATTACTAACACTATTAATTAGAACAAGTTATAAATAAATTAATTTATCAAACATTAATATAATAAGTCAAAAAACAACATTCACTTTATTCATTCAAATATATTCTATTGACTACTTTATATATATATATATATATATATATATATATATATATATATATATATATATATATTCATCAGTTGCGCAAAAAATATATAATCATCTAACTTTTTTATCAATATATTCATGCATCCATATGTTAATCAATAAAAGTTATAACAAAACTAACTTTTATCAATAATTTTTTTTATGAATAATAATTTTATTTTTTAAATATCAATATATAAAGTAAATTGTGTATGTTACGTATCGCTTTTTTATTATTTCTCAATTTTTTATTTAATTATAAAATATAGTTTTCTTATCAACACAAAATTTTCTCAATAAGCTCTATTTTATATCTAATTTATTTTAGAGGAGTAATCAAACTACATTGATGTAATATTGCATCGTTCAATAACGTTTTACTTTATATATATTTTATAAATTTAACCATTGAATTGAAAGGTTTAACAATATTAGATTATCTATATAAAATTTTACATAAATATAAAATCATTTTATACATTATTGAGGTGCAAATTAAATAATAAAACTTTTTACTACGTTAATATTGGCGTATTTCAATAACATATCAAATGATTTTAGATTTATGTAAAAGTTGATATAGATGATCTACATGATATAACCTTTCAATCTATAGGTCGAATTTGTAGAATATATATCGAGTAAAACATTATTCAGCGAGTAACGTTGGTGTAATATTACATCAGTGTAATTTGATTTTTCCTCAATTTGACTTTTGACATTGCTTCTTCTTCTTGGACGTTTTCCTCTAATACTTGTTAGGTTCTCATTTTCAGATGTAGAACTCTGATGTCAATTGAAGTAGCAATAAAAGTCATTAGAAAGGGGAGTTTAAATTGTGACTCATTTTTAATTTTTAATCCATTCACTTTTATAAACTCAAGAACGATCTTGGTAATTAGAGTTAAACTACCGAAACATTCTAGATGGATTAAGTTTAGCAATAAAGTAAATAAGTGCAATAGCAAATGAAATGTGATATGTGAGTTCTAGAAAATTAAAGAGAAGAGACAAGAAGATCGCACACAAGAAGTATACTGGTTTACACAACGTGAGCTACTTTTAGTCCTCACAAATTGTGAGATTTTCGATAATAAGCTCAGCACCAAAACGTTATGGCTTTGCACTTTTTTTTCTAGATTGTACCTTGACCAATTACAACTCTTACCTTTAAATCCATAAAAGATTTTTTACATCCACCTTTCAAACTAGATAGAATTTTTACATCCACCTTTCAAATCAGAAGGGATTTTTATAATCACACTCAATCTAACATAAAAGTTAAACTTTAGTTACAAATAATGTGTATGATAAAAAGTGTTTGAGATCTAATAATTTTCAACTCTTTGTTTGAGATTAACTGAAAGCAAAAACTCAATAAGAATGATTCACAAATATAGTAAAGAGAGCTTGAAATTTTGCTTGGGAGAAGAGTTTCAAAACCTGTGCTTAATTGAACAAGTGTAAATAGATTGCAATTGAACTTTTATCTTCATTTTTCAATTTATCTTCATTTTCTAGATAATGTAGGACATTGAATATTTAGTTTAAACTGAATATAGCCGTTGGACAATCTTTTCAATCATCAATTGCTTACTTTGAATCAATCTTCTTGTTTGCACTTTTGTCCAAAATGTTCTTGTTTAAACCAGAACATTCTGCCTTGGGTCTTGAAGAAAACTTTAGCAAGAATGATGAGATGTTTTGCCACATGACCGTTGGAATAGTGCAAAGTCAAAGGCATACACGACTGTGACATCAACAAAACCATTTTAGTGTGTTTGTGTTCTTTTTATACTTGTCTCCATGTCATCAATCTAGATATCAACCTGCAGAACATTCTACATGTTTGTTTTTGCAAGTTGGTCTTCAACTTGTGTTTTTTAAATGCTCATTAATTTTGGGTGGCCCATGTGCGAATTTTGCCATCAATCTCTTGTTTTACATTCCTTTGAGAGATCTTCCAAACAATTTATATTTCATAAAGTGTATTCTTGTCTTGTGGTGTGTACATGAGATCAGTCCACAATTTATGATGAAATCATTCTTGATTAATGGAAAACGACCTCGTGATCTTGCATGGATATGTTTCATCATGTCATGATTCAAATTATGTTTGATTTTCTGTCTTAATTATTACACTCAAAAACACAAGTTGATAGATAATAAAATCATAATCATAATTAAGAAATATAATTAAGGTTAAAATATGTCATTGATCCTTGTAATTATAACATTTTTTTGATTTTGGTCCTCATAAGTTTTTTTGTTTGATTCATACCCCTACAAATACAAATTCATTTTAAAATGGTACCTCAGTCCAACTTCTATTAAAAAAATTCTAACATTGTTAATCTTTTTTTAATAAAAAATAAATTAAAAATTTGATTATTATTTGAAAGAGTGACCAAAATTGAGAATCCTAATTTCTATTGTCTCTCTTTTCACATCTTCATCCATTTTCTCCCCCTCTTCTCACGACCTTCTCACCTTCAAGGGAGAAAATCAAACGTCACACTGAATATGTCTGTGTTGTTCTCCAACTTGCAAGGACGCGAGATCTCACACCCTCTTCTCATTATTTGTTGTTTTCCACTTGCTAGCTTCATTCTTCTTGTATCGAAATCACAATCTTTGGTCGTTTTAGAACCGATCCAATGGTCGCGAGTTGAGTTATACGTTATGCGTTTTGTGGTTGCATGTTGGATAGATGTGGATAGATGCGTTTGAAACTTTTGACATGTAATTCATGAAGTTGAGAAGTGGTTCTGTAGCAGTGTATGTTTTGTTGGGACTAAAACAGTATAACTGTACTAACAAGTTTTTGTTTGAATATTAGGGGGAGTCAATAGAAATAAGGGTTCTCAATTTTGATAGCCTTTTATAAAAATAATCAGATTTTCAATTTCTAATTTATATTTTATATTTTATTTTTTATCAAAAAATTTTTAACGGTATTAGAATTTTTTTAATAGAAGTTGGACTGAAGGACCATTTTAAATTGAATCTGTATTTGCAGGAATGTGAATCAAACAAAGAAAACTTAGGAGGAACAAAATAAAAAAAATGTTATAATTGCAAGGAACAAAGACATATTTAAACCCATAATTAAATGTTTGATTATCTTCAAAATATTAATTAAGGATTTTGCCTCAACAATTTCTCCATTTTTTATGATCACAAACATGTCAATTATATTTTGAATTTTTAGTTCTAATTTAATAAACATGATAATAATCAAAGTATTTTTGTCAAAAACTCCCTCTTAATTTCAGCATTCAATTAATATCTCATTTTAATAATGCAAACATGATTTTTGAACCAAAATATCATAAATAATTCATTAATAAAAAAATGTTTACAACCAAAATGATTCAATATTGCTTACATATGATTCAAAAAGAAAAATCATTCAAGACATAAATTTAAAAATTCCTAAAGTGAGAAGCACACAAAATGAATGTTTCAAAAATACTTCTCAATCTAAATCTAATTACTTTCTCCCCTTTGTCATATCAAAAGTGGAGTAAGTACCAAAAGATTCAGAACAAAAGAATATCTTTAAAAGGTCATTGATGGTGATGAGTCATCAGAAGATCAGGATGAAGACCTAAGTAGATCAGGAAAGATGGGAGGAGGATTAGAAGTAAGTGAATTGAGGTAATACTTAGGACACATCTCATTAATGATCCAATTCCTAAGAATTTTTTTTTTCCATATTGTTGTAAGCCTGATGATTTTGAATGATTTACAAGGCTTCAAAGATTCTAGGAATGTCATTCCTAGTTCTAGGCGTGTTCTTCTCAATCTTAGATCTTTTTGGAGGCCTAACATCTTCAAACTTTCCCTTATCAATGATATGGTGTAATGGATGGAAAAATTGATTCCAAGGTTCCAAAAGCATGATCAATAGTGGGAAGTGTAACAGATTGAGTTTGATTTTGAGGGAAATGGGGAATCGGGAACGGAAAAATTTATTCAAATAAACAAAGAGGATAAGCTACCTTGATAAATAATACTCTATGATAGAAAGTTAGAAACAACATAGTAAAACTTGAGCAAATTTAGTACACAATAGTTCACCACCAAAATCGTTTTTTTTTCCTTTTCTCCTCTTCCGCTATTGCCGCTGTTGCTGCCGTTGTTGTTGTATGATACTATCTACGACCACTAATTGATTTTCAGGTTTGTACTTCAAAAAAATCAGAGATAACTATTTTAGTGATGCGAAATATTTTTCTCTCACCTATGTAGACAAATGATCAAATAAAAAATACAATTCTATAGAGTAATAATTGACAGAAAATTAAATTAAATATAAGACAAACACAATTTTTAACGTGAAAAGCTTCCCTCAAATTGAGAGAATAAAAACCACGGAACCTAGTCCAATAAAACATTTCACTATAATAATTAATTAGATACTAACCCGCGCGTTGCGCGATAGAATTTAATATATTACTGAATATAAAATAACAATAATATGTAATTTAAAAGTAATGTTAATTTTGTTTTACAGTAGAATATACTCAAGTGTTTATGTACTAAAAGGTAAATATATTTTTGAATAATTATATATAAGCTAGGTTTGCTTTAGTAAAAGAAAATGTAAAACATTGTTGACTAATACAATTTATGCAAAATATATTTAAATATGGAATTGGTTTATTCAAGCTTTTTGATTTCATTCAAGTGGTTCTTCTAATAATAAATTTATTAAATAGTTATGTATTTCTTTATTGTTAAAGTTATACATTTAGCTATAATATTTCTTCACTTTATATAATTTATATTAGTTTTGAAACATTAGATTTATAAATTTATGTACTTTTTCACGTTTTAAATTTTATATGTTCATCGTAATTCTGTCAATCTCATTGTCGATCTAAGCATGCACTAAATAATATTATGTGCTTTGTGATATATTATAACATTCATTCGTGAGTGATAGTTTGTTAAATCCAAAATATTGAAACAATTCATTCGTGTGTGCCTTGAAATTTTCAAATAATTATTTGACACGGTCAAGAAACTTCAAGAGTGGTTGAAAAAAATTATATGCAAGAAAAGTTTGTGAATGTTTAAGACATAGAAAATTTCGAGTAGATAATGAAATAGTTGGAAGTTATTTATTTCCAAATATTTAATATTATTCATTTTGTTGTTGTTTCAATTATGATTTGTGTTTTTTTAATTATAAAAAGAAAAAATGTTATGGGAGACACATTCAATATAGGGAAAAAAAACTTATTTCCTACGCAATAATAGTGATATATGAACTTGAACATCTATTATAATAATTAAAATAGAACCCCAAAATTCTTCATTGTGATGATTTGAAGATATTGGATGGTTTGTATTTTTTTGTCTGAGTTATTGAAATGAAAGTTTTGATGAGTAATTAGAGCTTTTTAAGTGTATTGATGAGTCATTGAGTAATAAATTAAAGCTGAAATTATATAATGTATGAAATAATTGTACTTGGGCAAGTGAAAAATGTTTGCATTATATATTGAAGAAACAAACATAATGGAATAGAAGATGAATTTGGAATGTGCCACATCAGAATTTTGGTGAGTTGGCAAATATAGGAGGATGTGGCATAGATGAAGAATTTTGGGGTTCTATTTTAATTATTATAATAGATAATAGATAATAGATAATAGATAATAGATAATAGATAATAGATAATAGATAATAGATAATAGTTAATAGATAATAGATAATAGATAGATGGGTACACTAGAGTATTTTTAGTAACTCTAGACAACATCAATCAATAATAGCCATCATCAAAAAAAGGTAGAAACCAAAAAAAATAACAACAATCTTTCACTAAAGTGGGTATTTAAAACTAACTCTCAAAGAAGGTAAAACTATTAACACTGTATATGAAAAGAACAAACTCAATGGTAGTAATAACATACTAAAATTGTAGACCAAACAGAGCAAATTTGCTACACACCTAATACCACCGGAAACCAAGTTTTTTTTCCTTCTCTCCCCGTTTTTCTTTTGACTATTTCGCTGCCTATCCTTTCTTTTCTTAGAAATTTCAAAAACAAAAATTTCCTTCACATGGGCCAAGCCCAATAAATCATCATATTCCTTTTATTTATTTATTTATTTATTTATTTATTTTTCTTTTCTTTCTTTAATAATAATAATAATACTAGTAAAATTTGGTAGGTTCCACTTATGGAGTGAGCCTACCAATAAGTGTCCCTCTCACGACTCAAGTGGAAACATACTGCTCAATCATGCTGACCTTCTTTCTACAACATATCATCTTTGACACAGACAAGACCTTCATATCATCATATCTGAACTATTCTCATCGGTATGAATCTTTTCAATTGAAAATGACTTCAATTCCAGTGCATCTCGTATCCAATGATACCTCAATATGCTTCGACTTTGCATAAAAAGTCGGATTCTTGTTGAGATGGATTGCACTATGACTGTCGCAGAATAACACAAACTTGTCTTGCTTGAGCCGAACTCATGTAGGAATTTCTTCATCCTCAATAGTTCTTTGGAAGCTTCAGTTGCTACAATGTACTTAGCTTTAGTAGTGAATAAAGCAACACACTTTTGAACCTTGATTGCCAAGACATAACTCCCCCTACAAACGTCATCATATAACTAGAAGTAGATTTTCTAGAATCAAGATCACCTGTCATATCTGCATCTATGTAGCCATCAAACACAGGTTCACTACCTCCATAGCATAAACACACTTTGGAAGTACCTCTGAGATATATGAGAATTTAATTTACTGCCTGCCAATGATCTTTACCAAGATTAGAAAGAAATCGACTGACAACTGCATGAGCAATATCTGACCTTGTGCATACCATATCATACATCAAACTACCAACTGCGGATGCATAAGAAACCTTTTTCATCTCTTCTTTGTCTTTGTCACTTGTAGGATATTGATCAGAATTCAATTTGAAATGAGTAGCAAGTGGAGTACTAGCAGGTTTGCAATTGCTCATGTTAAACCTCTCTAACACCTTTTTGATGTAATTATGACGAGACAACCACAATTTATCATTCTTCTTGTCACGAGTAACTCTCATGCCCATAATTTTCTTTGCATGACCTGAGTCTTTCATTGCAAAAGACTTGTTCAAATCTTTCTTTAGATATTGAATCTATTTAGTGTCATGACCAACAATCAACATGTCATCCACATATAATAAGAGAATAATATAATCACCATAAGAGAATTTCTTGACAAACACACAATGGTCAGAAGTAGTTTTATCATACCTATATTTCTCCATGAAAGAATCAAATTTCTTGTACCATTGTTGGGGTGCTTGTTTGAGCCCATACAAACTTTTCTTCAATTTACACACAAGCTGCTATTTACCTTTGACTTCGAAACCCTTTGGTTGCTCCATATAGATCTCTTCCTCCAAATCGCTATGAAGGAATGCAGTTTTCACATCAAGTTGTTCAACTTCTAGGTTCAAACTAGCTGCTAACCCAAGCACAACCTGGATAGAGGACATCTTCCTTACAGGTAAAAAAATTTCTTCAAAGTCAATACCTTTTCTCTGATTAGAACCTTTCACAACCAATCTTGCTTTGTATCTTGATTGAGAATTATTTTCTTCTGCCTTTATCTTGTATACCCATTTGTTCTTGAGTGCTTTTCTGCCCTTATGCAGCTTTACCAACTTAAATGTGTGATTCTCATGCAAGGAATTCATCTCTTCTTGCATGGCATTCACCACTTTTCTTTATCAACATTTATAATAGCCTCTAGGTAGTACTCTACCTCTCCACTATCAATGAACATCACATACTCATGTGGAGGATATCTCAAATTTAACTGGTGGCTCAGCTGGATCCTGATCATCATGGTGAGGTACATGATCATCAGTTACATTCTCATCATCTATCAGTATATCTCTCTCATCAACAAAAGTTTTTGCAGGGGGTAGGCGCAACATCAATGTAACCTTTGGAATTTGATTTATGTTTCTCAGCTTTATCAAAATCTTCAATAGTTTGGTCTTCAAGAAATAACACATCTCGACTTCTGATAATTTTCTTGTCAACCAGATCCAACAATCTATAACCAAATTCTTCACCACCATAACCAACGAACACACACGGTTTGAATTTACTATCAAGCTTGGACATCTCATCTCTTTGAACGTGAACAAAATATCTGTAGCCAAAACTCTCAAATGACGATAAAAGACCTCTTTCTCTATCCATACTTTATTTGGAACATCACCATCAAGTGGTATAAAAGGAGAAAGATTGAATATAATCCATTGTAGTTTTCGTTGTTTCACCCCAAAAGGATTTCAATAATTTTGTATGAGATAGGAAACATCTGATACTGCCATTAATCATAGTATTCATTCTCTCTGCAACACCATTATGTTGAGGTGTCTTCAACAATCTGGGATTGTTAGATTGTATTCAAACTCGATAGTGGTGTTAGTGTGCCTTCAACAATTTGGGATTGTTAGATTGTGCGGAGAAGACTTGGTTGACAGAGTCAAGGTGTGTGTGTTCCTCAAAAGTCTTGAGTTGTCAGGCTGTTTGAGAAGACTAGCTTGGAGGGTCAGGTGCTCTGTAATTCAAGTTGTTGAATTAGTGGATTAAATCATTTTGAGTGAAGGGACTAGATGTAGCCAAGTAGTGGTGAAACATGATAAATTACTTGTGTCATTTTATTCTTGCACTCTGATAGCGTTTCAGCAGGTGTACTGAATCGTTGCAAGTAATAATAAAACGGTAGTACCGAGTGTCGAACTCAAGGATTGCGTTTTACTATCGAATTATATTTAATTAATAAAATTGAACAAAAAGTTCCCAAATTGATTGAAGTAATATTTAAAATTAACAACAGTAATAAAACTGATCCTTTATAATGAGAAAAATGTCAGGGATGAGTTTCACTTCGAATCCAACCTTAGTATCTAATTTGATCCTAATTACTGAATTCCTTTATTGAATTATTACTGAATTCTCTTTATTATTCTTGCCCTAATGTCTTAGTGACAGAACCTTTAATTCCAAAGTAACCCCTAATTCCTTAGTGGATTTAAGATTAGAATTAAGCCTTACCGTACAGGAATTCTCTTGTTAAACTGTTGTCTTTGCAACTAATTGATTGGTTTCTTGACCTGCATCTATCCCTAGACTACAAATTCATGAATTTCTCATCTCAAGCATTCGTAAAGTCCACTCCCGTTTCAAAATACGAATCGTAGAAAATTTTAATGTTGATCAAGCAATAAAAAGCATTAAGCACAGAGATGAGAAAAATAATTCAATAAACTCAGTCATATAACTAGAAATCAAATCAAAAAAATAAGAGTTTCATCTTGTTACACTCATCCCTAACAAATAAGGTTTAGTTACTCATGACAGAGATAGAAAAGACAGAGATTAAAGAAGAATTACAAGAAAGATTCATGAATCATTCCTGATAAAACTGCTCAAATGATGTTGAAAACGGCCGTCTTTGAGTTTCTATGCTATGGCACAAGTGTCCGCACTTTCCAATAGTCAAAAAGATACCTAAAAACTGATAAAAACGAATTTTTATATGTTCTGCTGCGCGTCGCGCGCTTCAGGCGCGATCCAGGCGCGCAACTTAGCTTTTATTTGCACTTGGTTTGACTTCAATTGGATATCTAAAAATCCATATATAGCTGAAATACTCCATATAGATCATGTTGATTTCTCACCAAAATTCAGCACTGCACTAAAACAAAGAAACAATGCAAAACTACAAAAAATATCTACTTAATCAAGGAAATAAGAACATAAACATTTCATTAAATCAAAGAACTAAAATCAACAAAATATATCAAATAACTCCTTAAATTAACTAATGAATGAAAGATAAATAAGACTAAAAACAATGAAAACTATGCATATGATGAAGAGTCATCACACTCCTTAGTTTTTTTATTGCTTCTACTCTAAGTAAATCATCAAGTTTGAACCAGTTTTATGAAATATTGAAAAAGTTATCAAATTAGTCAAGCACAATTCAACCCCCTTCTTGTGTTTGCGCCTTCAAATCCTTTCATCAAACGATTTGCTAAGTTTTCATCGGTCTGTACATGATCCACTCTAACAGCTCCTTTTGAAAGTAACTCTCGAGTTGTGATGTGTTTACGGCGTATTTGTCGTTTCTTACTGTTTTATTAACGGTTCTCAATTTTTACATTAGACATGGTATTATCGCAGTCGATCAACACGACAGGCATTGGTTTTTCCCATAAAGGAATCTCAGCTACCAAGCATCTCAACCAACTCACTTCTTCACTAGCGGTTGCTAGTGCTATCATTTTTCAGACTCCATAGTGGACTAATCCAATATCGCATGTTTCTTCAATTTTCAAGATATAACTCGACCAGTTATGCTAAATATATAACCATTGGTAGCTTTGGATTCATCTGATAAAGTGTTTCAATCAACATCACTATATCCTTCAAGGACAGTAGGAAATCTTTGATAATGTAATTCGAGATTCATAGTTCTTTAAAGGTATCTCATGACTCTCTCAATAGTGTGTCAATGTTCAATACTAGATCTACTAGTAAACCTTCACAATAGTCTCATGAAGTAGGCAATGTCGGGTCTCGTACAGTCAGTTGCACAAATGAGTCTGCCAATGATGCTCGCATATTCAGTTTGTCTAACACATTCCCCAATATTTTTGAAAAGTTTCACATGTAGATCATATCGTGTGAAAGCAAGTTTACAGTCAAAGTAATTGTATTTCTTTAAGATCATTTCAACATAGTGAGACCAATCCATAGAAATTTCCTTTTCTGACCTAGTGATCTTGATTCCAAGAATTACACTCGCTTCTCTGAAGTCTTTCATATCAAATTTGTTACACAACAATAATTTCACAACATGAATGTTTGAACCAAATATGAGTAATTCGTCTTATTTTCTTTGTCTAAAAACTTTGGCTATAAGGCGAGCCTTGTATTTATCAACAGTTCTATCAGGTTTTAATTTCTTTTTCAAAATCCATTTACAACTTATTGGTTTGAAACTAGGAGGCTAGTCTATTAAATACCAGGTCTTGTTAGACTCTAGAGAATCCATCTCATCGTTTTTAGCTTCTTGCCACAGGTTTGCATCCAAAAACAACATGACTTCTTGAGGACTTACAAGATCCTCTGCTAAAGTATCGACCATATAATCTTGCTCTCTTACTTCTTCGAGGTTCTATTTCTGCTTGTTCGTTGCTTTTAGTGTTCCTAATCATGGGAATGTGACTTGTTCCGATGCCCCCACTATTTCTCGATTTGAAAGGGAATCTATTTTCATAAAAGTCAACATCATTTGACTTTATGATCACTTTAGCATTTAGGTCATACAACATATAGGCTTTGTTGTTTATTGCATACTCAATAAATACAAATTCATAGGTCCTACTGGTGAGTTTAACTCACTTGGGATCGGGGATTCAAACATAAGTCAAACAATCCCAAGGAGATGTTTTGCTTTTAGCTTTGAGAACTGTATCCAAAACATAGAAAACATTTAATAAAATTTCCCCACACCAATGAGATACATCACCAAAGTTAAGCCTAATAGTAACAACTAGTTTCGTAAGAGATATATTCTTTCTTTCAGCTTTACCATTCATTTAAGGCAAATATGGTGTTTCATGTATAATTCCATGCAGTTTATAAAACTCATTAAACAAACTAGAATCATACTCGATTCCTCTATCACTATGAAACCTATTAACCTTTCTACTAAATTGATTTTCAATATTAGTTACAAAGACCTTAAACATGTCAAGCGCTTCACTTTTATTTTTCAATAGATATACAAAAGTATAGTAAGAACAATCGTCAATAAAAGTGATAAAATAACGTTTTTCATTTCTTGTTAACATCCCATCAAGTTCACATATATCGGAATGTATTAAATCTAAAGGCTCATATTCTGTAACTAGTGATTTATGTGAACTCTTTAGTATTTTAGCTTGACTACAAAAATCATATTTTTCAAAATCATTTAAGGATAACTTTGGAATTAAACCTATGTTATGTAAGTTTGAAATTAGGCATTTGTTCACATAACATAGTCTAGCATGCCCAATCTTAAAATCATGCAACATGTAAATAGAAGGAGACATTTTATTAATGTTAACATTTAACTTAAACATGTCATCAGTGGCGTATCTTTTTCCAACAAAAATACCAGTTTTAAAAATGGTTTATAAAGCTGGTTCTTATGGTAATGAGGATGAATGAACTGTGATACTTATCCCCTAGGTACTGGGGTCGATTCACACGGAAGACGAAAAACTCACTAATTTCTAATTGGGGGAAAATGGGGTGTGACAAGTTTATGAATAACAGTGTCGGTCATACGGGGCCAGACTGTTACGAAAAGGGCGCCTTTTAAACGTCTTCAAATTTTTGTTTTTGAGTTTCGAAAAACAATTTTGGAAATAATATAAAGCCACCGAAGATATTATTAAGTTGAGACGCAGACTAGGTCGCTCTCTTTAAAATGTTTTGTAGCACTGCCCAAAATTGTGCAAAGCAGACTATCAACCACGATGTCCCCAGGATAAAAAAGCTTAGTTATACTATATCAATTTTACTACTGCAACGTAGAAAACCGTTCTAGAATTACACCCTCTAAATATGGTGGTTAAGGCCATTCGTAACATGGTACTATGACCACTTGAAAATCTGAAGGGGCAATTTTTTTCCGACAAAATGACAGAAAGAAAATTTGCGACAAAACAGAAAAGGGAGAAAAGAGAAAATTATGTTTTATTTAGGAGTTTTGGTGTAATTTGTGGGCTAAGTAGTATCAGAATTCAACATCTGATCTGAGTAAATTCTATGAAAACGATTTTTGACCAGTTCTCTGAAGATGAATTAGTTCAGAAAAAGCTGACCTATGAAATCAAATATAGGTAGAGGAAGACTCTATCACGTGAAAACCGACGAGGAGAAGTGGAAACGAAAGAAGAACTCAGTCAACAAAAAAAGTGTCAAAAGTCTTTGATCAAAAGAAGATGTAAAATATGCATCATAAGTCCAGAATATTCATGATAAATGCAATCACTTTTAAGGAGTTCGACAAGTGCATCAACAAGGCGACAACAAAGAGTATTTGTGATAGTTTGATTCTGACCTATGAAGGAAGCAAGCAAGTTAAAAAAGCAAAAGCCAGCCTCCTAGTCAAAAAGTATAAGTTGTTCAAGATGGAAGAAGAGGAATACATTGAAACAATGTTTTCTAGATTCCAGACTCTAGTCTCAGGATTAAAAGTACTTGAGAAGATTTATACAACTACTGATCATGTGAAGAAAATCCTTAGGAGTCTGACAAGCAAGTGGAGACCTAAGATCACTTCCATTCCAAAAGCAAAGGATCTGAATACTCTTAAATTGGAAGAATTAAACACATATCTCATATTATAGGAAATTAATCCTTTGATGGATACATGGGATGAAAGATTCTAGACCCAAGAAGAAGAGTCTAATGGCTACATGGGATGATTATGATGAATCCTTTGATGATGAAAAGCAAGCAGATTTGGCTCTAATGGCTAATACCAACTCTGCCTCTGGATCCAACATTGTTTCTGACTCTGGAAGTTAATCAACAAATGAAGAAATTTAGGTATTTTCTGACTTAACTCAATCCGATTTGATTACTGCTATAAATGACTTTTTAAATAAGAATCACAAATTGTCTTTAAAATTGAAAAACACTTAGGAAAGATTTTAAAGAATCAAAGTGCTTAATTGAAAACAGAAAATGCAACTCTTAAAACTCATATTACTAAACTTAAAACAGAAAATGAAAATCTCAAAACTGATATTGATGAACTTAGAGATAAAACCTTGAAAGGTAAAATAAGTCTAGGATTTGAAGAAATAGTAATTGAACCATAACCTACTCACTCTGATGTTTTATGTATTGTTGTTCTAAGAAATGTCACTCTAAATTATCTTGTCCCATGTTAAATACAAGGAAAGGCAAGAAACCTTTCAAAACTAACAAACAAGAACCCAATCAAATTTGGGTACCAAAAGACAAAATTGTTTATGTTGCAAATGTTCTAAGCAACCAAGTTGAAACACCAATCATGGTATCTAGACAATGGATGCTCGCGACATATGTTGGGTGAAAAGTCTATGTTCCAAGAACTAACAGTGAGCAAAGGAGGCATAGTGACTTTTGGAGTAAAGCAAAAAGGCCAGATCATTGGTCAAGGTACAGTTAGTAATGATATTTCCCCTCCTATTAAAGATGTCTTGTTTGTTAAAGGTCTTAAGCATAATATATTAAGTATTAGTCAATTAAGTGATAATAATTATGATATTATATTCAATCAAAAAACATGCAAGGAAATTAGCTAGAAGGATGGATTTGTACTCTTTATAGGTCAAAGACAAAACAACATTTATAAAATGAATCTGTTTAGTCTAGAGAAAAAAGAGGTTAAGTTCTTATGTTCGTAACTAAAGAGAAACTAATTTGGCACAAAAGATTAGGTCATGAAAACCTTAGATTAATTTTAAAACTAAATAAACTTCAACTAGTTAGAGGTCTGCCTAAGCTTAGTCACAAAAATGAAATTATGTGTGAAGCTTGTCAAAAGGGAAAACAAATAAAAAACTCCTTTACTACTAAAAACTCAGTCTCTAACTCAAAGCCTCTTGAGCTTTTACATATAGATCTCTTTGGGCCAGTGAAAATAGCCTTTCTAAGTGGAAAGAAATATGGCTTTGTTATAGTAGATGATTACACTAGGTGGACATGGGTAAAATTCTTAAGATGTAAGAATGAATCCCACAAAGTGTTCACTTTTTGCAAACAAATAATGAATGAAAAGGGTCTTAAGATTATAACAATTAGAAGTGATCATGGAAGAGAATTTGAAAACAAGTTATTTGAAATTTTTTGTGATGAGAATGGAATCTTTCACAACTTCTCCTCTCTTAGAACACCCTAAAAAAATGGATTGTAGAAATAAAAAATAGACCACTCCATGAAATGGCCAGAACCATGTTAAATGATAAGAATGTTAAAAAACACTTTTGGGCTAAAGCAATTAACATTGCATGTTATATTCAAAATAGAGTCTTAATTAGATCTATATTGAATAAAACACCTATGAATTGAGGAAAGGTAAAAAGCCTAACATTCTTACTTTAAATAATTTGGTTGTACTTGTTATATGTTGAACACTTAAGGTAACCTTGGTAAATTTGATTCTAGATCTCAAAAGTGTACCTTCATTGGATACTCTGAAAGATCTAAGGCTTATAGAGTGTTTAATAGGGAAACTCAGATTATGGAAGAATCCATACATGTTAAATTTGATGACAAACAGCTTTACCTTGAAAAGTCAAAGCAAGATGATGATAGTGCAGGTTTACCGGAACCAGAGAAACAGATGTAGACAAACTAGGAGAACCAGAAAAATAAGAGGATACAAGTAAATCAGAAGAAGATGATAAATCTTTAGAGGATGAATTTGATCAAGTCAGAAACAATCAAGATAAGTCGGAAGGAAGATCTGAATGGAAGTACAAGTCATCTCATCATAAAACTCTAATCATTGGAAGTGCAAGTGATGCTTTGAGGACTAGATCATCACTAAAATATACCACTTTGTTGGGCTTACTTTCATCAATTAAGCCTACTTTTATTGAAGAAGCATTGGTAGATGATGGATGAATTCTTGAAATGTAAGAAGAGTTAAATAAATTTAATGCGAATGATGTGTAGGATCTAGTACCTAGACCAAAGAAGATCATTATTGGAACCAAGTGGGTTTTCAGAAACAAGTTAAATGAAAAAGGTGAAGTGGTCAGAAACAAGGCATGACTTGTCGCACAAGGCTACAGCCAGCAAAAGGGCATTGATTACACTGAGACATTTGCTCCAATGGCCTTAGAAGTTATTCGTATCATACTTTCTTTTGCTGCAAATAATAATGTTACATTATTTTAAATGGATGTTAAGAGTGTTTTTCAAAATGATTATATAAGTGAAGAAGTCTATGTTAAACAACCCTCAGGTTTTGAAATTTTTGAATTTCCAAATCAAGCACCTAGGGCTTGGTATGATAGACTTAGTAAATTCTTGCTTAAAAATAACTTTAAAAGATGGAAAGTAGATAATATACTTTTTAGAAAATCAATAGGAGATGACATTCTTATTATTCAAATTTGTTGATGACTTTATTTTTGGATCTACTAATGGCATTCTTTGCCAGGAATTTTCTAAATTGATGCAACTTGAATTTCAAATGAGTATGATGGGAGAACTTACGTTCTTCTTAGGGATACAAATTCAGCAAAGTCAAAAAGGTATATACATTCATCAAACAAAATATACAAAAGACATTCTCAAGAAGTTTAAGATGAGTGATTGCAACCCTATGGCTACACCAATGCACCCTACTTGTTCACTTGAAAAAGATGAATCAGGCCAAAAAGTTGACCGGAAAAACTATAGAGAAATGATAGGATCCCTACTTTACCTTAATGCTTCCAGACCTGACATCATGTTTTGTGTATGTGTATGTGCAAGATTTTAAGCTGACCCTAGGGAATCACATTTAACTGATGTTAAGAGAATCCTTAGATTCCTAAAAGGCACTACCAACATTACCATGTTCTGCAAGAAATCTTCTGACTACAAACTAAGTGAGTATTGTGATTTTAATTATGTTGGAGATAAACTTGAGCGAAAAAACACAAGTGGAAATTGCACATTTCTAGGTGAAAACTTAATCTCTTTGTCAAGTAAGAGACAAAGCACAATTTCCATGTCAAATGCAGAAGTTGAGTACATTTCAGCCACTGGTTGTAGCTCTCAACTACTTTGGGTGAAACATCAACTAGAAGACTACAAAATCCTAGAAACCAACATTCCCATTTATTGTGACAACACCTATGCCATTTGCCTAACCAAAAACCCTATACTTCATTCTAGAGCTAAACACATAGAAATCAAACACCGTTTCATTAGAGACTTTGTTCAAAAAGGTGTGCTTAATATCCAGTTTTTAGACATCGAACATCAATGGGCTGACATATTCACCAAACCACTAGTCGAAGATAGGTTTGAATTCATCAAGAAAAGCCTAAACCTTATTCTTTTACCTAATTGATGTTGTGCCAACCTTAGACTAGTTTAGTTTCATACTTAGGATAAATTTGATGTTTATGTTATTTTCATTTTTTTTAAAACGCAAATTACAAAAAAAAAAAAAAAAACCAAGTGTTTTTGTCTGATGACAACACGAGGAGAAAGATGTTGGATAATGTGAGGAGAAAAAATACTTAGACTTAGGGGGAGCCTTAAGTAAGGGGGAGTCAAAGTATTTAAAAGAAAAATTGTTATAAAAATATTATGTTGTCATCATCAAAAAGAGAGAGAGATTGTTGAAACCAAGTTGATTTTATACTTACAGTGTTGAAGTTAACAAATGTATTTTATGAGAACAATATATTTGGCTTCTCAAAGTATGAAAAAAGATTCATATTTTTGAAGACAATTTAAAATAACGTTTGATTCAGATTTATAATTGAAGAAAATATTTGACCAAGTTGAAAAGAAGATATGGTCAAGATTTAAAGAAGATTGGATCAAGATTTATCTACAAGAAGATATGAATTTATTTACAAGAAAATTTGATGAAGATTTATCACAAGAAGATATGAATTATTTACAAGAAGATTTGATCCATATTAACCACAAGAAGATATGAATTATTTATAAGTAGATTTGATCAATATTTATCCACAAGAAGATATGAATTATTTACAAGAAGATATGATCAAGAATTTTGTACAAAAAGAAAGACTCACAAGAAAACACATTTATTATGTGCAAAGATGTGATTCAAATTTTGAAAAGGACTAAATACTGAATTGAACTGAGTCAAATTCCTACTTGTGAAAGTTCAAGAACCAGTCCAACACTATCTTGTTGGAACAAAGTTAGTTTTAAACTTAGATTTTTGATGATAACAAAAGTATTTTATTAAAACAATATATTTGACTTCACAGAGTATGAAAGAAGATTCGTGGTTTTGAAGAAAATCTAAAATAAGATTTGATTCAGATTTATAATTGAAGAAAATCTAAAATAAGATTTTATTCAAATTTTTAATTGAAGAAAATCGAAAATAAGATTTGATTTAGATTTATAATTGAAGAAAATCTTTGACCAAGTTGAAAAGAAGATATTGTCAAGATTTATCTACAACAAAATATGAACAATGTAATTTAAAGAATTTACAAACTCAATCTGAAAAAAATACGAACATAATTAATCTAGAAGAACTTCTCAAATTGGATTCAAAAATAAAGAATTGGCTAAAGAACATATTATCAAAAAGCATCTTGTTCAAAATTATTTTTAATTAAGGTCGTTGTTGACCAAGCTAGGAATGAAGATACAATTCAGAATTAAACAAGGACTAAATTGAAGCCTTAATTTTATCTATAAATAGATGCTTAAGGCTGAAGAAGAAGATTATCAAAAATCAGAAAAGAGTAGAAGAACTCATCCTCAAAATCTAAAATTCATCTTTGAGTACAAAAAGAGAAATCTGTGTTCAAGTTATAAATATTTTCTAAGTGTTTTTTCCTTAGAGTGTGAGAGTTATTATTATTATTATTATTATTATTATTATTATTATTATTATTATTATTATTATTATTATTATTATTATTATTATTATTATTATCATTATTATTATTATTATTATTATTATTATTATTATCAGCTTTGGTAGAATCAAAAGCATAAAGTTCTAATCTTTTTTGTCCAACCCAATAGTGGTATAGTTTCGTCTTCAATCTGGGGTTAGTTCCTCAAAAGTCTGGTGTTGTTAGGCTGTTTGAGAAGACTAACTTTGAGGATCAGGTGCTTTGTAATTCAAGGTATTTGAATTAGTAAATTAAAGTCTTTTGAATGAGGGGACTGGATGTAGCCAAGTTAGTGGTGAACCAAGATAAATCTATGTGTCCAATTATTTCTGCTTTCATATTTTCTGCCTATGAACAAGATTGCTTCTTATCAAAGTAATTCATAAAAACCAACCACCCTTCATCAAATTAGCAAAAAGTTATCAACTTTGTGAAACACAATTCAACCTCCCCTTCTCATGTTTGCACCTTCATATACTCCCGCCTAGAACAAAGCAAGCAATAGGAAGGAAGTTTCATCTGAAGAATTTTTGAAAGCAATCTTAACAAAATACGAACAGTATCAATCTAAAGATTTTACAAACTCAATCTGTATGAACAGTATCAATCTGAAGAATTTCGAAACTCAATCTGAACAAAATACGAATAGAATCAAGAGCTACTCATATTGGATTCAGAAATAAAGAATTGGCTAAAAAAAACATATTATTAAAAAGCATCTTGTTCATAACTTTTGTCACTTTATTCCTACACTCCTTAGTTTTTTATTGCTTCTACTCCAAGTAAATCATCAAGTCTAAACCAGTCTAATGAAATAATGAAAAAGTTATCAACTTAGTCAATCACAATTCAACCCCCTTCTCGTGTTTGCACCTTCATAACATATCTTTGCTCTCATTATTTCAACCACTTGATGTTGACTCAGAAATTAAAAGAAATGAAATTCATACTGAAAGTGGAAGCCATTCGTCGGTTTTATTAGTCTTTAATCTTCCTTGTCGTCATTTTGGGAAAGAGATTGCCTTATGGTTGACAAATCAAGAGTTGTAGTCAGCTCGTGTTCATGTGTTGATTAATTCTACTGAAGTTAAACCATATCTTGAGTACATCAACCACACATATGTTTATTTTAATTTTATACGACATTGAAGTTATTTGGCTTTTACTAACTTTTTGAATTACTCCATATAGGACATTTACTAACTGGGCAATCTTCATGGACAACAGTCTTCTACTATGTTCCTTATCCTTCAATTCAACCATGCAAGTGGGGATGGTCTGTTGCAATCAAGACAAACCCAAGGTGTCGTATTGAAACAAAAACAAACGTTCAACATGAAGAAATAGCTTATCAAGATAATAATATGTCACATGTTACTGAAGTAATTGAAGTTGAATGAATCATAGGTTTGGTTGACTGACAAGTTGATGGTCAACAAGTTGATCCTTATACTTTGTTATCATTTAATCAACTGGATGACAATGGAAATGAGATGACAATTAAAAGTGAGGAGTTCATTGAGACGCCTGAATACAATATTGACAAGGGTGATCAAGAAGATGAAGATATATGTTTTGAATAAAACACTCATGTACAATATTAACATGTGTAATGATTTTATTATATGTAATGCATAAGGATACATAATTATAACGATAATTATATTATTTATATTGCTCAAATTTTACCAGTGTTTTTATGTTCTTATTTGCTACATCTAAATGAAGAGTTCATTTGTTGTTTTAATATAACAAGTTTCTTTATTTGCTACATTTTTGAATTATAGATAGTCGTGTAACGCAAATCAGTTCAAGATAAGGGCAAGAGTCTAAGGCCAAAGGCTCAAGGAGAATGATGTTATTCAAGTGGTAGATCTAGACCCGTCAAAACAATATGTCGCCATGCCCCATACATCTTCAAATTCTCCTTCGACTCACACTCCACCCCCTTATAATAATCCATTTACTTTTTTTACCTCGAGAATCGTCTACCATGACACTTCCATTGCCCACACATATTCCACGTGTATACACTACTAGTACTTCTTCGCATCTCACATATACATCTCCACTCGTATGCACTACTACTCCATTACAATCCCTACATATTGTTGTGACAGAATCTCTATCAAATGTTTTAATGATAACAAAATTGTTTTAAAGATCAAAGATTCTGATTATGTGTCATATAATTTGTGCTCTTGAGTGTAACAATTTTTAGAAAGTAGACCACTTACACTCTAGATCAGATGAAGACTCTAAAGATATTAATTTATCCTCTAAGAGAGGATGATGCTACTTTTAGCTCAAACATCCAAAACAATCTAAATAACAATAAGGACAGCTAGTTGCGAAGAATATTGATTCAAAATACTTGTACAAGCATCAGAGGATAAACGACACTAACTGAGGATGAACTTTGTTCTCTATTCATCCTCAAACATGGGAAAACAAGTGAAAGTACAAAGGTACAAAAAGTGGTGTCCTTGACTTGTAAGGCAAGCAACTTCAATTTGTTGGGAAAAGGAAAGGCCAAAAAGAATTAGTCACATCATAATTAATGAAAGCTTTATCCTCATACAAACCAGATTCGAGGATGGACCACTAGATTCATCGTCTCAACCTTCTTATTAGAAGGACAGAGCTGAAGGGCATATTTGCAATTCTAAACAAGGTCAATGGGCAATCATCTCAATCTCCAACGGATATATTGCACTTCTCCTCATATTTGAAGCATCATGATTTCTATAAATTTAGATGATCCAATCCTCGAAAAAAAAATAAGAAAGCAATATGCAATCCAAAGATCAAAGTTGTGAAAAAAAAATCTCATCCCCAACATACTTTCTACTAATCTTAAATATATCTTTGGACCTTTCTTTTAGAAAGTATAGTGTTAGATCCATTCATAAAAAGACCTCTCAAAAACCTGTATATCCTCAAGTTGAAATTTACTTGTCAAAATTTGTGTAAGGTTTGTAAGATAAGAAGAAAAATTGTTTATGTAACCCATGTGAGGCTAAGATAATACATAATAAAAAAGAATATCTTCAGTGGATAGGACCTTTGAGCCATAGTGAAAAAACTCACAAGTGAGTGAGGACAACATAACCCATTTTGGGTGAACTAGTATAAATTTGTGTGTCATTCTGTAAACTTTGTCTCTTCCTTTTATCTCATTCTTATTACAATTCTAAACATCTATCCTCTAACATTGATCTATTATCCTCACAAAGATGATACTCTTTTAAATTTAAAAAACAAGAAAAAAGGGGATACCACTTTTCAACACCCCTTATAGTGATATTTTAGCTACTTCAATTGGGACCAGAGTCTAGTTCTCTAGAAAATTACAAATAACAGTATAAGAAAAAAAGATCAAGAGAAAGATAAAATGTCAAAAGCTAAATACATACCTGAGGAAGGATCCTCCAACAGGCCACCCTACTTTGATGGTACAAATTTCTATCATTGGAAACCACATGTGGCTTATAGTTCAAAATGGAAATCATGTCATCATAACTAATAACACAGATCCAACCTCAAATGAAAAGCCTCAAGTACAATGGACCGCTGATGAAAACGCCAAGGTACTCCTAAACTCTAAAGGTCATTTATTTCAAACGTGTGCTTCGAGCAGGGAAGAATATGACATAAACGAAGAGTGCAAAAATGAGAAGGAGCCATGGGATACATTGGAGATACATCATGAAAGATGAAGTCACGTAAAAGAAGCAAAGATTGACATGGGAGTACGATAGTTTTAACTATTTAAGATGAAGAAGGAGGAAACCATTGATGAAATGTTTTCAAGACTCACTATTATACTAAACAACCTACGGTCTCTTGGAAAAATATACTTTGTCCAAGATAGGATAAGAAAAATGGTAAGTCTACCAAGAGAATGGAGACCTATGATAACTTCCATCACATAAGCAAGAAACGTAGCCACCATGAAATTAGAAAATCTAGTTGGAACATTGAGAGTACATCTACCATTGTTACTTTCAGACAAACCAAGTAAAAAGGGAAAAATGGTTTCTCTCAAATCAAATCAAATCAAACTGAAAGTTCATCCTCTTAATGAGTTGAAGAAGTCACAAGAGAAGAAAATCTTCAATATGCTTTATCCGAGGATGAGGATGAACTCATTCTAATATCCAGAAGGATTCAAAGGATAATGAGTCGTAGAGGACAAGATAAAAAACCTTACCAAAACATAAAGGAATCTTCAAAATCTGATAATATTTAGATAACTTGTTAAGGATGTAATAAAATAAGACACTACAAAACTGAATGCCCTCTAGTCTAACGAAACCCAAGAAGATCTCCCTACAAAAAGAAATCTATGATGGCTACATGGGATGACAGTGATAACTCATCCACTGAGCATAAAGAAACTTAATGAGGAACTTCAAGCTACGAATGATAAATTTGAAGAAAAAAATAAATCATTATGGACTTACAGCAATTCCATAAAAGAATGTATGAGTAGCAAAAAAATTTAAACAAGAATATCAAAATCCATCCCCCATAAGAGAAAACAGAAAACAAAAATTTAAAAATAAAAGTTGAAGAACTAACAAAAGAGATTACTACCTTTGTTAAATCCATTGAGACCTTTCAACACATTATGGGATCTCAATCTAGAATATTCGATAAATCTGGTATTAGCTTCAAAAGTTCTCAAAAGCAAAAAATGTATGAAAATTTTGTATGTGTTATATCTTGATGATTTACCTGTTGAATCTAGTTTTATGTCCGTTGAAAAGGATAAATGGATTTCGCATAAATGAGCTAATCGTAAAAGCTTAAACACTATTTCTAAATTATTCATACTTGAATAGGTTAAAGATATTCCCAAAATCAATTTTGTGAAAGACAAAATATGTGAAACTTGTGCCAAAGGAAAATAAGTTAAAAGAAGTTTTTACTCAAAAAGTATCATCTCAACAAAATGACCTCTTGAACATCTTCCTATTAACCTTTTTTGTCCTATCAAAACTCCAAGCCTTAGTGGAAAAATATATGGATTTGTAATTGTTGATGAGTTTTCACAATTTACTTGAGTTCTCTTCTTTAAACAAAAAGATGAAGCCTTTGAGGCATTTCACAATTTTTCTAAAAAGATTCAAAATGAAAAGGGAAAAAACATTATTTTTGTAAGAAGTGAAAACGGAATCCTTGAAAAATCTTTTTAATGAAAACGGAATATCATACAACTTTTCTGGTCCAAGAACTCCTCTACAAAATGGAGTAATGGAAAGAAAAAATAGAACTTTACAAGAAATGGCTAGAACCATTTTGAGTGGACCAAACATTGAAAAATATTTTTGGGCTAAAGCAATCAACACAACATGTTATGTTTTAAACCAGATATTCATTAGAAAGATATTGAACAAAACTACATATGAACTATGGAAAGGCAAAAAACCAAATATCTCATATTTTCATATATTTGGATGCTATTGGACATATTAAATAACAAAGAAAGTTTGGGAAAGTTTGATCCAAAATCTGATAAAGGTATATTTTAAGGAGTTATTTGATATAGTTTGTTGATTTTCGTTCTAGGATTTAATGAAATGTTTATGCTCTTATTTCCTTGATTAAGTGAAGATTTTTCGTAGTTTTGCGTTGTTTTGTTGTTTTAGTGCAGTGCTAGAATTTTTGTGAGAAATCAAGATGGCCTATGTGGAGTATGTCAGCCATATCTACTGTTGTAGAAGTCCAATTGGAGTCAAACAAACTGCGAATGAAATCTAAGATCCATAGCTACAACTTTCATGAAGACTCTGGAACCAAATTCGGATTCAAAATAAGAGAAAATGCAGTAAACATCATACAACTGATGATGTGCGTTGGAGTGCAAATGCTTGCGTTTGAGACGTATTTCTACATTATTTTGACATTCTGCTTCTTTCCAAAAGCGATGGGGCGCATGAGGTGCTGCAGAATGCATAAAAGTGTATTTTTCTCACTTTCTAGATTTTTTTTGTGTGGCTATTTTGAAGTTTGAAGACTTGTGCCCTAGCAAAGAAACTCAGAGAATGCTAGTTCTAACACCATTGAAGGAGTTTGATCAAGAATCATTCGTGAATTTTCCTTATAATTCTTCTTTAATCTCTATCATTTGTATCTCTGTTATCAGTAATTAAACCTTATTTGTTAGGGATGGGTAAAACAATATGAAACCCTTATTTGTCTGATTTGATTTCTAGTTATATGAATGAGTTTATTGAATTATTTTTCTCATCTCTGTGCTAAATGCTTTTTATTTCTTCATCAACTTTAAATTGTTTTACAATCCGTATTTTAAAACGGAAGTGGACTTTACAAATACTTGAAATGAGAAATTCATGATATTGTAGTCTAGGGATAGATGCAGGTCATGAAACCAATTGAATTATTTGCAGAGACAATAGTTTAATAAGAGAATTCTTGTATTGTAAAGCTTAATTCTAATCTTAAATCCACTAAGGAATTAGGGGTAACTTTGGAATTAAATGTTATGTCACTAAGAAATTATGGCAAGAATAATAAAGAGAATTCGGTAATAGTTCAATAAAGAAATTCAATAACTAGGATAAAATTTAGAAACCTAAGTTGGATTTGAAGTGAAACTCATCCCTGAAATTTTTCTTATTATATAAGTTCAATACTATAACTCTTGTTAGTTTCAAAAATTATTTCAATCAATTTGAAAACCTTTTGTTCAATTTTAGTAATTAAACGTAATTCGGTAGTATAACGTAATCCTTGAGTTCGACACTTGGTACTACCGTTTAATTATTACATGCAATGATTCAATACACTTGTTAAAACGCTATAAGATATATAACCTTAAAACTTAAAATATGGAGGAACCTATGCATGTTACTTTTGATGAATTTGGCAACTCATGTTTCGAAAATAAGGATAAAGATGATGATGATGAACCTTCATCCTCTAAAACAAAAAAATTTAAATGAAGAGGATAATTCTAACACAGCCTCACAACAACCTTCAAGAGGATGGAAGTTGGTAATCTACCACCCTCCTGACCAAATCATTGGAAATATTGTCGATGTTATTATAACCAGACAATCTTCGAAGGGAAACTCAAGTAACATGGCTATGTTCTCTCAAGTTGAACCAATATCAATTGAACAAGCAATTATAGAAGAATCATGGGTTGATGTTGTGATGAATGAATTGTCACAATTTGAAATGAACAAAGTATGGCATCTTGTACCTAATCCTATAGACAAAACCATCATTGGAACAAGATAGGTATTCAGAAATAAATTAAATGAGGATGGAAAAGTCATCATAAACAAAGCAAGGCTTGTGGCATAAGCATACAATCAAAACAAGGAATTGATTATGATGAAACATTTGTACTTGTGGCTAGACTTGAAGCCATCATAATACTCCTTGCTTATGTTACTCATAAAGGTATCAAATTGTTACAAATGGATGTTAAAAGTGCATTCTTAAATGGTTTCTTAAATGAAGAAGTCTATGTTCGTCAACCTCCTTACTTTGTAAACAAGAAAAAACCTAACCATCTTTTTAAACTCTCAAAAGCTCTTTATGGATTAACGAAAGCTCCTTAAGCTTGGTATGAGAGGTTAAATTCATTCCTAAAAGAAAATGGTTTTTCAAGAGGACAGATTGACACTACACTTTTTAAAAAAACTCTTAAAGAGGATTTACTGTTTGTTCAAGTATATGTCAATGCCATTATCTTTGAATCTACAAATGAAAAGATGTGTGATGATTTATCTAACCTCATGCAAAGTGAATTTGAAATGAGTATGATGGGAGAATTATGATTTTTTCTATGATTACAAATAAAACAATTAAGGAACAACAACTTTATTTTTTAAGAAAAATATACAAAAGATCTTCTCAAATGGGCTATCACCTAGAATTCATTTAGCTTTCATTTAGCATGAGTTATGAATTTATCACTCAAATCCTAGAATATGCATCACGCTACCATAGGCTTGAAAAAATTCTAGTTAGCAATCACAATGCAACAAACACATACACTTTTGGAGGACTTTCGGGTTGTAATGGGGATTAGGTAAGGGTAGGACATTTTGGGATAGTAGGTTTTATTACTTGGAGTTAGGTACACATTTTCAAATTATTCTACCACTTTTTTTTTCTTCACATTTTTTGTGTGGAGATTCTCAAACTTTGACAAAAGAACCAAGAAGATGTTATTTATCAAAGTATACAAACTGATTTTTTTTTTTCTTCTTCTTTTTTTTCTTTTTCTTTTGATTTTTTTTTTTTGATTTGTTATTTATTTTATTTATGAGAATCAGAGGACAATGTATAATTTAAGTATGGGGGTATCTTTTAGGATTTTATTTTTGTAGGATTTTATTTTATTCTAAAAAACAAAAAATAAAAAAATGTCCATTGCATGTTTTTTCATCAAATTTTGGGGTTGCAAATGTGATGAGTTATTTTGGATTTGTGGCATGACTTGATAGTATCTCTACATTCTTAGTACAATAAGTTGTATAAGAACGCTAAATTGTTTATCATATGTGGTAGCCAATTAACCTTTGTGAGATTTTTAGCCTTATTATGGATAGAATACATTTTTTTCTATATTTTTTCTTGTGTGTGATCTCACTCATGATTGCTAGTTATACTAGAACTTGACTTGAATCTTGTCCGCGTGCATATATTGAAATGATCTAGGCATTTGTTTCTTGTTAAGTTACTAACCAAATAAGTCTACCCTACAATTATCCCTTTGTTTATGCCCCTTTGAGCCTATTTATCCTATTCTTTGTTATATAGCTCATTACAAGCCTAAAAGTGAAAAACAATAGATTGATCCAATCTTGGGGAATAAAGGAGTTCTTCATTAAATAAATGTGGGGGTGCTCAACTGAACTTGTTTGATTAAATCTAAGTAGTAGTAAAAATAAAATTAAAAAAAAAAAAAAGGAAAATGAGTGTGAGAATAAAAGTCATTGGTATTTTTGTCGAGTTACCTTTCAATGTTTTTTTTTCTCCTTATCATTACTCTTTTATGCTCTTTGATTTTTAGCCATAGTCTCCTTAAGATTATCTCACCCTTACGTTGGCCATGTTACAACATTAATAAAGACCTTTTGATCATTATGTGCATGTGTTTCAAGTATAGATGTTAGAGGCTTGTCAAGCCTATGGTAGTGATAGCTTCATGATGTGCTTTGAGCGTAAATAGTAGCCCAAACACTTGAGCGATTGAAAGAATTCTATATCATGTGAGGACTCTATCACTTATGATGCATTCTTTAGTTAAATTATCATCTTGTTTACTTTGGTTGTGATGAAAATCTATTCATGATTGTCATATTCTTTGAAACTTGGGATTAAAATTTTGTGCACCACTTTGCATTCCTAAAAATCTTTTGAATCGCATGCATTGCTTTGCTTGGAGTGCAAAAGCTTAAGTGTGGCGGATTTTGATCAATGCAATTTTGGTACATGTTTTTGGCTTTGTACTGTGACATTTTGAAAGTTCTGTATAGCCTAGATTAGTTTTTTAGCATGTTTCTAAACTTTGAGTCATAATTGAGTTTTAAATGTTATTATTTGCATATTGACCCTTGCTCGCTCTACAGGCCATAACTTGAACTCTGGATATAGTATTAACACATGCGAGCAAGCGTTGGAAAGCTAAAAATCAGTTACAACTTTTATGTTGGCGCAAAAGCCCAATTCGAAAATGTACTGGGTCTAAACTGCTGATTACGTGACCTGAGTTTTTTTTGTAGTAATATTTAGTATCGGGCCACTTGCTTTCGCCCTAGAGCTTTTAGAGCCCAAATTCGAGAACTAAATATTTCAGTTTTTTTATAGTAAGGGGTGAATTCTGTTTTTCAGACACCCAAATACAGATACTCAGAGTTTTCTTGTTTTTGGATAATAGAACATTTTCGATAGAAGGCTAATTTCTCAAATTAATCCATTGTTTCAGAATTTCATCAAGATCTTGAGGTTCTTTTCATAATGTTAATTTCACGTTGATTATTCTATTTCTTTTTATTTGATTATATTGTTATTCTAATTGATTACTTCGAATATCAATAGGATTGATAAATTTAGTTTGACAGAATTCGGTTTCTAAATTATGTAAATTGTAGTTTGACAGAATTTAGTTTGATTGTTAACTATAATACATCGATCACTGTGATTTTAATCAAATCAAAGAAACAAAATTCATATAGGGCTGATTACGCTTGTTTGATCAATTCTATACTCAAATAGGAATAGAGTCACAATTTAGAAAATGAATTCGTCGATAGAATCATTGAAAGCCTGAAACACTCGAATCAATAGATTAATCGTTCCAACGTGATTCTAATTCGTTTTCTTTATTTTTTTGAACCTAAATTCAAAACCCCCTCTTTGTTTTTTTATTTGATTCTAAATTCGGTTAATATTGTCAGAGTTCTTGTGAGACGACTCGAGTTTTTATTACTCGTATTTGACCCGTGAGCGACAACGGGTCAATATGCAATCATCTAAGTCTCCAAAGGATATATTGTACTTCTCCTCATATTTGAAATTTCATGATTTTTATAAATTGAGATGACCTAATCCTCGAAAAAATAAAAAATAAAAACAATATACAATCAAAGGATAAAAGCTGTGAAAACACAATCTTATCCTCAATATACTTTCTACTAATCTTAAATATATCTATGGATCATTCTTTTAGAAAGTATAGTTTTAGATCCATTCATAAAAAATCTCTCAAAAACCTGTATATCCTCAAGTTAAGATTAACTTGTTGAAATTTGTGCAAGGTTTGTAAGACAAGAGAAACTGTTTATGTAAGTTCACTGAGGCAAAGATAATATTTAGCGAAAAGAATATCTTCAGAGGATAGGCCTTTTGAACCATAGTGAAAAAACTCACAAGTGAGCACTAGACGTAACTCATTTTAGATGAACCAATATAAATTTGTGTATTTCATTCTCTAAACGTTGATCTCTTCTTTTTATCTGTTTCTTTTTTCAATTCTAAACATTTATCCTTTAACATTGATCTATTATCCTCACACAGAGGGTACTCTTTTAAATTTAAAAAACAAAAACAAAAAAAGGGAATTACCACTATTCGACTCCTTCTAGTTATATTTTAGCTACTTCACATACATCTCCACCCTTTATATTCCACATTCACCGGTATTTCATTCAATTTTTCCTGGACCACAAGCACAATCAGGTGGAACCTTCATGACAATACCCAATTTGTGCTCTACACAGTCAAGCTTTGCAAACCCACAACAACATGAATCAGAGGAAGAGGAGGAGGAGGATGATTGAATGATCATAGAGTTGTTAGACACTTTGATGGACAATCTGTAATCTGGCCTTCCGAAAACTCGTAAGTAACTTTGCTATTTATTTTGAATATTTCATTTACTTTAATTTACTATGTACTATTTTAAATTCATCTTCAATTTAAATGTTTAGGTTCTTACTGTCTAATAATTATATATTTTGATTGCAGACTAAATGGGTGTGGAAGAAAGAATATAATGCTCAAATAGAAAAGAATTTTCACTTCAAAGCTAAAGGCCGTCTCTTTGATATACTGTGAATGTCTGACAGCACTTTGGCTGAAACAACGTCGTTCCAGATTGGATGGGTGAAATACTATGGTATCAATTGCAACATTTTTAGGCTATTGATGAAACATTTTTAAAGAAATCAAAAATTGGAAAAAAGAACAGAGCTTCAGAGAAGGGAGGTTGCTTACATACAAGGGGTTGCATCAGTAATGCACAATACTATTAATTTGGTAAAAATTTATTTAATTCATAATTTTTCTAAGTAAATGTATAATGGTTCTACATCTTTCTACTAATGGTTCTACATCTTTCTACTAAAATAGAAAAATAAAACTGGAAGAAATCAAAATGTGAATGAGATACATTACTACACACATGCTTGAGAAGACGGTTTATTCTTTGATGCTCACTCGTAGAACACTCAGGTTAATGTATATTTTGATAATGTTAAATTCTTTTTTCAATTTTTTTCACCCCATTTAATTTATTTAATTTGTTTTTTATTTTTCTGTACACAAAAGCAATTTCATGAGCTTGCAAGAAAAACATTATCTCAGTTTGGTAGTTCATTATCTCCATCTATGAATTCTACTGTTGTACTTGATGAGGCTACCGCAAATAGACTTTGGGAGACTGTTGTTGGACGGGGGAAAGAAAACAAAGCCTATGGCTATGGAAACTTGGCCTCCAACAGGAAAGGAAGAATCCTTTATCACCAAATTGTTGATGGAGAAGGGTTTTGTCATCCCCGACAGTTAACTCCAGAAATGCTCAACTTAATAGAACATTTGAATCAACAGATGAAGGAGTAGGTGATTCAACAATTGAGTCAACAACAGTCACAGAGTCAAATTGTGGAACAAGAATTAAGGGTCCAACTTCAGCTGCAGGAGGAGCGTGAGTGACAAATGATGGAGAAACAATACAAATGTATGAGATGATGTAGAATCAACAAAGAGCTTATGAAAAGGATGGAACAAAGGTTTCAAAATAAACAAAAGCGGAACGGTAATCGCTGTCAGCCATCGCCCGTAAATGAACCAACATCAGATGAACAAAGTTCCTAGGAAACGTTTAAAGGGGAAACGGTATTTTGAATTTTAAGATTTGCAAGAATAAAGTTCCTATCAAACCTTTGAGCAGGAAATTTTATTTTGAATTTTAAGATTTGCGAGGAACAATTGTCCTAGGTAAGTTTAAGAGGGAAAGTAGATTTTGAATTTCAAAATTTGGAAATTGAAACTTTGCGGGAAACATAGTTCCTCGCAAATGATCAGAAAAATTTATCCATAAAACATACTATCCTCTTAATTCTTTTTAATTACTAATTCATTTCTCTTTTTTTTTCATATTTTTTATTAAATTCATATTTCTCTATTAAATACTTACAAATTATAATTTTTATTCTATTTTCATTTTTATTATCTAATTGTTAATAATATTTTATATAATTTTTTTTTATTTTGTATAATAATACTCTGTCCAAGATAAGATAAGAAAAATTATAACAAGTCTAGCAATAGAATGGAGACCTATGGTAACTTACATCACAGAAGCAAGAAACTTAGCCACCATGAAATCAAAAAAATTGGTTGGAATATTAAGAGCACATTAACCATTATTACTTTCAGACAAACCAAGTAAAGTGAAAAATGGTTGCTCTCAAATCAAATCAAGTTGAAAGTTCATCCTCTCAACAAGTTAAAGAAGTTACAAAAGAAGAAAATCTTCAATATCCTCGATGAACTCGTCCTGATATCCAAAAGAATTCAAAGGGTAATGAATCGCAGAGGACGAGATAAAAGACCTTACCAAAACATAAAGGAATCTTCAAAATCTGATGAAAGTCAGATAACTTGTTAAGGATGTAATAAGATAGGAACCTACAAAACTGAATGCCTTCTAGTCAAAAGAAACCCAAGAAGACTTCCCTACAAAAAGAAATCTATGATAGCTACATAGGATGATGGTGATGACTCATCCTCTGAGCATGAAAAAGAAGAAGAAGCAAATTTATCTCTTATGGCAAATTTAGAAACTGAAGAGGTAATCATAACATAACATTGTCCTTCATGTGAAAAACTAGAAATAGAATTTGACAATCTATTTAATGACTCAAAGACTCTATCTCATAAATGTGGTTTCCTCATAAATCAATTTTATTATATAAAGAAACTTAATGAGGAACTTCAAGCCAAGAATGATAAATATGAAAAACATCATTATGAACTTGCAGCAATCTCATAAAAGAACGTCTGAGTAGCAAAAAATTGTGAACAACAATATCAAAATCCATCATCCTAAAAAGAAAATAGAAAACAAAAGTTTAAAAATAAAAGTTGAAGAAGTAACAAAAGACATTACTAACTGCTAAATCCATTAAGACCTTTCGAAATATTATGGGATCTCAATCTAGAATATTTGATAAAGCTGGTATTGGTTTCAAAAGGTCTCAAAAACAAAAAAGATGTATGAAAATTTCTTTTTACCTCAAAAGTTAGTGAATAAACCAAAATGTCTTCACTGTAAAAAAACTAGGACATACTCTTAAAAATTGTCATGCCAATAAAATGATTGACAAAATCAAAAGAGGATGTTCATATTGCAGATATTTAAACTTTTTGAATTAATCCATGTAGGATATTTACTAACTGGGCAAATCTTCATGGACAACAGTCTTCTATTATGTTCCTTATCCTTCAATTCAATCATGAAAGTGGGAATGGTGTGTCGCAATCAAGACAAATCCAAGGGGTCGAATTGAAATAGAAACAAACATTCAACATGAAAAAATAGCTTATCAAGATAATGATATCTCACATGTTACTGAAGTAATTGAAGTTGAATGAATCATAGGTTTGGTTAACCGACAAGTTAATGGTCAACAAATTGATCCTCATACTTTGTTATCTTTTAATCAACTGGATGACAATGGAAATGAGATGACAAATAAAAGTGAGAAGTTTATTGAGACCCCTAAATACAATATTGACAAAGGTGATCGAGAAGATGAGGATATATGTTTTAAATAAAACACTCATGTATAATATTAACATGTGTAATGATTTTATGTGTAATGCATGAGGATGCATAAGTATAACGATAATTATATTATTTATATTGCTGAAATTTTACTAGTGTTTTTATGTTCTTATTTGCTACATCTAAGTGAAGAGTTCATTTGTTGTTTTAATATAACAATTTTATTCATTTGCTACATTTCTGAATTATAGATAGCCATGTCACGCAAATCATTTCAAGATAAGCGTAAGGGTCTAAGGCCAAAGGATGTAGGAAAAATGAAATATGTTATTCAAGGGGTAGATCTAGACCCTTCAGAAAAATATGTCGCCATGCCAGCGTACATCTTCAAATTCTCCATCCACTCAACCTCCACCCCCTTATAATAACCTATTTATTGTTTTTCATCAAGACTCGTCTACCATGACACTTCCATTGCCCACACATATTCCACGTATATACACTACTAGTACTTCTTCGCATCCCATATATAAATCTCAACTCGTATGCACTACTACTCCATTACAATCCTCACATATTGTTGTGACAAAATATCTCTCAAATATTTTAATGATAACAAAATTGTTTTAAAGATCAAAGATTCTAATTAAATGTGTCATTTAATTTGTGCTCTTGAGTGTATCAATTTTTAAAAAGCAGACCACTCACATTCTTGATCAAATGAAGACTCTAAAGATATTAATCTATCCTCTAAGAGAGGATGATGCTAATTTTAGCTCAAACATCCAAAATAATCTAAATAACAATAAGGACAGCCAGTTGCAAAGAATATTGATTAAAAATACTTGTACAAACATCAAAGGATAAACAACACGAATTGTGGATGAACTTCGTTCTGTATTCATCCTCAAACATGGAAAAACGAGTGAAAGTACAAAGGTACAAGAAGTGGTGTCCTTGACATATAAGGCAAGCAACTTCAATTTGTTGGAAAAAGGAAAAGCCAAAAAGCATTAGTCACATCATAATTAATGAAAGCTTTATCCTCATACTAACCATACTCGAGGATGGACCACTATACTCATCCTTTCACCCTTCTTATAACAAGGATAGAGCTGAAGGGCATATTTGCAATTCTAAATAAGCTCAATGGGCAATCATCTAAGTCTCCAACGAATATATTGTACTTATCCTCATATTAGAAGCTTCATGATTTCTATAAATTGAGATGATCAACCTCGAAAAAAATAAGAAAGCAATATGCAATCCAAAGATCAAAGCTATGAAAAAAAAATTGCATCCTCAACATACTTTCTACTAATCTTAAATATATCTTTGGACCTTTCTTTTAAAAAGTATAGTGTTACATCCATTCATAAAAAGACCTCTCAAAAACCTGTATATCCTCAAGTTAAAATTTACTTGTCAAAATTTGTGTAAGGTTTGTAAGACAAGAAGAGAAATTGTTTATGTAACCCATGTGAGGCTAAGATAATACATAGTAAAAAGAATATCTTCAGAGGATAGGACCTTTGAGCCATAGTGAAAAAATTCTCAAGTGAGTGAGGACTACATAACCCATTTTGGGGGAACTAGTATAAATTTATGTGTGTCATTCTCTAAACTCTATCTATTCCTTTTATCTCATTCTTATTTCAATTCTAAACATTTACCCTCTAACATTGATCTATTATCCTCACACAGAGGATACTCTTTTAAATTTAAAAAACAAGAAAAAAGGGGATACCACTATTCAACCCCTCTTCTAGTGATATTTTAGCTACTTCAATTTGTACCAGAGTCTGGTTCTCTAGAAAATTACAACTAACAGTATAAGAGAAAAAGATCAAGAGAAAGATAAAATGTCAAAAGCTAAAAACATATCTAAGGGAGGAACCTCCATTAGGCCACCCTACTTTGATGGTACAGATTACCATCATTGGAAAGGCAAAATGAGGTTGTTTTTCATATCAAAAGATAATCACATGAGGTCTATAGTTTAAAATGGAAATTATGGACCGCTAAAGATAAACCACATAACTAATAACACAAATCCAACCTCAGATGAAAAGCCTCGGGCACAATGGACTGTTGATGAGAATGCCAAGGTACTCCTAAACTCTAAAGCTCGTTTATTTCTAACATGTGCTTTGAGCAGGGAAGAATATGACAGAATCCAAGAATGCAAAAATGAAAAGGAGCTATGGGATACATTGAAGATACATCATGAAGGTTCAAGTTACGTAAAAGAAGCAAGGATTGAAATGGGATTAGGATAGTTTTAACTATTTGAGATGAAGAAGGAGGAAACCATTGATGAAATATTTTCATAGACTCACTATTATACTAAACAGCCTACGGTCTCTTGGAAAAGAATACTTTGTCTAAGATAGGACAAGAAAGTTTCTAAAAAGTCTACCAAGAGAATGGAAATGGAGACCTATGGTAACTTCCATCACATAAGCAAGAAACTTAGCCACCATGAAATTAGAATATCTAGTTGGAACATAAAGAGCACATGAACCATTGTTACATTAAGAAAAACCAAGTAAAAAGGGAAAAATGGTTGCTCTCAAATCAAATCAAACTAAAAGTTCATCCTTTCAACGAGTTGAAGAAGTCACAAAAGAAGAAAATCTTCAATATCCTCTATCCGAGGATGAGGGTGAACTCATTCTGATATCCAAAAGGATTCAAAGGACAATGAGTCACAGAGGACAAGATAAAAGACCTTACCAAAAACATAAAGGAATCTTCAAAATCTGATAAAATTCAGATAACTTGTTATGGATGTAATAAGATAAGACACTACAAAATTAAATGCCCTCTAGTCAAATGAAACCCAAGAAGATTTCCCTACAAAAAGAAATCTATGATAGCTACATGGGATGATAGTGATGACTCATCCTCTGAGCATGAAAAAGAAGAAGAAGCAATATATATCTTATGGCAAATTTAGAAACTGAAGAGGTAATCATAACAGAACATTGTCCTTCATGTAAAAAACTAGAAATAGAATTTGACAATCTATTTAATGACTCAAAGTCTCTATCTCATAAATGTGGTTTCCTCATAAATCAACTTTATGAGATAAAGAAGTATAATGAGGAACTTCAAGCCAAGAATGATAAATATGAAAAAAAAATTATTATGGACTTACAGCAATCTCATAAAAGAATGTATGAGCAACAAAAAAATTTATACAAGAATATCAAAATCCATCTTCCATAAGAGAAAATAGAAAACAAAAGTTCAAAAATAAAAGTTGAAGAACTAACAAAAGACATTACTACCTTTGTTAAATCCACTAAGACCTTTTAAAACATTATGGGATCTCAATCTAGAATATTTGATAAATCTGGTATTTGCTTAAAAAGTTTACAAAAGCAAAAAATGTATGAAAATTTCTTTTTTTACCTCAAAAGTTAGAGGATGAACCAAAATGCTTCACTGTAAAAAAAAAAAAAAAAACCAGGACATACTCTTAAAAATTGTCACGCTAAGAAATTGGTTGACAAAATTAAAAGAGGTAGTTTGTATTCAAGTATGGGCATCTTGATTCTACATGCTATCATTAAATAAAATCCTTGCAAAAAGAAATACTAACCAACATGGACCCAATACATAGGTACCTAAGTCACTTTTAAACTCAAACACAGGAACATCCTTTTTCCAAGAAAAGAAAGTCTTTGTTCTTGGATAATAGTTGCTCAAGACATTTGAAAGGAGATAAACATTGTTTTATCTCTCCAGTAAAAATTGATGGAGGATAAATAACTTTTGAAAATAATGATAAAGCTCAAATTAAAGAGAAAATATGTGGATGGTTTGAAACATAATTTGTTAAGTATTAGTCAACTTTGTGATAGTAGTTTTGAAGTAATCTTTAAACCCACTACTTGTAAGGTTAAACAATCATTCTTAGGTAAATTTTTTTTCTCTAGAATTAGAAAGAAAAATTTGTATGTGTTATATCTTGATGATTTATTCTCTAGAATCTTATTTTATGTCCATTGAAAAGGATAAATGAATTTGGCACAAACGATTTTGTCAAACAAGCTTAAACACTATTTCCAAATTATCCAAACTTCAATAGGTTAAAGGTCTTCCTAAAATCAATTTTGTGAAAGACAAATTTGTGAAGCTTGTGCTAAAGGAAAACAAGTTAAAAGCAGTTTTTACTCAAAAAATATCATCTCAACAAAACGACCTCTTGAACTTCTTCCTATTAACTGTTTTGGTCTTATCAAAACTCCAAGCCTTAGTGGAAAAAATATATGGATTTGTAATTGTTGATGATTTTTCACGATTTACTTGGGTTCTCTTCTTTAAATAAAGAGATGAAGTATTTGAGGTATTTCAATATTTTCGTAAAAAGATTCAAAATGAAAAGGGAACAAACATTATTTCTGTAAGAAGTGATCACGGAGGAGAATGTGAAAATGAATCCTTCAAAAATCTTTTTAATGAAAACACAATATCATACAACTTTTCTTGTCCAAGAACTCCTCAACAAAATGGAGTAGTGGAAAGAAAAAATAACACTTTACAAGAAATGGCTAGAAGCATTTTGAATGGATTAAGCATTAAAAAATATTTATGAGCTGAAGCAATCAACACAACATGTTATGTTTTAAACCGGATATCCATTAGAAAGATATTGAACAAAACTCCATATGAACTATGGAAAGGCAGAAAACCAAATATCTCATATTTTCATATATTTGGATGTTATTCTTACATCTTAAATAATAAAGAAAATTTAGGAAAGTTTGATTCAAAATCTGATAAAGGTATATTTTAAGGAGTTATTTGATATAGTTTGTTGATTTTAGTTCTAGGATTTAATGAAATGTTTATGTTTTTCTTTCATTAATTAAGTGGAGTTTTTTTCATACTTTTGCGTTGTTTTGTTGTTTTAATGCAGTGCTTGATTGTTGGTGAGAAATCAACATGACCTATGTGGAGTATTTCAGCCATATCTGGAGTTGTAGATGTCCAATTTAAGTCAAACCAACTGCAAAAGAAATATAAGATCCATAGCTACAACCTTCATGAAGACTTTGAAACCAAATTCAAACTCAAAAGAAGATAAAATGCAGTAAACGTTAGACAACAGATGATGGGCGCTAGAGCGCAAATGCTTGCGTATGGGGCCCATTTCTACATTATTTTGACATTCTACTTCTTCCCAGTAGCGATGGGGCGCATGACGTTCTGAAGAATGCATAAAAGTGTGTTTTTCTCACTTTCGAGGTATCTTTTTTGGCTATTTTGAAGTTTAGAGACTTGTGCCCTAGTAGAGAAACTCAGAGAAGGCTGGTTCTAACACCATTGGAGGAGTTTTATCAAGAATCATTCATGAATCTTTCTTGTAATTCTTCTTTAATCTCTATCTTTTGTATATTTGTTATGAGTAACTAAACCTTATTTGTTAGGGATGGGTAAAACAAGACGAAACCCTTATTTGTCTTATTTGATTTCTAGTTGTATGAATGAGTTTATTGAATTATGTTTCTCATCTCGGGGCTAAATGCTTTTTATTTCTTCATCAACTTTAAATTGTTTTACGATCCGTATTTTAAAACGGAGGTGGACTTTACAAATGCTTGAGATGAGAAATTCATGATATTGTAATCTAGGGATAGATGCAGTTCATGAAACCAATTGAATTATTTGCAGAGGCAATAGTTTAATAAGAGAATTCGTGTATTGTAAAGCTTAATTCTAATCTTAAATCCACTAAGAAATTAGGGGTAACTTTGGAATTAAATGTTATGTCACCAAGAAATTATGGCAAGAATAATAAAGACAATTCGGTAATAGTTCAATAAAGGAATTCCGTAACTAGGATAAAATTTAGACACCTAACTTGGATTTGAAGTGAAACTCATCCCTGAAATTTTTCTTATTATATAAGTTCAATACTATAACTCTTGTTAGTTTCAAAAATTATTTCAATCAATTTGAAAACCTTTTGTTCAATTTTAGTAATTAAACGTAATTCGGTAGTATAACGTAATCCTTGAGTTCGACACTTGGTACTACCGTTTAATTATTACATGCAATGATTCAATACACTTTTTAAAACGCTATAAGATATATAACCTTAAAACTTAAAATATGGAGGAACCTATGCATGTAACTTTTGATGAATTTGGCAACTCGTGTTTCGAAAATAAGGATAAAGATGATGATGATGAACCTTCATCCTCTAAAACAAAAAAATTTAAATGAAGAGGATAATTCTAACACAGCCTCACAACAACCTTCAAGAGGATGGAAGTTGGTAATCTACCACCCTCCTGACCAAATCATTGGAAATATTGTCGATGTTATTATAACCAGACAATCTTCGAAGGGAAACTCAAGTAACATGGCTATGTTCTCTCAAGTTGAACCAATATCAATTGAACAAGCAATTATAGAAGAATCATGGGTTGATGTTATGATGAATGAATTGTCACAATTTGAAATGAACAAAGTATGGCATCTTGTACCTAATCCTATAGACAAAACCATCATTGGAACAAGATAGGTATTCAGAAATAAATTAAATGAGGATGGAAAAGTCATCATAAACAAAGCAAGGCTTGTGGCATAAGCATACAATCAAAACAAGGAATTGATTATGATGAAACATTTGTACTTGTGGCTAGACTTGAAGCCATCATAATACTCCTTGCTTATGTTACTCATAAAGGTATCAAATTGTTACAAATGGATGTTAAAAGTGCATTCTTAAATGGTTTCTTAAATGAAGAAGTCTATGTTCGTCAACCTCCTTACTTTGTAAACAAGAAAAAACCTAACCATCTTTTTAAACTCTCAAAAGCTCTTTATGGATTAACAAAAGCTCCTTAAGCTTGGTATGAAGGTTAAATTCATTCCTAAAAGAAAATGGTTTTTCAAGAGGACAGATTGACACTACACTTTTTTTTTAAAAACTCTTAAAGAAGATTTACTGTTTGTTCAAGTATATGTTGATGACATTATCTTTGAATCTACAAATGAAAAGATGTCTGATGATTTATCTAACCTCATGCAAAGTGAATTTGAAATGAGTATGATGAAAGAATTATGATTTTTTTTTCTATAATTACAAATAAAACAATTAAGGAACAACAACTTTATTTTTCAAGAAAAATATACAAAAGATCTTCTCAAAAAATATATAATGAATGAAGCCAAAGTAATGGCTACTCCAATGCATCCATCCTCAATGTTACATAAGGATGATGAAGGAAAGCCCATATATGAAAAAGAATATAGTGGGAATGATTGGATCACTATCATACTTAACAGCCAGCAGACTTGACATAGTATTTGTATTTGGTATGTGTGCCAAATTTCAATTGTCACCTAAAGAATCTCATCTTACTGCTGTAAAAAGAATTTTAAGATCTCTTGCTGGTACTACTGATCTAGGCCTATGGTATATAAAAGAACCCAATTTTGATCTTATAGCTTAATGTGATGCTGACTACGCGGGGGGAAAAGTAGAAAGAAAAAGTACAAGTGGAGCATGTCAATTTTTTGGTCAAGCTCTAATTAGTTGGTCATGCAAAAAATAAAATATCGTTGCCTTATCGACTACAAAGGTTGAGTATGTATCAACTGCAAACTACTTTTCTCAAATGTTATGGGTAAGTAATAAACTTGAAACTATTCACTAAGGTACGTCAAAATACCTATCCTCTAGACAACACTATGTTAACCTCGTAAATGATGGGTAATAACTCTGAAACGGTTATATTTTTTGAAGATCTCAATCCTATGCTAACCTCAAATGATTATCTATGATAGACCACAGCCTTTCCCTCTCCTCTTTAATGGTTATATATCTGCAAACTCCCTCCTTCAAAATCATAAACATCTTCTTCCTTCTTTATCATTAATCCTCAAAATCGTTTCTTTGTTTTTCAAAAAAAAAAAAGCTCGATCCAAAGTATCAGCCAAAAGGGAAACTTCATCAAACTCTTCTGATCGTATGTTTGAAAGTTTCTATAGTGATTCAAATCACTCTCAACCTGATGAAGAAGCAATCTCACCTGAAAAACCTCCATAACTTGAATAACCCGAACCTGTAAGTTTCGTCCATCATCCTTTGTATACTACCACTCCTTCTGTTATATCCTCACCTTCTCGTCATCTTACTGCAACCAAAATCATCAAAACCTTTGTCCTCTACACCCTTCCACATGTTGATCCCGTCTTTCGTCTAGAGTTCTCTTATCCAAGAATACACAACCTCAAGACAAAATTATCCATGTCCTAAATTCATATTATACACTCACTTTGAAACCTCCATGCCTAAAGCTTCTACAACCTCTCCAAAAACCTCTCAAAAGGAAGCCTCTTTCAAACCAACTCACCATGTGTCCTTTTCTCCTCAAATCAATACCAAAATTCCTCTTTTCAACTCACAAGATTTGGAAACAAGATACTTTGAAAATGGCAAGACAAATTTATACTTAATGGAAAAACAGTTGATCTTGAAAGCCTTAAGGAAGGACGATTTAATGTTGAAAAGATCTTTGATCAACTAGGATGGATATCACTCCTCAAAATAGATGAACCTCAATATTCAAAACTTGTTAGAGCCTTCTATGCTGCAGCAAATGTCTCAAAAGGTGACACATTCCTAAATATCGTCCTCTTCACTTAGGAAACATGATTTTTCCGTTCATGATGAATGTTGCACGACTTGTCTGGTCAATTCCATATGGAATGCTCCTCACCAAGATTTCCATGTTCTTTAAAGTCCCTTTAAATGATGAACAACGCATTCATATGAACAATGTTTTCACTGCTTGAAACATAAATCAGATGAAGCTCAATCCCGTTGATAAACCTTCAACCAAAAAAGCTATCATCAAATCCTCCTCTTCAACAGTCCCAAGGAAAAGAAGATCTTCCTTGGCTCCTAAAACAAGTGTGAAGAAAATGAAGGAAACTATTCCAACTACACACAAAAAACACTCCCTAAACAAAAACCTCTTTTTACTCGTCTTCAATATGAGGATATATGTATTCCTTTAACCACTTCTCAAAGCTTAGAACCTTAAAAACTTTCAGGATCAAAACCTTTCAACTTTTCCTACCACAAATCAACCTTTGTTTGATCTTGAAAAAACCCCATCTCCTGATCATTATATAATCTTCACTAAAATTCCTAAAATCAATCCTCATCTGGAAAGGATGGTGAAGAGCTCAATCATGACCTCAACCTCACTCAACATCACTTCTCTCCTCCCCAAGCTCAATAGGCTGAAAGAACCATGGATATCTCTGACAAAGGTAAGCAATGTTGCTAAAACTAACCAAGTTCATCCTACACCTCCTTTATTGTTTGACTCATTTGTTCCTCATAGGACAAGTAGAGAAACTTCCAAACTTCATAATCCTAACATTACTGGGAGATTTAGTTCTCTTGATGCCTTCTTTGCAAAAATTGGTGAAAACTCCCCACAAGACAAAAGAGCCTACTCTCAAAATAAAAGTGTAAGTGTTGATGCCATGCCACAAGATCAAACCAACACTAGGTCTGATAAGAGGATGGAAACAAAAGGAGCTCAAAAGGAAGTAAGGATTCTCAATAAAATAAGAAAGGATCAAAAGAAATTGCTTGCAAGCTTCAACTATTTTAAGCAAACTATGATCAACTCGGCCTTATCTTGAAATAGGTTACAAAGAACCTCATCACCATAATTGCCCTTGGGCATAATCTTCCTGTTCTGCCTCCTCAACCGCCTCATCCTGACCTCCCTTGTCCTTCCACGTCCTCCTCTTCTGATGATTCGTCTCCATCCAAATAGTTCCACGTCCTATGGGTTGCCTTTTTTTCTCTTTTTTGATGGTTGACAAATATTGGGGGAGAAAGATTATGATTTTAAATGGCTGATTGTCAACTTTTTGGGAAGCTTGAAAGGATATTTTTGAAACATCTCTATTGCAATCCTTTGTTTATCTTATGGTTTTTTTTTTCTTTTTTGAACCAATCTATAGTCACTACTCTTTTGAACATTAATGAAATTATCTTATATTTTGGTTCAAATTCTATATTACAAAAATTATGCATATTTTGAGGGGTAGTATATTTTAAAAACACGAGATACTTATGTCAAATTTTTGTCAGACTCATAATCTTAAGAATTTTTTCATCGTAAAAAAGGGAGAGATTGTTGAGACAAAATCTCTCTCAAATGTTTTAATGATAACAAAAAAACATTTAAAGATCAAAGATTCTGATTATATGTGACATCTAACTTGTGCTCTTAAGTGTATCAATTTTTAGAAAACGTGGCATTTACATTTCTTAATCAGATAAATATTCTAAAGATATTAATCTATCCTCTAAGAGAGGATGATGATGCTTTTAGTTCAATTAGCCAAAATAATCTGAATAACAATAAGGACAGTCAACTACGAAAAATATTGATTAAAAATACTTGTACAAGCATCAGAGGATAAACAACACGAGCTGAGCATAAATTGTGTTCTATATTCATCCTCGCACATAGGAAAATAAGTGAAAGTACAAAGGTTCAAATAGTGGTGTCCTAAACCTCTAATGGAAGCAACTTCAATTTGTTGGGAAAAGGAAAAGCCAAAAAGCATTAGTCACATCAAAATTAATGAAATCTTCATCCTCACACTAATCAGATCCGAGCATAGACCACTATACTCATCCTCCCATCCTTCTTATAACAAGGGCATAGCTAAAGGGCATATTTGCAATTCTAAACAAGGTCAATGGACAATCATCTAAGTCTCAAACGAATATGTTGTACTTCTCATATTTAAAGCTTCATGATTTCTATAAATTGAGATGATCAAATCCTCAAAAAATAAATAAGAAAGCAATATACAATCTAAAGATCAAACCCGTGAAAAAACAATCTCATCCTCAGCATACTTTTTACTAATCTTAAATATATATTTGGGCCATTCTTTTAGAAAATATAGTGTTAGATCCATTCATAAAAAACCTCTCAAAAAACTGTATATCCACAAGTTAAGATTAACTTGTTGAATTTGTGTAAGGTCTATAAGACAAGAAGAGAAATTGTTTATGTAAGCCTGGTGAGGTTAAGATAATACATAATGAAAAGAATATCTTCAGAGGATAAACCCTTTGAGCCATAGTGAAAAAACTCACAAGTGAGTGAGGACGGGACGTAACCCATTTTGGGTGAACTAATATAAATTTGTGTGTTTCATTCTCTAAACTCTAATCTCTACCTTTTATCTAATTCTTATTTCAATTCTACATGTTTATCGTCTAACATTGATCTATTATCCTCACACAGAGGATACTCTTTTGAATATAAAAAACAAGAAAAAAGGAATATCACTATTCAACCCCCCTTCTAGTGATGTTTTAGCTACTTCACATACATCTCAATCCCCTATATTCCACATTCACTGGTATATCGTTCAATTTTGCATGGACCACGTGCACAATCAAGCAGAACCTTCATCACAATACCCAATTTGTGCTCTACACAGTCAAGCAAGAACAAGAACAACATGAATCAAAGGAAGAGGAGAAGGATGATCGAATGATCAACGAGTTGTCAAACACTCTGATGGACAATCTGTAATTTGGCATTTCAAAAACTCGTAAGTAAATTTGCTATTTATTTTGAATATTTCATTTACTATAATTCACTATGTACTATTTTAAATTAATGTTCAATTTAAATATTTAGGTTCTTACTGTTTAAGATTGCGGCTAAATGCATGAGGATCGCCTTGAAGATGAACTACAACGGTTTTTTGGCCACTTACAAGAAAGGTAGTAAGGATGATAGGGAGGAACTTTTCAAATTTTTTAAGGTAATTTAAAATAAAAATTTAAGCTTTCTAATTATATATATCTACATTTAATTGTTGAGACAAAATCTCTCTCAAATTCTTTTAATGATAACAAAATTATTTAAATGATTGTGTTTAATGTCTAATTTGTGCTCTTGAGTGTATTCATAATTAGAAAACAAGTTCGTCATCATCTTGATTAAAAGAAGAAAAAATTGATTTAATCCAACATGTTCTCTGAATTGGAGGATAGGCATTCAAAGGATGAATCTTCAAAGAGGATGAACCTTTAAGGAAGAGAATATACGATATCACATAAACAATGAACCCAAGTCAATCTAAAGAAAAGATAAAATTATGGACAACCAGTTATAAGAGAAACAATTCAAGAAGAGGAGGATACAAGCAAGAGGTTAACGATAAGAGGTTAATATGTTGATCTTATTGTTTTAATGATAAAAAAATTATTTAAATGATTATGATTGTGTTTAATGTCTAATTTGTGCTCTTGAGTGTATTCATAATTAGAAAACAGGTTCTTCATCATCTTGATTAAAAGAAGAAAAATTTGATTTAATCCAACATGTTCTCTGAATTGGAGGATAGGCGTTCAGAGGATGAATCTTCAAAGAGGATGAACCTTTAAGGAAGAGAATATACGATATCACATAAACAATGAACCCAAGTTAATCTAAAGAAAAGATAAAATTATGGACAAACAGTTATAAGAGAAACAATTCAAGAAGAGGAGGATACAAGCAAGAGGTTAACGATAAGAGGTTAATATGTTGATCTTATTGTTTTAATGATAACAAAATTATTTAAATGATTATGATTGTGTTTAATGTCTAATTTGTGCTCTTGAGTGTATTCATAATTAGAAAACAGGTTCTTCATCATCTTGATTAAAAGAAGAAAAATTTGATTTAATCCAACATGTTCTCTGAATTGGAGGATAGGCGTTCAGAGGATGAATCTTCAAAGAGGATGAACCTTTAAGGAAGAGAATATACGATATCACATAAACAATGAACCCAAGTCAATCTAAAGAAAAGATAAAATTATGGACAAACAGTTATAAGAGAAACAATTCAAGAAGAGGAGGATACAAGCAAGAGGTTAACAATAAGAGGTTAATATGCTGATCTTATTGTTTTAATGATAACAAAATTATTTAAATGATTATGATTGAATTGTTTTTCAATTTTTTGCACCCCATTTAATTTGTTTATTTATTTTTATGTATACTGAAGCAATTTCATGAGCTTGCAAAAAAACATTATCTCGATTTGGCAGTTCATCATCTCCATCTATGAATTCTACTCTTGTACTTGATGAAGCTACCACAAATAGACTTTGGGAGACTGTTGTTGGGCAGGGGAAAGCAAACAAAGCCTATGGCTATGGAAACTTGGCCCCTAACAGGAGAGGAAGAAGCCTTTATCAACAAGTTGTTGATGGAGAAAGGTCTTCTCATCCCCCACAGTTTACTCCAGAAATGCTCAACTAATAGAACATATGAATCAACAGATGACTCAAAAGGTGAGTCAACAACGATCACAGAGTCAAATTGTGGAACAAGAATTAAAGGTCCAACTATAGCTGCAGGAAGAGTGTGAGAGACAGATGATAGGAAGAGCGTGAGAGACAGATGATGGAGAAACAACAACAAATGTATGAGATGATGAAGACTCAGCAAAGAGCTTATGAAAAGGATGGAACAAAGGTTTCAAAATAGACAAAAGTGGAACCACAATCGCGGTTAGCCATCGCTCGTAGATGAACCAACATGAGATGAACAAAGTTCCTATGAAACATTTGAGCAGGAAACGGTATTTTGAATTTTAAGATTTGCAAGGAACAAACTTCCCAGAAAACGTTTGAGTAAGAAAATGTATTTTGAATTTTAAGATTTGCGAGAAACATTTGTTTGGGTAAGTTTTAGAGGGAAAGTGAAAATTTGCAAATGAATATACCAATTTCTCTATAAAACAGACTATATTCATTATTCTTTTTCATCACTAATTCATTTATCTTTTTTTTTTCTTAATATTTTTTATTAAATTATTATTTCTCTATTAAATATTTACAAATTTTATTTTTTATTCTAATTTTGTTTTTATTATATAATTGTTAATAATATTTATATTTTTTTTTATTTTGTGTAATAATTATTTAATTATAAATTATAATTGATTTTATTTAAATCATTTTTCAATATTTCTAAATTTTTTTTAATATGTTAATTACCGAGGACTATAGTTCCTTGTAAATATATTACATTTTAATATTATTTTTTTATTTTATTTACGAGAAGGATGTCACAATTGTTTTTTTAATACAAAAGTTTGCGAGGACATTGTTCCTCGCAAATGTTTCTGCAAACAGATCAACCCAAAGTTAGACATGTTCAACGAGGTACTTGGCGAGGACCTTGCTTCTCGCAAATGTTTCTGCAAAAAGTATGTCCCAAATCAAATGTGCTCAGACACGTTAAATGAGGCACTTTGCGAGGACTTTGTTCCTCACAAATTTTTCTGTCAAACTAACAACAGTTGAAACAAATTAGAATGATAGGAAAAAAGAGCAGCGGCAGAAAAAGTGAGCATATTTTTGTGGCGAACTTCATTCCTCGAAAATTGTTTGGTAGGACATTTGTTCCTCGGAGAATATTTGCAATCAGCGTTTTTCAAGTAGGCCAAGTTCCTCGAAAAGTTTCTTTGAAATATGGTTTTGCGAGGATATTTCGTGTGTTTCCTAAGACAAAAGTTTCTTGCAAATTTGATTTTTTTTTCTTATGGTGACTTGGTTGATATACCTATATAAATTATGGTTGCTTAAATGATAAACAAGAAAAGGAACAAAAATAAACAATTTTTTAAGAAAAATAATTTAATGATCTTTTCTTCTACACAAATCAAATTCTCTCATTGAAATTATTGTCTAAGTACCAAATTATCTCTTTTTAATTATTATAAGAGATTAGAGAATAAATTGTCCCATTTTTTATTGTTCGTAGACGAGATGGTAAATATCATCAAAAACTTACACACAACTATGAGGTCCTAGTCAAGTAACAATGTCAATTTACAAGAAAGGGAGGTTTGAATTGTAAATTCACCCTTTTAAAAGTTCCTGTTAAAAACTTAAGAAAATAACTCAAGATTGATCTTGGTTGTGAAAACAGAAAACGAAGAACGTTCTTGGTTTCTGACCAGAAAACGGAGAACGTTCTTGGTTAGTTAAAATCAACAATTTAACTTATCTATTTAACTTGATAATCAAACAAACTTAAAGTAAATAGATAAGGAAAGAGATACCACACAAGGATATATCCTGATTCACCCAACTCGGGCTACGCCCAGTCCTCACAACTGTGAGATTTTCCACTAAGTGTTCAAAACAAAGAACCTTCTTGATTTTACAGCACCTAGCTCATATCAACCTTGATATGTTACAAACTTCAATCCTTTCCACCCAGAAAGAGATTAATCAGGTCACATATCAACCTTGATAAGATTGTTTTGATAGAATCTGAGATGTCTCAACTCTTGTTTGAGATTCGATTCTTTACAAAGAATTCAGTACATAAATAACAGAGTAATGAGAAATGATCAGACTGGTTCTACTTTGAGTAATGAGAGAGTTTCAAGTATGTGAATGATTTTATGAGACTTGTTAGCACTTGAACTTCTGCCTTTTCCCTGAGCATTGGCCTTCCTTTTATAGGCGTTTTAGAGCATTTAATAATGGTCAAAAAAGCTGTTGGTAGTGCTCTGTCAGTTTTGACCAAAACCAATATATATGAATAAAAACATTCCAACCTTTGATCATTTTTTGAATTCTGTTGACTGGGTTGATTTCTTCGTTCTTGATCAGATTTCTCTTGTGTTTAATGATCCTTTATACTTCAGATATATTTATTAATGCCATTGATTTGATCTGGAGTTCTGCTGCAGAATGTTTATTGAAAATGCTGGAGATTGATGATCAATTTGGAGACTTAGTCTTGAACATCCTGGAGATTGATAATCAATTTGGAGGTTTAGTTTTTGATCATTATGGATGTTTTCCTGATCAATCTGGACGTTTTGTATAACTCAAGATCGTTCGACATTCTTTGGCAATCAAGCTGGAGAAGGTTTAGACTTGTTTGAACTTGCTTGATTCATGACCTTTTCTCTTTGTGATTTGAATGGTTTCTTTGATTAGAATGGATCCTATTTGTTCCTTGTCAAGTACTGATAATATAAGTGTAAATTCCAAAGGCAGAATCTTCTTTTAATCAGTGGAGATTGATTGATCTTGGGGTTGTGATGATCAGTCTTGGTCCTGGAGAACATTCTCCGTTTTCCAGAGTTTGTCAAGAATGTTCTCATTTCTTGTCTGTTCAGTTTCTTGCCTTTTTATGTTGATTTCTTTGCTTTGTTTAAATCCTATCTTTGAATTAATCCACTCAAAAGCACATGTTAAATTAACATAACATTTAGAATCATAATTAACATTCTTAATTAACTTTTTGTTTGTTTTCATCAAAACATTAACTTGAGATTTTGTTTTAACACCTAGATTTAAACTCAGCATTATGTTCAACCTAATAATAACAAGAACTTCTGGACTGTCTCAACTTTTTTTTTTATCAAAGACTAAAATTACTTTTTTTTTCTTTTTAATTGTAGTTTTGATCCTTTTCGATTCACAAAATTGGTTCCCCTGTTTTAAAATCCGATGATCCTTCATTCAAATTTTGGAACTAAAAAATAGTGATGTGTCATGGTATAATTGATGTGACATATGGTACGATGATGTGAAATAATTATCTACGAAATTGTAATAAAATCATCTAAAAAAATTAGTTTTAACTTATGAAATTATTCATTTTTATAATTTAATTAATGATATATAAATAATTAAAGTGCATCTATATGTGACATATGTTTTATTTTTCAATTTAAAAATCTAAGAGAATGACCAAAATTATTAAATTTTAAAACAAATAAACCAATTATAAATTAATAAAAATAGATAAATCTAAATTGTAATTAAGTTTTTTTAATTTTTTTACCGACTAAAAATATATATAACAACTTTTCCGACCATCAAAATTGGGTGTTCTACACTCATAACTTTTTTTAAGCGTTCTTACTACATTTTATTGTCTCATCACAATTCTATGTTCTTTTTTTCTTTTTCCTCTTTTTTACCAGTCAAATATTTCTTTATTGCGAAACCCACCCTTTCTCTCACACTACAGAATATAGATTGTTCCACACAACACACTTACTCAGTTCGTTAGCCGCACATCATAAAAAACCCTTTTCCGTTTTCCCCCATTTTCTCCACTAACTCACCCGCCTTCCACTCGCTCACCATGCATCCCTCCACCACCACTCTCCACCACCCTTACCTCACCCTCTACTCCTAAACCAACGCCGTTCCCCCAGGTACTTTTCCATTTCTTTCTTTCTAACTTTTTGTTTGCTTCTCATTTCTTCTTCCTTTTTATTATTTTTGTTTAGTACTAGTAATTTTAACATGAAAATGCTTTTTGGTGCAACGTTTTTCGATTGCCTCTTCGTCGATGACGGTTTTTTAATCTACGGCTGGAAATGAAAGCAAGAGATGATGAGAAAGAGTTTAAGGGAAATACGTGTTTCTTATTTTTATTTATTTATTCATGTATTTTAGAATGTTCGAACTGTCAAGTGCCAATGCATCTATTGTTTTAATGTTTACCCCAAAACTCATAAAATCTAATTGAACAGTTTTTTTTGTTTTTTAAGTTCAATTGATTGATAGATTAAACAGGGGAGAAAGTGAGTAGGGAATGAATGGAACAATTTTTTATTTTTATTTTTATTTTTCAAACGACTGTTATAAGCAAAATAAACTAGATTTCATGGTTGTTAAGAAATTCGTTTTGCTCAAAAAGTAAAAAGTTCAGTTATATAGTGACCAAGAGTAGTATTATTCATCATAAATATCAAAAGGTTAATTTTGTTTTTATTTGGTGAATATATCAAATCGCAATACAGTAATTAAATTTTCAGAATTTACTGTGTGTTTTAGACATTACCTGTATATCTTTCATGTTTGTCATTGACCATTGTGATAGTGATAATGAAAATTTGGTATCTGATTGTGTAGGTAGTTCCTGGACAACCCTGAACATTTTTTGTTTTGGTTGATTTTGGCTCTTAAAATGAAACCACAAACCAATGGGTCTAGAGTTCATAAAGCCAATCATACTCGAGTTGAAGGGCCTAATTGGCTTATTATTGCTGCTGGTGCTTTGTTGAGTACATTGTCTATTCGCCTTGGTTACAAGTTGAAACAAGCACTTGACTCAAAGCCGAAGCATAATGCAACTACTATTCTTAAAGGTACATAACTAATCTCTCTGGACTCAAATATAAGCAAAATAACATGCCATGTGGTTATAATGCAACTACTATCCTTATTAATTGTATCAATTTGTCTTGGAAGATGAAAAATCACATTGAATACATTTATACACGAAGGGTAATTTAGTAATAGTCATACACAAAATATACACATTAATTACACTATCAACTTTTCTTAATATATGTGAAATATGTAATGAATGCTTTTAAAAAGGGACAGAGGTAGTAAGATTCTTAATTAGTGTGCATATGGTTACTTTTGCTTATAGCATAGGGAGGACTTTCCACCTTTCCTGTTCTGTGTCTTTTGTCTTTATTTTGTTTAATTTTCTTTACCTAAAAGGGAAATTATGTGATACTCATACTCAAATGGTAATTTGAAGGGCACAGATGCGTCCTTTGTCTATAGTGGACTCTGAATTTTGTTTCTAACTTCAGGAAATGGAAAATCCTCCAACATAAGGAAACCTCCAGATTGCTTTATGCAGCCTAATGGATATTCCCAAACTCAAGATAATCATGGCTGCTTCAGTTGCAATTCAGGTCTAATTTGTTCTTTAAAAATGTTTTTTATATTTCTGAGTTTCAAATTTTGATGACCAGTTGCAGTATTTTTCTTGTACTTTATTTTTCCTCATGTAGAATTTGTATTTTTTCCATTCAGAAAGTTTGTTATTGAATTTTGAATTATGTTGGATTGGATGTTATGTTTTTTTTTTTCATTTGCTAAGACTTGTTGAGTTTATCGCTGTTTTCTATATCTTAGTCTACATTTTTTATAGTGTTAGTGGAGGGTAGTCAAATCGCTATAGGCGAGGAAAACTTTGAAAACTATTAGGAAATATCTAGAGATTAATGAGCTGGAAAAAGATATGCTATATGATAGAATGATATGGCGTTGTTTGATCAATGTAGCCGACTCTATATTGTGTGATAAGCCTTGGTTGTTGTTGCAGTGGGCCTTATTCCAACAATGTGTTATGATGTTCATGAAACATCTCTTTATTATTTATCATCTATCTCAAGTTTTGTTTCATTCTCATATTATTTATTATCTATCTCGGGTTTCAGTTTTAAATTATTAGCACTTCAATCCAATATCATTGTTACGTGTGCTAATATTTACAGAAGTTCTGCATAAAGTTGTAGGTGTCAGAATTGGTGTGCAGATGCAACCTATTTATCTGTACTCATAAGGTAGGGTGGGAAGCGTTGCAACAAAATGTTCGAATCCAGTGAATGAGAATTCCAAATCAGATCTTTAGCACAACAGGTCTATGATACTTGGTATTTGACCTTGTATTTTAATTGCAGTTGTGGAGATATAGAACATTTTAATTGGTATCCGCAGATATAATCTCTTTTGTTTACCAGCAAAGAGATGCAAACTATAGGAATAGCGCAGACATTTTAGGCTAACCTGAATTTACTTATTCTTGAATATGTATGAGATTGGCTTCTCAATTCTGATTAAAGCTTGTCTACTTTCTTTGTACACCAGTTATTCGCAATTAATTGGTAATTATATTTACGGTTAAAAATCATGTTGATAGTAGTTCTGATTCCACATTCTCTATGATATAAATTACCTAACATCCTTTCATCATGGAGTCATTTTGCTGAACAGGGCATCCAGTCCTTGAATGATTAAACTTTTTCTCGGTATGTGTTGCATCTGACTTAGATTATGCATGTAATGATGGACAGGAACTGGAGGTTCTATGGAACTAAAGTGCCCACAAAATGGACAGATGCTTAGTGAATTCAACGGGGCCCTCCCTTTGGTGACTGTTCCTCCTGCCGAGTTTAGCAAAGAAAATGGTGTTGTCTGGTCTTGCTCCCCTGATCGTCTTGAATTGCCTTCAAAGCCATTCCATCTTTCAAACTGTTCAGATTCACCATGTGTTTCAGAATCTGGTTCTGATATTTTCAGTAAGCGGGAAGTCATACAGAAACTTAGGCAACAACTGAAGAGAAGAGACGATATGATACTAGAAATGCAAGATCAAATGGCTGAATTGCAAAATTCACTCAATGATCAGCTAGGACTTTCTTCTCATTTGCAATTGCAGCTCGAAGCTACAAACCGGGACTTATTTGACTCGGAGAGAGAGATCCAACGGCTAAGGAAAGCAATTGCAGATCATTGTGTTGGATATGTTCCCCATGACAAATCTTCCACTGGCACGGCTTGGTCTGCCGAGACACGAAACGGCCATCCAAATGGCGATATTAATTTGGACCAACCTGAAAAAACAAGGGACGATGAGGAGCGAATCGAGATGCTGAAAAGGCAAGTGGGAGAATTGAAAGAGGCGATAGAAGGTAAGGAATACTTACTCCAAAGCTACAAGGAGCAAAAGGCAGAACTCTCTTTGAAGAACAAGGAATTGCAGCAGAGATTGGATTCTCAGCTGCCTAATATTTTGTAGAGTTTGTGAATACTTTTTCTTCTTTTCATTTTCAGTGTCTTCTTCCCTCATTCTTTTATTTTCTCACTGTAATTAGCTCAACTTTGATTGCTCGATATCGTTTCAAAGTTTGTGCAGTGCGGAGAACCTGAGGGTTGAGTATTCCAGATTTGGCAAGATGAATGCATATTGGTCCAAGAAATAGAAAATGTTACTCTTTCTTTTTTTTTTTTCTTAATATTAATTAGCTTGGAAGTGTTGATCCACTCAAGAGTACTAGAACCAAAAACAATACCCATTTAAATGGTAAGAATGCTTGACTGCATAAGGTTGTGAATACAAACAACATTTGGGCTATAAAGCTTCGAGAGATAGTTGTTGAAAAACAACTCGAATTTTTTTTCAAGAGGAACTCTCTCTGAATAAAATATAACTAAAAATAGTATTTAAAAGATTGATCTATTTTATCTGAAATTTAATAAAATATACTTAACTTTTTAAATACTATTTTTGTATGGGTAGGTCAGAAAAAATACTTGTGTTGTATCTTACGCTTGGGTGGTAGTCCCAAGTGACTTGGGGTAAAGTAGTATAACTTTTAAGGATAATCTTCTTATAGTCAGAGTCCCATTTAAAGGACTTTATAAGTGATATCATTTAATTGGTCCATTGATTTATCAAACTATTTTATTTAGGATTTCGCTTCTATAAACTGAGATTAAATTGTGAGTTTGTAAAATTTTTTTATTTTTGGCAAATGGGTGTTTCATTAGCTTTGAACCTGTCTATGTTTTCTGTTAATCTATACACTTAATTGATAAATTTGCTAGTTTTCTAACTCACTGAACATTTATAGGTTTTTTTTTTTTCTCAATAGACAAAATATAGCTTTTGTAAAGAATATATTTGAAAAAGAATTGTTAAATCCAAAGTTGAAATCTATTTTATGATTGAAACAAACAATACATATTGATTTATAAAGCCATGTTGGAACTGTTTTGAAAGTTTCATTGTAAGGATAACCATCTGAATTCTTTTATTTATTTTTTATAAATAATTTAAACTCTCTTTTCAGATGAAACTTAATATTTTAGACAATATAAATTAAATAATATTGTCTGCTATTTATAAAAGATTCCTTCGTAAGTTTGTAAAAAAAAACTATCCTTAGGAAAATTTTCAAAAAAGACATATCGTTTTGTTTTTGTTTTTTATGTTGTCAATTCTGTTGTTCTATCGTAATCTGATGAAAGACAGTTAGACATAAATTACGTCCCAGTGTGTAATAGTGCATGTGTGTAGGTGGGCCTAGTGGAGGATAAGGTATCCATGAATCATGATAGTAATAGTATATTCTCTTTTCTTTTCAAAGATCGTGTACGATTATAAAATTTATATAAAAAAAAAAAAATCGATTTTATATTGAAATTATTACATTTAAGAACAAGTTTTTTATCTCTAAATAATAAATGTACTACCCCTTCAATATTTCCTTTTGCCATATAGAATCCCCAACCTCCCACTGTGGCGCCTTACTATTGGGAAAAAGCTAACGTTATTCTGTAAAAATTCTGCATGAACTCTAATGTTACTGATAGTCGCTAATGAAACCTTAGACGAGTAAACACCATTTAAATCCTTAAAATGGTAAATTCCTCAATTTTAACGAAACAATTTTATAGGTTTTAACATTTATCTTAAAGTTGTAAGAAATAATCCAACCATGTTATACTAGGCTAAGAGCACAAACTTGATATTCATCAAATCTTAATATTGATTCAATAGTTTCATTCGGCTTCTGTGAGTTGAGAAAGAAGTAATCTCAAGATATTAACTTGTAGATACACAGGATAATGCTATTTCAAAATGAGTATCGATCCTTACACATAATTCAAACTCTCCCAGTTGGTTTTAATTCAAATATCTCACCTAGCATTCAAATCAAATTCACCAACTTCACGCCACCCATCTGGCGTACCAGTGTCCCCATTTTCGGCTTCGTCGTTCAAGAAATCCTCAGATGGCTCCTTGTCATCTCTCTGTGAATTGTTTCCCCATCCATTCATCATCTCACCCTGATTACCGCCCTGATCCTGATCTCCCATGTCATGGCCACCCATCACAAGATCACCACTGCCTTGGGAACCGAGTGCACTCCCTCTTATCGGGGCTCGAGACATCATTTCAGTATGAGACTGCGAATCAGCCCTTGCCTGCTGCTCTGCTTGATACATTGCTGCCATCCGTAGTTTAGCCTCGTGGGCTTCACGGCCAGCCTTCTCCCTAGATTCTAATTCTGCTCTTAATTCGATCAGGGCCCGTTTTTCCTCTTGTAGAAGTGCCTGTTCAATCATAAGTCTTTCCTCGGACCGAAATTCTCCCAAATTTCTCTTCTGCGATATTATGTTGAAGGCAAGCGCTTGCTTCTCAAATGTTGCTGTAAACTCGGAAATTTTAGCAGCAATATTATTATCCCACTGCTGGGACCTTGAAAGCATCTGGCCAGTTGTGTCGGAATCCAGTATCCTGTCATCCTCTTCTGCTTCATAATCTGCCACAACATGATATGGCAATAATCTGCAGAAGGAAAATTTAGGGAAATTCTGAGACATTAAAAATCCATGTAAAGAGCAAACCTCATTTGCATTACACCCCAAACATGGAAATGTTGTAGTTGTTTACAAATGATATGCTCAAATTTTCAATAGCATATTTCAATGAAACACAGTCAGGATAAAAAAGCAATTACAGAGCTATGATGGAGATACATACATAACAGTTAATAGAATGTTACACACAGCAAGAAAAATTAAATCAAATGATAAATGAAATCACACATACACTACTTTTTATAAGGAGTACAACTTATTAATGCATTTATTCTATATATATATATAAACACAAAATCAAGTGGTACACTGTAGTAGAAGCTATAACACCACGCAATTGCAGTGTAGCGATAAACCAGTAGAATGACAGATTGATTTATAATATATATTAAGATAAATCAACAGTTAGTCCCGCTTCCGTTGAGTGAAACCGATTAGCACATATTAATTGTCATATGGTAGAGTAAGAATTAGATTTGATAGAGAATCTGATGTTATAAGTTTGGCAAAACTACATCTAAGTAAAACAAATACTCAAATATCAAAATTACGAGTAAGGACGCGGGAATGGATAATAACTTAATGATGGTATGGTCCCCAAACATAAATAAATAAATAAATAGAGAATTTTTATATGCTCTTAGAAACAGGGCCAATGACAAGGAAAGTAAAGTTGGAACACTAGATACCATGTTCTCAACATTTCTAAAAGCCGAGCAAATAACATAACACTGGGTTGAACACCAAATATCAAAGGTTGAAAGTTGAACATATAAGATGGAAAAGGCAGCTTTAACTCAATAAGGCAACCAACATGATAGAATTCTGAAAAGATGTGTAGCAAATCCAAATAAAGAGCGGGTTGCAGTGAGAGAAACCGCAAGTGAAGAGATAGAATCGGTATTCGGCCCAAAAAACTGATGCTGAATAATATTTAGATTCATATATCTGATTGGGATATAAGCATATAACAAAAAATCAACTAGGGGTCCGTTTGGAATAGCTTATTTACGACTTATTGAGCTTATCTTATGAGGTAAACACTTACCTAAGAGTTTAGCTTATAAAAACTGCTTAAGACATAAGTTCTTTTCAGCTTATTTCAGTAAGCTACTCATAATATTAATAGCATATGAAAATATATACAACTTGCACAAAAACCGTTTAACCACATTCCTCTTTGATTTATACATAGAGATAATTTATACATTAGTGCTTATATGATAATATTTATTCAATAAACACTTAAGTTGTTTCCCCAAACGCAGCCAACAGTCTTTTGGCTGGCATCACCTTAAATTAATGAAAGGAAAGCCATGCAGCATTAACAATGATCAACATTACTTGAAGTATCTTTCTAATCCCAGCTAAGGTTAACAAGAATTCTTACATTTTGTTTGCACACAAATCTATATCATGAAGTAAAAATTTGCCAATTCGAAAGCAGTTCATAGAAAAATAATTCTCAATCAATGTTTGTACTTGTTGGGGCAGTACAACAGTGAAATCTATTCAGAAACTTGACAACACGCAAAGGATGGTTTTGAACAAGCTGTAGTCACCCTAACCAGCAGCTAGAGGTAGCCCAATACTAATGAAATACAATTGATAGTTTGACTTGCCTTTTGTTAGGTACTGGGTTTGGGCCTAAGCCCAACAAATGTGTTATAAATAGGGGAGTTAGTTATATTTGCTGATGTGGCTACTGGCTAGTTTGTTAGAGGAGAATGGTAATTATATAAAGGATAGGGATAGCAAGAGAGAACGCATTGAACATTACTCAGTTAGAAATCTTATGGTTTCGACAGAGAGAGAAATGTCTCTTCTCTGAGGAACTTTGGCTCTGGGGTAACAGGAGTTATCTTCTGTAATAAATCTATTTTCAATTCAATTATATGGCTAATTGCCTCCTTTAAATTCAGGTTCCTATCACCTTTCAACTTCAAGAAATGAGAGACGTAACCAACTGAACATTGCATAACCCAAAAAGAAAAGGGAAGAAAAAAGTGCAAAATTTAGTTGAAATTTGAAAAGGTTGTTATAATCAAACAATTGAAGGCCAGTTTCAAACAACATAGAATGGGAATCTCTTCAACAAATAATTGACAGAAAACAAAAGGCATGTCGAAGAAACGGCTTCATATCACGTATACAATGAAAACAATATTTGTTTGAATGGATTATGATCCTCTCCATTTTCCACCCTCTCCATCTCTTCCATTACCATAGTTTTGTGAATATAAATGTATTCATGTAACGTTAGCTGGGCCCAAATATTTGTAATACACCTCAAAACACTTTAAAACTATAGAGATGGAGAGGAGAAATAGAGAAAGAAAATGGAGAGGATCTTAACTCGTTTTGAACACCCCACAAGTCTGACACTTATCTTTGTCACAAGATATTCCACCTGATTCTTCCATAGTTACTCAAGAATTTCTACACGCATATCTTCAGAGACTATTGACATAATGGTAAAATAACAAATAAAATCACAAAACATAACTTGAGAGGAACTAAGACTGAGTCTCAAAAGGAACTTCAGAACAAACTGCAACAACAAATATAATTTATGAGGAAAATAAGATTCCACCATAATAAATGCCACATATAGAAAACACAAATTATACTACATCCATATACAAGCACTACAAAGGCAATTAATTTCAAACTTTAAATTTTCTATATACAAGATAGTAACCCTGTGGATTTATTATTTTATTGTTTATATGGAGGACTAGTCCTGATGACTCATAGTAAAGTACTTTCACGTATCTCCATGAAAACCCTATAGAGCACAGACACCCCAAAAGAACTCTAATCATAGCTTCAAACAGGTTGAAGCTCGTTTGCATAAATTCAAAGTAGGAGAATTCAATGCATAAATTAAGAGTAGGTGGATTTAATGACACAATAAATTAATCTGAAACCAATAGCCGTTAGTTATTTAGCACACATAAGATCTTTCTTTCCTATTTTCTGCCTCTGGAATAGACATATACTGATTAAAACAACCACTTCAAATCACTTGAAATTTGTAGAATCACACAAGTTAATGGTTGTTGCTACATAATACTTTCTGTGAATCAATATTATCAACCAGATAAGCACACATAAAACTTGTATGCAGCATAAGGACAAAAAAATAATAATTTCTATCTATACCACACACCCACAAATGATTGCATGGGTTTCCTTTTCTAGTTAAAACAAGTTAATCACCATCCAAATCACGCTACATTAAAATCCACAACCACAAGCTATACAGGATGCAAGCTAATTATAATCATCTTGGACCCTTCTTCACATTGTATATATTATTATTAAAAACTAAGCAAAAACATTATGAGAAAATTGGATATACACAAAAAGTGTTAAACAGTTTTATACTACCATCCAATAGCAACCATGTATTCCACCAAATCACCCAACTTTAATGATATGACATGGAAAAATAGACAATTCCAACATTATTTTTAATGGATGTCAAGGTAAAACTAATTTACTAATTTATCTGATAATGCATATCAATTAAACTCAAACATTATATATAATATTAATTATTTATAAAAAGAAAAATACAAATTAGAAAAACGGTGACGAATTAGAAACACAAAAAAGCATTTAGTTGAATATACAAAAACTAATAGTTGAGGAGAGAGAAGAAACCTCTCGCAAGCATCTTCGAGCGAAGAAAAGGGTCGCTTGAAATCCGGATGACAGACTCTCCAAGCATCTTGGTAAGCCATCTGGAGCTCCATTTGATTTCCAGGTCGTATCATCTTTTGCTGTTGCTGCTGCTGTGATTGCTGAGCCTGTTGCTGTTGCTGCTGCTGCTGAGGTAGGTGATTTGAATTAGGGTTTTGGTGTAAATTGAGAATGGGATTAGGGTTAGGGTTAGGGTTAGGGTTTTGTTGAAGATTGAGAGGTCTTATGGGACGCAAGTGAGCGTCAATGTTGGAAGGGAAACGAGAAATTGCGGCTGCTTGTTGTTGTTGTTGCTGCTTTTGTAATTGTTGTAAGAGCAGAAAATGTTGTTGTTGTTGTCGTTGTTGTTGTTCTTGTATCAATAGCTGTTGCTGTTGCTGTTGTTGCTGCTGGTGCATTGCCTTTGCTTCTTCCATTTTTTTTCAAAAAGATAAAATAAAAATATTAATATCTTGGAAATGAAATTCCGAGTATATCGCAATCTACTTTTTCGAATCAAGAGAGAGGAAAAGATAGAGAAGAATAGAGAGAGAGAGAGAGAGAGAGAGAGAGAGAGAAGAAGAGTGTGACTCTTTCTATGTGAAAAATCTAAATTCGTTCTTTCATATCATAGTTGGTCTTTTTTCTTTCACACAGAATTGTGTTCCTGTCATCACTCTCATCTCATCTTGCAAAGTGCAACGATGAAGACCCAGTTGTCTGCGTTCACCTGTGTGTGTGTTTTTTCTCCTTCAAGTGGAATCACGGACCTGGATATTCTGCAGTTATATTATTTACCCCGTTATATGCTCTAATCAATCTCGACTATTAATTTGAGATTCAACGGTTTAGATTTCATATATACTAAAATAATCCCAAACATTCGTTGTGATCAGACGGTTGTGAGTTATAATTGCATCACGCAGTTACAACAGGAATTTGTTTCTAAGAATCGCTCGGGTCGGACTCAATGAATCGAAAACCCGATTTAAGAAATTTGTTAATTAATGTTAGTAAGTATAAAATATAAATTCAAATCGGATTTTTTTCGCACCACCCAATAATATATGTAAAAGAGGAGAATCAAGTATAATCGGAGGGGCATAAATCAATAATTTAAAACAAGATGAACCTAATCTATCATGATTAAAATCTTTTTTAAGAGTGGAAGGAATAATATTTCACTATGTAAAGATCTAACTTGTAAGGTCAAGGGATGCAATCTTGTTTGCATAATGATTTTCTTCCCAATTTGTATATAAGAAATCAATAAAGACATTTTTTTAATCTTGTGCATCCAATTTAACCACCTATTTTGTAATTGCCATGACACTATATCAAGTGACTTGAAAGCTAAGTTAACTAACTTAGAATGATATACATTAGGAGTTGATTTCATAGTTTTTTAAAACAGGGTTGATTTCATATTTGTTTTTAATAAAACAGTAAGATATATTTCATTTGTCATTATAGTTCATTTCACCATCATTTTTCTCTTGTGGTGCTTTGGAGCAACTTTATTTCGTTGAATTCCATTCAACCTTTGCAAATGTGAGTGTGTTATGGCTTCAGTTTGTAGCTTGTGTAGTGTGGTTTCTAAAAGTTCCTTGCATCTCTTCTTCAATTATGCTTTGCTACTAGATTGTGGAAATGGTTGGCTTACACTTTCCAATGCAATTTGGGTATCTCTTCTATTCATACCATCCTTTCTATCAGTTCTAGAGGTTAGAGCTCTCAAGTCAGAGACATGATTCTCTCGGCCATCATCAATTTTGTGTGGGTGGCGCCGTATTGGAGAACTAAGGTTTGCTTTGATGATAAAAAAAATATATATCTTGAAGTTAATTACATAATAGTTTAGCTTGTGGTTCATTTGGTTGGATCTCATTATAAAGGTCATATGTCTTCTTCTATGTTGTTTCAAAATTTTCAGAGCTTCCGAGTTCATGGTCATTCCTATGCTTCCCTCTCCGTCATTCAAGTTGATTAGTCTCCCCCTCTTCTTTGTTAGATAAAGAAAAATATTAATGGCAATGCCAAAGGCAATCTTGGTGAGACTAGTGGTGGTGGTATTTTCAAGGATCGGAGAGCTACTTTTATTGGAATTTTTGCAATGCAATTTGGCATCACTACTTCTTTTCATGCATAGTTATTAATGGTTATGCTTCCTATTGAAATTGTTTATTCTAAAGATTGGCTTTACATCTGGTAAAATAGCCAATCTTTGCTTATGGTTGGCTATTTTAAGAATCTTAATTGGCTCCTTGGCATTTGATGAATAGGTAGAAAACTATATTTCTCTTCTTAAAGGCACGAGCTTCAGGGTTTTACACATTTATAGAGAAACGAATGTATTTGTGTGAAGATAAATTGGAGAATCATGGAATCAATGCTTCTACTTTGCTTTGGTAGGATTATTTACCTCAATACATAAGGAAAAATTTCTTCCGTAATAGATTTGGTCTTCCTAATTAATGTTTTTGATGATGTATTTTGTTTTGTTTGCATTGCACTCTTTTTTCTTTTACCATGGTTTTATTCCATTGGATTTTCTTAGCATGACCCTTGTTTTAGGAAAATGCTAACAAGTGCACTTCCAGCATTTGTTAAACATCTAAAGATAGAAATATTACATTGAAAAGTGCATTGTAAATCATGTATTTAACTTTTGAAAACTCAAAATTTGTTTTTTCTAATGCAAAATTTCTACTTTTATATTCTTAACATGTTCCTTATAGCACTTATTAGCATTACTCTTTTAGTCTTGTCCCCCAAGATTTTTCCTATTCTTTATTTTTTAATAATGATTTTTGGGGTGCTTTAGATTATTGTTAGGGGTTGAAGTGCCAACATAGTGAGATGTCTTCCTCTTTAGCGATGCCTTAGCACCTCATTAGTCTAGTTTTTAAAATTATTTAAAAGATAATGTGTGATTTATTATTATTGTGTATCTTGAATATATATTAGATAAAAAATATGATAAAAATTATAATGCACTAATTATATTTGATCATACAAACTATAAGCATGAAAATGTCTGCCACTAGGCAATTAGTTCAAATATGGTCATTTATAGATCAGCTAGTTAAGACAAAAATGTGTATTTGATTATATGTGTGTCTTTTGAATATATTTATACTATATAAGAGAGAACTATAGAAAACAACATTAAATAGATAAATTTCTTATTGATAATTAAATAGTAAATTTGATAAAATGGATAAATTATACATGTATCTACTCTTTGATGATGTTTCTATTTATAGTAAAACACAACTTCAATAACCGTATAATACACTAATTATAATTTACTATACATATCGCACACATGACGAATGATTACTATAGTAAATTATTTAAAATTATTTAAAAGGTTAGTTTTCATAGGTGAATTAGTTAAAAGATAAATATGTAATTGTTTATTATTGTGTCTTTCAAATATCCATTTGATAAAATATGAGAAAAATTATAATACGTTAATTATAATTGACTATACAAACTATATATATTACAATTGTTGGTGATAGATCAATTAGCAAAGATGGTGTTTCAATGATAAATTATTTAAGCGAGAATATGTATTTGATTATTAGTGTGTCTTATGATTTTTTTTTTTATAAAAGTGTAGAAAATTACCATACTGATTATAATTAATTGCACAAATCATTCACGGGATAATTTTTAGTAACAAATCAATTAGTTAAAATATAGTCATTCATCAATCAATTAAATAAAGAGAAATGTAGATTTGATTATTAGTATCTCTTTTGAATTTTTTTTATAATAGTGAAGAGAAAATGATCATTCAAAATTCAGTTAACAGAAAATGT
>JBBPBQ010020323.1:31048721-31081460 GCA_037974755.1 Cicer yamashitae
TATCTAATAAAAAAAAAGTCAATTTTTTTGAATTATTCAACTAATTGAGATTTATAAATAAAAAATAATAGACAAATAAAAATATTAACATCTCTAAAGGAAAATATGTATACACATAATAATATGCATATTTTAATTTAATTTTTGAACAAAAAAATTCAGTAAATACCCTTCTACATTTGTGAAATATAAGAAAAATCTCTAATAGAAAATAATTAAATTTTTAAAAAAATTTACATTAATTTTTAAAATAATGATATTCAAATCAATAGTATATGATTTTAATTTTTTATAAGAAAACAAATTTATTCTTATAATAAATTAATGTCATATACTATTAATCATTTTTTAGAGTATATTTTTAATATGTACATTATTAATTTATTTTAATTTTCTTTCTATTTTATCATGAGTTAAATTTTCAAAAGAATCAAAACGTAAGCTATTAAATAACAAATACAATCTAAGATTAAAACAATATACCACACATATAGATATATCTATTATGATAGCTAAATACTTTTTTTTGTCTGGATCTATAAATGCAATGTTAAAAAAATTCACAAACAACTGTGAGATTTGGGTTTGAATTCAAAATATAATATCCAACTTAACAATATCGATATTTGTTAGCTGAGTTAACCCTTACGGATTTATATATGATATTTTAATTGCACAATAAAAATCTATTGAAAGGACTTTAAACATTTTGCATAAAATAACATGATTATTTTATTTACTATATATATATATATATATGAATAATTTAATAAAAATAATAAATTTTTTCACTTAAAAATATCAATTTTTTTAGTGTAGTATATAAAAAAAATGGGGGTTCAAACATTTAATAAGTCAATAGAAATTATACTAAATATCTTTTAGACATTGTAAATAACTAAATGAGTTTACATGTGATATATAATACACTATTGATGATTATTTAATGAATATTGATGATATAAGAAACAATTATAGACTAATGTCAAAATTTATAGATGTAAACTATATAATATTCGCTTTCAATTCAACGACTTATTCAAAAAAAAAATTATTTGATATGATATTATTGAATAAATGTAACTCCTAGTATAAGTATTTGGGTGTGTAATCTCCTTTTTGCTCGTGCTTTCACCGATGTCATGTTACCTTGCTCAATTGTTTGAAATTTCACACGTCTATTTTAATGTTTTAGCTTCTTATTTTTTTTGGTTTAATTGTAATTTTGATCATATTTTTATTAATTTGTAAATTAGATGATTCCACATTATGAGATTGTATCACATATCATATAAATTTTGTCAAATTGTCATTTTTTTAATTAAAATATTTGAATGAGGTACCAAAACAATCTAATTTTAAAATAGGATAACTAATTTTATAAATTGTTAAAAATAGGCGATCCAAAGTGTAATTAAACTTACTTTTTTTATTTATCAACTCATATCTCTGCCAAATATAAATTAAATATTAATCACAATTTAATATAATACTATACACATGACAACTAATTATCACTAAAAAATTAGTTCTTTTTTATTTTATTTTAATTTTATTGACATAAAAATGAGAATAATTATAATTTGTCTAATTGTTATGAATATTAGGCCCATTAGTGAATGTCCTTTTACTTTGCTTATAAATAGGACTAGCATAGTAATAGAAACTACACAATAAGAGGATAATATTATTAACTCTCTTCTTCTCTTTCTCTCATTCATCTCTATAATCCTATATCATGCCTTTGTTTCGATTAGTTCACAATATGTTGTCAGTACAAATCTCTAAGATCCGTAAATCCAATGAATATATATATATATATATATATATATATATATCATGACTTTCATGTTAGTTTTCTACATATCATGTTTATTTACTTTCAAGGAATTCCAAAACAATTCAATACTCATGCCACTTCGAAGAACTGCAATCATATTTATTGTTTTACATATTATTTAGATTTATTAAATAGTTTTTGAAGAATTTAAAAACTCAACATTCATTTCTACGTATTACCAAAGAATTTAATATCCACATAAATATATTGTTTAGATCTATTATACAACTCTTGAAGAACTTAAAAATAAAATCAATATTTAATCTCTATGAATTTCAAAAGAATTCGGTATTCATGCATCCTGACGAATTGCGCAAAATGAGATCTATTATATATTTTTTAAAGAACTAAAAGTTGAACAATATTTATTCTGAATGAATCCCATAAGAATTCAATATTAATGCATTCCTAAATAATTGCACAATTTTTTTAAAAGATTACACAAAATTAGATCTATTATATAGTTCTTAAAGAACTTATTTTGAAGATTTCACTATTTTACAATTATTTTATAAATCAAAACTATAGTTAATTATTTGGTTTATTGTTATTCATGTTAAATATTCATTGAATAAGATTGTATTCGATTTTATATTTGTATAATATTCAAATTATGTTCGATTTTTTATATGAGTCCAAAATAGAAAGTAAATCATTTTTCCGTTAATTAATTTATATTAATTTCTTTTATGGAAATAATTTACATTTAATTAAATTTTTTGTTCCAGTTACACGAGTATTAAATGCAATTGATTATATCATATTATATTTGAATTTTGAATGTTTTCATTGCACATTAATTATATTATTAATGTGATTTTAATTTAATTTCTTCAATTATTCATGACTTTAAGAAATTTTATTACCTTTTAGTGATTATATTTATTAGTTACATTTTATCTAACTTGTTTAATTTTATAATTTGACAATAATATTAAAAATAAAGATTTGATTGAGAAATTTGGAGGGAAATGACAACAAATTTAATAAATAAAGATGAGGTGTGATAAAACAATTTAGTAGGCTAAATACAATCATAGGTTGATATAGGTTTTTATTGACACCCTATAATTTTTTTTATACAATATTTTATTCAACTTTAATTTTGAGCATTTCATTGTGTTTCAACGGTGGTATTTTGCATATCAACGGTGGTATTTGCGTATCAACGGTTGGATTTTTTTAACTCTATTGATAAGGTTATTGATATATTCTCATCAGAGACAATGTCATTATTAGTAGCACCTTCTGGATTTTCTTCCTCTGCATTTTTGTTGCATTGTTCTCTCCATATTAGAGTTTCCTTTGTTTCCATTATCTTCATTGTCAACATTATCATTAACCTGAGGCTTAGTAACTTGTCCTTTAATAGAAAACATCGCGCACATAAAAATTTGGTCTTTTTGTCAACAAAAATATATTGGTCTGGTTAAATGTTGAAGCACCGCATGATATATCTATACCAACAAATTTAAGAGCAAGATAGGATATAATAGTGATAGGATATAATAAAAATAAGTTATTATATTTTATTTAAATTAAGTATTTGATGAATTAATATGATATGATAAGTTAATTTAGAATTCTATCCTATCATGTCTCTTCAGTTGAAATTTTTATATTGAATATGAGTTGGGTTAGAAACTCATAATATAATAAGAATAATAATTTACTCAATTATTCTTATAAAATATAATAAAATATAAATACAAAAACAATTTATAAAATATATCTAAAATATATAAAAAATGTAAATCTAATCAAATTTAAATATAAAAATAATTAATAGAATTTGATATTAATTTAAAAATGAAATATTAATAATTAATTTAAAAAATGTTTATGACTTTATCACAAGGGTAGTTTTACCTTTATATATGATTTAATAAATTAGTATTCAAAATTATAAAAATATGAAAATTAATTGAAATTTTAAAATAAATATAATTTGTTTACAAGGATATTTTTTCCTTTTACATATAATATATATCATATCTTTATTTACATTCTAACAAATAAAATAGAATTATTAGATTACTCATGATTTTTTAAAAAAATTTAAATTGTTTATTTAGTAGTGTCAACGGATAGTTTTAAATATAAAATTATTGCATTACTTATTCATTTTTTTAGTATTTTTTTTTGTTAATTTATAATATTTAAAATATAATAAGTTAATTTAAAAAAAAAACTAAGATGTAATTGTTCACAATGATAATTTTTTTATTTAAATATAATATATATTATATCATGTTATGATGAGATGTGTATCAAATACATGACAAAATAAAATGTTATCCAATTGGTTATCATGTGTGTATCATGAAGGTGCAAATACGAGAAGGGGAGATTGAATTGTGTTTGACTAAGTTGATAACTTTTTCATTATTTGATTAAACTGATTCAGACTTGATGATTTACTTGGAGTAGAAGCAATAACAAACTAAGGAGTGTAGGAATAAAGTGACAAAAGTAATTTATCCTGCTTCACCACTAACTTGGCTACATCTAGTCCCTTCACTCAGAAATATTTAATTCACTAATTCAACAACTTGAATTGCAAAGCACCTGACCCTCCAAGTCAGTCTTCTTAAACAGCCTAACAACCCCATACTTTTAAGGAACACACACACTTTGACTCTACTAGCCAAGTCTTATCACAAAATCTAACAACCCCAAATTGTTGAAGGCACACTAACACCACTATCGGGTTTGAATACAATGATTTGGAACTTGAGTAGTTACTTCTAAAAAGCTGATTATAACAATGACTATCACACACTAAGAAAAACATTTAAAAAATATTTCTCATTCAAACAAGTGTTTCTCTCTTTGAACTCTAAAATGAATTTGGAATTTTGAGCTTGAGTTCTTCTACTTTTTTCTTTCTTTATGATTTTTCGATAATCTTCTTCTTCAGCATTGAGTATCTATTTTTAGGGTTTTTGGTTAGGCAAATGACAGAAGTGTTGTCATAATAAATGTGAATGTTGATTTCTAGAATTTTGTAGTCTTCTAGGTTATTTTTCATCCAAAGTAGTTGAGAACTACAACCAGCTGCTAAAATGTACTCAACTTCTACTATTGACATGGCAGTTGTGCTTTGTCTTTTTCTTGACCAAGAGATTAAGTTGTCACCTAGAAATGTGGAGTTTCCACATGTGCTTTTTTTCTTCTCATGTTTATCTCCAGCATAATCAAAATCACAATACCCACTTAGTTTGTACTTAGAAGATTTCTTGTAGAACAAGGTCATGTTGGTAGTGCCTTTTAATAGTAGTTAAATGTGATTCCCTATGGTCAACTTGAAATCTTGCACATACACATAACTAAACATGATGTTAGATCTGGAAGCAAGAAGGTAAAGTAGGGATCCTATCATTCATCTATAGGGATCCTATCATTCAAGTGAGCAAGTATGGTGGATTGGTGCAACCATAGGTTTGCAATCACTCATCTTAAACTTCTTGAGAAGCTATTTTGTATATTTAGTTTGATGAATGTATATACCTTTTTGACTTTGCTGAATTTGTATCCCTAAGAAGAACTTAAGTTCTCCCATCTTGGTCATTTGAAATTCAAGCTACATCAATTTAGAAAATTCTTGGCAAATAGTGCCATTATTTGATCCAAAAATAATGTGATCAACATAAATTTGAATAATATGAATGTCATCTCTTATGGATTTTCTAAAAAAGTGTATTATCTACTTGTCCTCTTTCAAAGTTATTTTTAAGAAAGAAGTTACTAAATCTATCATACCATGCCCTAGGTGCTTGTTTTAAACCATACAGAGATTTCCTAAGTTTAAAAACATGATTTGGAAATTCAGAACTTTCAAAACCCGGGGGTTGTTTAACATAGACTTCTTCACTGGTATAACCATTTAGAAAAGCACTTTTAACATCCATTTGAAATAATGTAATGTTATTATTTGCAACAAGTCTTTCCTTATTTCAGACCACTTCACCTTTTTCATTTAGTTTGTTTCTGAAAACCCACTTGGTTCCAATAATGTTCTTATTTGGTCTAGGTACTAGATCCCAAACATCATTTATCTTCAATTCATTTAACTCTTTTGCATTGCAAGAATCCATCCATCATTTGCCAATGCTTCATCAACAGAGGTAGGCTCAATTGATGAGAGTAAGCCAAACAAAGTGGTATCTTTTATTGATGATCTGCTCCTCAAACGATCACTTGCACTTCCAATTATTAGAGTTTTAGGATGAGATGACTTGTACTTCTAACAATATCTTCCTTCTAAGTTATCTTGATTGTTTCTTACTTGATCAAATTCATCATCTGAAGATTTGTCATCTTCTTCTGATTTGCTTGTATCATTTGATTTTTTAGGTTCTTCTGGTTTTTCTGCATCTGCTTCCTTTGGTTCTGATAAACTTGCACTATCATGATCTTGCTTTGACTTTGCAAGGTCAAGATATTGGTCATCAAATTTAACATGTATGGATTCTTCCACAATCTAAGTTTCCTTATTAATCACTTTATAAGCCTTAGATCTTTTAGAGTATCCAATGAAGGTACACTTTTGAGATTTGGAATCAAATTTACCAAGGTTATCTTTAGTGTTCAACATCTAACAAGTACAATCAAATTATTTAAAGTACGAGATGTTAGGTTTTTCACCTTTCCACAATTCATATAGTTTTTTATTCAATATAGACCTAATTAAGACTCTATTTTGAATATAGCATGCAGTGTTAATTGCTTCAGACCAAAAGTGTTTAGCAATATTCATCTCATTTAACATGGTTCTTGCAATTTCTTGGAGTGATCTATTCTTTCTTTCTACAACTCCATTTTGTTCGGGTGTTCTAGAAGAAGAGAAGTTGTAAGAGATTCCATTCTCATCACAAAAACTTTCAAAAAACTTGTTTTCAAATTCTCCTCCATGATCACTTCTAATTGTTACAATCGTAAGACTCTTTTCGTTCATTAATTATTTGCAAAATGTGATAAACACTTTGTGAGATTCATCCTTACTTCTTAAGAATTTTACCCATGTCCACCTAGTGTTATCATCTACTATAACAAAGTCATATTTCTTTCCACTTAGAGATGATGTTTTCACTGGCCCAAAGAGAACTATATGTAAGAGCTCAAGAGTTTTTGAGGTAGAGACTGAGTTCTTAGGGGTAAATGAGTTATTTATTCGTTTTCCCTTTTGGCAAGCTTCACACATAATTTTAGTTTTGTAACTAAGCTTAGGTAGACCTTTGACTAGTTAAATTTTATTCAGTTTTGAAATTAATCTCAGGTTTTCATGACCTAATCTTTTGTGCCAAATTAGTTTCTCTTCATTTACTGGCATAAGAAACTTAACCTCTTCTTTTTCTAGACTAAACATATTTATCTTATAAATGTTGTTTTGTCTCTGACCTGTAAAGAGTATAGATCCATCCTTACGACTAATTGCCTTGCATGTTTTTTGATTAAATATAATGTCATATTTATTATCACTTAACTAACTAATACTTAATAAATTATGCTTAAGACCTTTAAATAACAAGACATCTTTAATAGAAGGGGAAATACCATTACCAATTGTACCTTGACCAATGATCTAGCATTTTTGCTTTCCTGCAAAAGTCATTGCGCCTCCTTTGCTCAATGTTAGTTCTTGGAACATAGACTTTTCTCCCATCATGTGTCACTAGCATCCATTGTCCAAGTACCATGCTTGGTGTTTTAACTTGATTACTTAGGACATCTGCAACGTAGACAATTTTGTCTTAGGTACCCAAATTTGGTTGGGTCCTGGTTTGTTAGTCTTGAAAGGTTTCTTGTCTTTCGTTGTATTTAACATGGGACAAGATAATTTGGAGTGACCTTTCTTAGAGAAAACAGTACACAAGATATCAAAGGGAATATGTTTAGGTTCAGTTACAGATTCTTCAAATCCTAGACCTTTTTTTACCATTTCTACCAACTCTATAAATCATATAAGCACACTTGCTTCTTTCCATACCATTAGCAAGAAAATCTTGAAATACTTCTTCATGCTTATCAGAGTTACATATGGTATTTTCAATTGATGTTGAACTATGATTACTTTTCGTAGTTAGAGTTTCAGCCTTAAGTTCAACAATATCAGTTTTTTAGAGTTGCATTTTCTGCTTTAACTTTAGCGTTGGGATTATTTAAAATATTAATTTATTCTGTTAAGTTTGTATTTTATTTCCTAAGTGTTTTCAATTTTAGAGACAATTTGTGATTCTTGTTCAAGAAGTCATTTATAACAATAATTAAATCAAATCGAGTTAAGTTAGAAAATACCTTAATTTCTTAATCTGCTGATTCACTTCCAGAGCCAGAATCTATGTTGGATCCAGAGGTAGAGTTGGTATGAGCCATTAAAGCCAAATCTACTTGTTCTTTATCATCAGAGGATTTATCATAATCATCCCATGTAGCCATCAGATTCTTCTTCTTGGGTGTGGAGTCTTTCCTCTGATGTTTCCCTTTCTCCAAATTTGCACAATCTTACTTGATATGTCCAAGTTCATAACATCCATAATGGATGATACTTTTCTTGTCAGATTTATCTTCCATTCCTCTACTGGATTGCCTGGAATATCTTTGGGGAAATTTCTTATTTATGTTGTGCCACATCTTTTGAATTTTTCTAGATATAAAAGTCAGTTCCTTTGAGTCTCCATTCCGATCCTCTGAATTATCATCGTCTAATTCTGCTGTTGCCTTCCGAATTTTCTTCTACTTGGATTTCAAAGCCAAGGATGGTTGCTTCTTCTTGGGCTAACGCTCTACAAGTTCAATTTCATGTCATCTGAGAGAGTTGATAAATTCTTATAGCTTAAGAGTATTCAGATCCTTTGCTTCCTGAATGGTAGTGATCTTATGTCTCCACTTGCTTGGTTGACTTCTTAGTATCTTCATCACATGATCAGCCGTAGTGTAAGTCTTCTCAAGTATCTTTAATAAGGAAACCAAAGTTTGGAATCAGGAAAACATTGTTTTGATGCCTTCATCTTCTTCCATCTTGAGCAACTCATACTTTTTGACTATGAGGTTGGCCTTTGCTTCTTAAACCTGCTTGCTTCCTTTTTAGGTCTAAATCAGACTATCATAAATACTCTTTGTTGTATCCTTGTTGGTGCACTTGTCAAACTACTTGAAAGTGATTGCATTTATCATGAATGTTCTAGACTTATGATGCATCTTGTACATCTTCTTCTGATCAACATCCATCTATTTCCTTGGAATCTCAATACCATCAGTATTCTTTCGAGCTGTATAACAATCTTCCACTAAGTCCCAAAGTTCAGGAGATTGTGAAATAAAGAAACTTCTCAACCTGTCTTTCTAATACTCAAAACGTTCTCCATCAAATAGAGATGGTCTGTTGATGTTTCCTCCAATAGCTTCTTCACTGAATCCAGATATGTTGAACACTTGGATCTTTCCTCAAACACTGTAAATTGCTTAGCCTTGAGACCGAAATCTGAAGCCAATTGAAGGTGAAAACACCAAAAGAGGGGTTGAATTGTGTTTGACTAAGTTGATAACTTTTTCATTAAGCAATAACAAACTAAGGAGTGCACGAATAAAGTGAAACAAGTAATTTATCTTGGTTCACCACTAACTTGGCTACATCCAGTCCCTTCACTCGTAATGATTAAATGCACTAATTCAACAACTTGAATTACAAAGCACCTGACCCTCTAAGCTAGTCATCTCAAACAGTTTGACAGCCTCAGACTTTTGAGGAACACACACACCCTGACTCTACCAGCCAAGTCTTCTCACAAAATCTGACAACCCCAGATTGTTGAAGGCACACTAACACCACTATTGGGTTTGAATACAAAGGTTTGGAACGTGCGTAATTGCTTCTAACAAGTTGATTATAACAATGACTATCACACTCTAAGAAATTATTTCTCATTCAGACAAGTGTTTCTCTCTTTGAACTCTAAGATGAATTTGGAATTTTAAGCTTCAGTTCTTCTACTTTTTTTCTTCTTCTTCTTCTTCTTCTTCTTCTTCTTTTTCTAATTTTTCGATAATCTTCTTCTTCTTCTTCAGTCTTGAGTATCTATTGATAGATAAAATTAGTGCTTCAATTTAGTCCTTGTTTAATTCTGAATTTTATCTTTATTCCTAGCTTGGTCAACAATGATCTTATTCAAAAATAATTTTGGACAAGATGCTTTTTGATAATATGTTCTTTAGCCAATTATTTATTTTTGAATCCAATCAGAGCAGTTCTTCTAGATTGATTATGTTGGTATTTTGTTAAGATTGAGTTTGTAAATTCTTCAGATTGATACTGTACGTATTTTGTTAAGATTGAGCTTTTAAATTCTTCAGATTGATACTATTCGTATTTCTTAAGATTGCTTTCACAAATCCTTCAGATGAAACTTCCTTCCTTTTGCTTTCTTTGATCAGGGCGGAACATAGTGTTGGACCAGTTCTTGAACTTTCATAAGTAGGGATATGACAAAGTCCAATTCAATATTTTGTTATTTGTCAAAATCTGAATCAAATTTTTGCAAATAATAAATGTATCTTTTTGTGAGCGTTTCTTCTTGTAAACAATTCTTGATCATATTTTCTTGTAAGTAATTCATATCTACTTGTGATAAGATGTTGATCATATCTTTTTCAAATCTTGACCATATCTTCTTTTCAACTTGGTCAAAGATTTTCTTCAATTATAAATCTGAATCAGATTTTATTTTAGATTGTTTTCAAAAACACGAATATTCTTTCATACTTTGTGACGTCAAATATATTGTTCTCATAAAATACTTTTGTTAACATCGAAACTCTAAGTATAAAACCATATTGGTTCCAACGTATCAAACACAAAATATGATAATGTTTATATTGGTACTATCCTATCTTTATTCAGCTTTATATCATATTTTTTTCTCTATGATATCATGTGCATCAAATGAGCTCTAAATGTATATACATACGTATTAAAATTTGTCACTAGAACACAAGATCTATACCCTTAGTTGAAAGGATATTTCAGTTATACCTACGTTTTTATTATCATCACTAATTTTTTTTGTAGGTATATGACAAATTTCTTGTAGTGACGCTACATTTTACCGCAAAATTAAGATCCAAATTTTAAATGATATAAACCATCAATATAGTATCAAATCCATCATAGTACATATGAAGTAACAATGGCAATCACAAGGAATGCGAGTTTGAATGGTGATTCCCTTTTAAAAATTAATTCCTACTTTTAAATTTAAACTAACTCAAGATTAATCTTGGTTTCAAAACAGAAATGCAGAACGTTCTTGGTTAGTGAAAAGAAATGAAAAGGATTATTTCTATGGATCAATGCTTTTGAGTGAGAAATAATTAAGGATAAGGATAAGAGAATCACACAATGATGTATGCTGGTTCACCCAAGGTGGACTACGTCCAGTCTTCACAATTTGGGAGATTTGACACAAACTTTCTTGATGACTCTTGATCAGTTGCATTTTTCACCTTTTAACCGTGAAAGGATTTCTTACAATTACCATTAAGTCTAGAAAGGGTTTTTACACGTTACCTTTTAATCACAAAAAAGGATTTTTACAAACCACTCAAACTATCTTAAAGAATATAATCTTGAGTTTCAAATGAAATTACGAAAAAAAAAGGTTGATGGATACGAATCTACTCAACATTTCTTTGAGATTGATTTTCAGCCGAAAACTCAGTAAAAAGATCCTTGAATCTAGTGAAAGAGAACTTGAGCTTTTGCTTGATTGAAGAACTTTGATTTCTCAAGTATGATTTTTTAAGTGATCAATTGATTGCACTTGAAACTCTTGATGTTATCTTCACCTTGAGGTTCTTCTTATAGGCGTGATGAAAGTTTATGACAACTCATGTAACCGTTAATAACCCAACTGTTCAGAGTGATGTTTTAATAGACATGTGTTCTTTTTTTATCCAGAACTATTCCTGCTTTAAAATCAGAACTATCTTCATTTGTGCTTGAGTGATTATTGTGACTGAGATCATTTGACAGCTGTTTGGTGTCAATGTTTCTGCTTTATACGCAAGGTGAACTTTCTGCATAGGTGTAGCATCATTGTCCTTTTATCCTTGATTTCCTAGCTGTACTTGTAGATAGGCCATCAATCTGGAGATTGATCTTATTATTGTTCTTGATGTTGTTTTGCTTTTTTTTTTTTAATCTTTTGGGCTTGATCATGGTTATGAGTGGCCTTAAGATCTGTATTTTGGGAATTGATTCTTTTCATTTTTATCTCGAAAACGAATTGTACAAAATGATCTTGTTTGATAAGGTTGATACTGTCAAAAACCAGAATCATCTTGGTTTGTCCAGACTGATGTTCTTATGAACCAGAATGATCTTGTATACACAAAAATGATCTTGTGTTGTTGTATAGTTGTATATGATTACCTATCTTCGAACAATACATTCAAAAGCACAAATTAAATAGCAACACAAGAATCATAATTAAAAATTAATTAGCTTGTTTGATTATCTTCAAAATATTAATTTGGGATTTTGCCTCAATAACATATCCCAAAATTAGTGAAACCAGAATTCACTAATTTTCCTTAAAACACAAGTTCAAAGATTTGATAACCACATATATACATTCTTGATCATCAATCATAACTCCTATTTTTGGAAAGGCAATAACTAAGAAAAATCATTTTTCTTCATCACAACAACATTAATATTTCAGAGTTCTTCCCACCACTAACTCGGTGTCAACGGTCTCGATTCCTTTTCGAGACTCAAGGAGCAAACTACATAATCATAAAGATTTATAAAAAATTTTTTCACCACCAAAATTTATCCAATCACATCATAATTCCAAAATTAAATCTTTTTATCTTTAAAGTTATATCACTCGACCATTAGAGCACAAAAATTTAAGTTAATAAAGTACTCTAAACTTCTTCTTTAAACTCAGTGTAAGAGTAATTAAAAGAGTAACATTTTTAACTCTAAACATTTTAATTTCAATCTAACTTTTTGCTCAAACTCTTTAACTTAGTTAAAATTTGAACTTTTTCACAACTTTAACAATTCTAAATTTTCTTGTAAAGTTTCAACTTCAGTTCATACTCATTTTTTTGAAAACAACTCATTACATAACTCAAACACATCAAAAATCAATTTCTTTTTTTTTAACCATTACTAACAACATCAACAAGGATTAATTTTTTTTTTCAAAACACCAATTACAACAACAACACAAGCATGAAGAAAGATTAATAACACAAGAAGGAAAATCACTTATTTATGGACAAGAAATTTGCAACAAAACACCAAAAAAAATCTTATCATTTCTATCCAACACAAACACCAAAATAGAAGAACACATGAATGAACAATCAAATATTGATTTGTTTGTTATGTTATATAGGAAAATAGGGACTCCCAAATTGCTAGCTATAGCAAAAAGGATTTTAGGGCATTGATATTCCTAAGCAAGGATAGAAATTCCAATCCAAACTTTTGACGTGGTTTGATGATCAATGGAATGATTAAAATCAAGAATCCACGTGAAGAATTTTAGAAACCCAAAGTTGATATTCCATGAAGTTACTGATTTATCATTCTTTAAATCCTGTACTTAGGGAAATGAATACTCATATAAGTCTTTTCCAAGAGATATGAATTCCCACATGCCTAGGAATTTTCATAATATTTGTAATTTAGTGCGCAAGACATCTATTTTGAGAGGAGTTGCGCCCTTAGACCATATAATATGACCATGAAGGTTGTTCTTGCAGGTTTTCAATCATGCTATGTGCTCATTATCTGGTATGGTAGTTGTAATCTTGACCCATTTGACATAAGGTTTTAGTAGTTGGTGCAACTATATGTCATTGTATTGTTGGCTAACACTTTTTCTAAGGTTTTTGTTTTCTTAGTTTCATTTATAGTGGAAGATAAAGGGTTTAGGAGATGAATGGGAGGAAAAACCCGATCAAAGGAGGAGCCTTGGTGTTACGGTTGCCAATGAAAACATTTAGCAAGGTCTATGCAATGACAAACCGTATAAAAAGTTCAAAACCCTAGTAGAGTAAAAAAAATCAAACACATATTAGGCTTCATAATTCGTAATAGAATGGGTTTCCTTGTTATAGGGATGGCAAGAAAAGACAGCTTCCAATTCCTTCCCTCATCCAGTCCATGGCCCGGTCTTTCTTTTGAAACTCTTGCCAGAGACTTTTCTCCTCATAAGCAACAGTGGATGAACTAAAGGTTATGTGTTAACTCGGAATATTTTAAATATGTCACTACCCTCTCTGCTGGGAAATCCCTCTACCTTGGTCAATAAAAAATCCCCACTCTTTCATCTCCTTCTTTGAATCTTATTTGTTTAATTAATTAACTTGAGCCCAAGGAATGGGCTTTGTTTGGAAGAATGCATTCACTAGTTTTTCTTCATTGAAACTGGAGAAGGAACTTCAACTGGAATTTGAGAAGAGGAGAAAGCTAGGCAAAATACTCGTATTGAGCTTCCCCCAGAGCTTAGATATAGTTGTCTCTCGGTATTCCCTACCTACCCACTTGTGTCTCCATCTCAAGCCAAGGCCAACCATCTATTTATGGAGGTTTAATAAATTGAAATTTTAAATTTAGAATCTTTTTGGATTATTTTGATTCAATTAAATTCCTTATATAGATTGGTTTTTGTAGGTGGAAAAATTCACAAGAATTGGGGGGGGGGGGGGGGGGGGGTTGAATTGTGTATTCGACTATAAAAAAAAATTATAGGCTAAACAATGGGTGAAAATAAAACAAGTAAAGGCAGAGGCAGTAAATAGAGGGAAGAGAGATAACACAATAATTTACCCTAGTTCACAACCAACCTGATAGCTACGTCTAGTCCCTTCACCCAAAAGGATTTAATCTAGTAATTTAAACAAAATTACAACCACTTAACTTCACAAGTTAAGTTTTCTCAACATCCAACTTGAAAACCACAAGTCGTTGATGTATACAGCCACTATTAGAAAGGTTACACAAGTATTTTGTTTTGTTTATGGATTTCTTTCAATCAGAGCATATGCAATTTAAACTCACATGCTTAGAACAATAAAGATAATGATACAATGTAGTGCTAAATAATTTCTAAGTGATTTGTTATTGTAGTTGTTGTTTTCAGCTTTGTTGTATTACTGCATATGGTTGTTTTTTTGTTCCTCAAGTGGTGACGACCATTTATAGATGCCAACTGTCTGAGCTCTTCAAATTGCTTCTTCTTCTTCCAACGTTCAGATTATTTAATTCTGGTTTTTTCAATCTTCTAATCTTCCCGTTGTATTCAAATTCTAATGATCGTTGCTTTGATTACAAGATGTTCTATCTGTGATTGCGTAGATCCGTTGTCATGAATTTGAATTGGACCATTTCTATTTGATGAGACATTCAATTATGTGCAATTTAAGAATGTAATTGGCTGATCACTTTAATCCATTTATGTGTGGACAAAAGTAACCACTTGGACATTTGAATCTTCAATTGCAGAATCAAAGGCATTTAGCCTTCATCAAATTCTATTTATGAGTCGTGTGTAGAACGTGTGTCTTCAGAGTCAACTTCTATAGTCATGACTTTTGTTAGAGTCAATGTCGTTGAATTTTCTTCAATTCTTGTTGTGTTGACTTTTTCTTGTTGTGTTGACTTTTTCATCAGAGTTAGATGTAGTATGAAGTTCAGAGTCAGACCCAATCATCTTCTGGTGTTGAATTACTGATCAGAGGTAACTTAGTAGAGGCAGAGTCAACATTGTATATCAGAGTCAGATGCTTGCCTTTGTTGCTTTGTTGGAGGCACCTTATTGGAGCATGTTGCACTTGAATTCAGAGTTTTATCTTCATAGCTAAAACCTTAGAGGCAAATTGTCAGGGTCAGATCCTTAGACTCAGATACTTAGAGGTAGAGGCATCTTCTTTGGAGACTGTGAAGGGCGTGTGTTGTTTCTTTCCTTTGATTCATCATTTTATTCCATTTCCTCTTAATCTACTTGCTTGATCTAATGTACAACACAACGAAGAGCACATGTTGTTCCTTTCCTCTAATTTGTTTGCTTTTGATTGTTTCCTTTCCTCTGATCTATTTGCTTTTAATTGTTTCTTTGCCTTTAATCTGTTTGCTTCTGATTGTTTCTTTTCCTCTAGTGGTATGCTTTGGCGGTATCCTCTGGTGCTATCCTCTAGTGGTGTGCTTTGGTGGTATCCTCTGGTAGTTGTGCTTCCTCTAATCCAATCTAAGGCGCTTTCTCTGATCCAACCCGCTTCCTCTGATCTGAGCCGTTTCCTCTAGGGGTTGTTTAAAATTGTTCTAAAAAACTACTATCTCTGTGTTTGTCATCAGACAAAAGGAGTGAATGTGTCAGACTTATTTCACAAACAAACTTACAAGAATATTTCATAGTACATCAGTAAATGGAGAATAGCATATAACTTAGAAATTCTAAAAAGCATAAGCATATCAGAATCATTATTCTGTTATAGAATCGATATTCAGATTTTCTTTGATAAACTCAAACCTGTCTGCAACAAGGGGTTTTGTTAAAATGTTTGCCCACTGATACTCAGTGTCAACAAACTTAATATTTAAGGTTCCTTTTTGAACATAGTCTTTTATAAAATGATGTATTATTTCTCTGTGTTTAGCCCTAGAGTGAAAAATTGGATTTTTAGTTAAACATATAGCATATGTGTTATCATATTATATAGGAATTTTACTCTCACGAAGCTTGATATCTTTTAGCTAATGCTTCATCCAAAGGAGTAGAGTACTACATCCTGCTGCCGCGATATATTTTGCTTCTGTCGTTGATAGATCAATGGTGCTTTATGTCTTGCTTTACCATGAGATCAGATTGCCACCTAGGAAAGTGCAGTTTCCACTGGTGTTTTTTCTTTCAAGTCTATCTCCTGCATAGTCAGCATCGTAGTAGCCCACTAACCTGTACTCAGAAGATTGCTTATAGAATAAACAAAGGTTAGTAGTGCCTTTCAGGTATCTAAAGATCCTCTTAACTGTTGTTAACTGAGATTCTTTTGGATCTTCCTGAAACCTGGCGCACACACAGTAAACATAATATCAAGCCTAAATGCAGTTAAATAAAGTAAAGAACCTATCATGCCTCTGAAGGTTTTCCGATCAACCTTTTTAACTAACTCATCTTTGTCTAGTGAGCAGGTTTGATGCATTAGAATGCTCACTGGATTGCATTCATCCATCTTGAACTTCTTGATAAGCTCTTTTGTATACTTAGTCTGATGAATCAAAACTCCATTCTGCTTCTCTTGAATCTAAATTCCTAAGAAGAACTTCAGTTCTCCCATCATGCTCATTTGGAATTCCTATTTAATTAACTCAACAAAGTCTTGGCAAAGGTTGCCATTAGTGGATCCAAAGATTATATCATCAACATAAATTTGAATTATAAGCTTGCCATAAATTTGAATTTGAATCATCAGCATTTTTAACTAATATTCTAAACAAGGTTGTGTCAACTTGCCCTCTTTCAAAACCATTTTCTAGCAAGTAATTGCTTAGCCTATCATACCAAGCTCTAGGATCTTGTTTTAGACCATACAAAGATTTTCTTAGTTTAAACACATAATCTGGAAACTCAGAATTTTCAAAACCAGGGGGTTGTTTGACATAAACTTCCTCATTTATGTAACCATCTAAAAAATCACCTTTTACAACCATTTGGTATAAAGTAATATTATTTTGTGCAGCTGATCAAAGCATTCTGGGCACATCTTTCTAGTTTTTTACTGTGTCATTTTAAAAGCTCTTTATAGCTTAGATTAATTTTATAGCTTGTTTCTAATCTTTGGGTTGAAATTGAATTTTAATTTAATTATTTGCATAGTGACCCCTACTCGCTCTGTAGGCCATAACTTGAGCTTAGGATATCGGATTGACGCATGTGAGCAGGCATTGGAAAGCTAAAAATCAGAGCTACAACTTTTATTTTGGAACAAAAGCCCAATACTGAACTTTACAGGGTCAAAACTATAGATTTCTTGATTTGAGCTTTTGTAATAATTTTCAGTAGTGGGCAACTTGTTTTAAAGCCCAAAAAGTGAGTACAATATATTCGGAGTTTTCTTCTTTTTTTTAGAAACACTGTTTTTGGATTCAAACAGTATTTTATTTTTCATGGAAAGCTAATTTTCTCAGATTGATCCATTGTTTCAGAGTTTCATCAACACATTGAGGTTCAGTTTATAATGTTAATTTCACGTTATGATTCTATTTCTCTTTATTCGATTATATTGTTATTTTGATTGCTTAATTCGAATTTCAATAGGATTCATTCAATTAGTTTGACATTATTCAGTTTCTACATTAATTAAATTATAGTTTTGCGACGCTTGATCGTTAACTGTAATACATCGATGACTATGATGTTTAATCTAGTCAAAGAAACCGAATTCACATAGATGGGGTTGGTTATGCTTGTTTGATCAATTCTATTGTCAAATAGGAATAGAGTCACGATTTAGAAATTAAATCCATTGATAGAATCTGTGATAATTCTGAAACTCTCAAATCAGTGGATTAATCGTTTTCTTAATCTACCCAAATCAAATTCGAAACCCCCCTTAATTTTAATTCTATATTCGGTTAATATAATCAGGAGTCCTTGCGAAACGACTCAAGTTATTACCCTACGCTACATTTATTTACTTGTATTTGACTCGTGTGCAACAGCTAGAGCCGTCAAAATGGGCTAGCCCGAATGGGCTGGCCCGCCCAGCCCGCTAAAACATAGGGCTTGAGCCTAAAAATTTCAGCTCGAATTTTTTCAGGGCTTTTGAGCCCGGTCCGAATAAACCCGTTACCCATTAGGGTTAGCCCGTATGGGTACCGGGTAGCCCGCAGCCCGCATAATCAATTTTAAAAAAATAAAAAGAGTAAAATTGGTCTTAAAAAAAAGGCTCGAACAAACAAAAATTAAATTGGGCCGAACTATTTAGCACTCTATTTTAATTTGATTTGAGTTTTTCATTTGTGCCATGCTAGACAAATCTAAGTTGTTTTTGGCAATTTGAACTTATTTTAATTTTGTGTGTTGTTTGGTTAATGTGTTGTCTTGGATAATGTGTTGTTTGAATCGATTTTATGTAAATTGGAAAATCCGAATTTCGAACTTAGTTTGTGTGTTATTTTATTGTGTATTTTTAATGATCTAGAATATCATATAAATTGTTTTTAAATAGGCATGTAGAACTAAGTTGTTTTGAAATGGGCATGAAGAAATTTCGAACTAAGTTGTTTTTAAATGGGTATGAAGAAAATTTTTAAATTAAAAGAGTCGTAAGAAAATTAAAAATATAATAAAAAAAATGAAAAAAAAATATGCGGGCGGCCCGCCCAGCCCGCAGCCCGTCTAGGGCCGGGCTCGGGTAGTATTTTAACAGCCCATATTATAACAGGGCTTTTTAGCCCGGTCCGAAGAAGCCCGCAACCCATTAGGGCCGGCCCTAAATGGGTCGGGTAGCCCGTTTTGACAGGTCTAGCAACAGCGGATCAAATTGACGTTGTTGTCGGGGACTCTCTGATAACAATATTAACCAATTTTATTGTTTTTTGTGTTTTGTTGCTATTTTTGAATTTTTTGGATTTTATTTGATATGATTTTTCATTTTCCACTTCAATTTTAGCGATAGGGGACATTATTGGAATTTTTATAATTGTGTGTTGCATTGCATTGTTATATTCTCATGATGCATGACTAGGGCTAGTTATGTGAATTTGCATTCCCTTGACCATGAAATAAATAGGACTTTTCATTTACTTCGTAGACTTAATAGAGCTGTTAGTGCTAACGAGTCAGAGTCAGGTAGTGAAAGTGACAACTTGCTCCACAATATGGATGATATGAATAATAGAACCTTAAGACAACTTGATGCACCTAATGTCACTTATAATGCATTGTGTATCGAATATCCTAAAGTTACTGTACCATTTGAACTTAAGCTTGGTTTAATACACTTGCTTCCAAAGTTTAATGGTCTTGCAGGTGAGGATCCCCACAAACACTTGAAAGAGTTCCATGTTGTGTGTTCTACTATGAAGCCTCAAGGAGTCACAAAAGACCATATCAAGCTGAGAGCCTTCCCATTCTCACTCCAAGATGCTGCCAAGGACTAGTTATACTACTTTTAGCCAGGTTCTGTTACAAGTTGAAATGATCTGAAGAAGTTGTTCCTAGAAAATTTTTTCCTTGCCTCAAGAGTTGCTTCAATCAGAAAAAGAAATATGTGGCATTATGTAGATTGACAGAGAATCCTTACATGAGTATTGGGAGAGATTCAAGAAGTAAGTGGTTAACTGCCCTCATCACCAGATTTCTGACCAATTACTCATCCAGTATTTTTATGAATGTTTGCTACCTATGACTAGAAGCATCTTGGATGCTGCTAGTGGGGGGGCACTTGTCGATAAGACCCCAGAAGCAGCAAAAGCCTTGATTGAGAACATGTCAATTAATTCTCAGCAGTTTACAACTAGAAGCAATTCAGCAGTGTTGACAAAGGGAGTGAATGAAATTTAAGCTTCTTCCCACCAAAATCTAGAAAGTAGACTTGATGAGCTTACGTCTTTAATAAGAAAATTGGCAATAGGTAAAGCACAAGCAACAAAGGTCTGTGGTATTTTCACTTCTCCAGAGCATCGTACAAATTCGTGTCCTACATTGCAGGAAGATCCCATTTTTGATGCTTCTCAAGCATATACAACAAACATATACAATCCTCAAGCCAACTATGATCTATCATCTAATAGGTACAATCCTGGTTGGAGAAACCATCCCAACCTGAGATGGGGAAATTCATCTACACAACAACAACCTAGGCAACAACAAAACATTGTGCAACAACAAAACATTGCGCAACAGCAGAACAACGCACCTTCATTGGAGGACCTTGTCAAACAGATGGCTGTCCAGAATCTCCAATTTCAACAAAGAACATATTCCACCATTCAGTATATGGAGACAAAGATTGGCCAGCTGGCCACTTCAATTAATCAGATGCAGAATCAGGGATCAAACCAACTACTTGCCCAGTCAGTAGTAAATCCCAATGCTCCTAATGTCAGTGCAATTACCTTGAAGTCTAGCAAGGCTGTTGAAAAATCAAAGGTACTTGAAATTGCTGCTGTGAAAAATAACAAGGTTGCTGAGGACACTTTGGTACCTGAAATTGTTGATGTTGAGCAAGATATACCACTTCCTTTCCCTCAAAGGGCAATGAAGACTAAGAAAATGGACGAGTCAGATAGGGACAAGGAGATCTTGGATACATTTAGGAAGGTGAAAGTGAACATTCCTCTCTTTGAAGCAATTAAACAAATTCCAACATATGCCAAATTTCTAAAAGAGTTGTGCACACACAAGAGAAGGTTAAAAGGTAATGAAAGGGTAAATATGGGGCACAATGTTTTAGCCCTCATTCAGCCCATGCCCTAGAAATGCAAAGATCCAGGAACTTTTTCCATCCCATGTACCATAGGCAATAGTGAATATGAAAATTCCATGTTAGATTTAGGAGCTTCCATTAATGTTATGCCTACATCTATTTTTAACTCTCTTGCTCTTGGACCTTTATAGAGTATAGGTGTTACCATTCAATTAGCGAACAGAAGCAATGCTCGCCCTGCTGGACTAGTGGAGGATGTACTTGTTCGAGTTAATGAATTGATATTTTTTGTAGATTTTTATATTCTAGACATGGATGGGGAGACTAAGTCCAACAGGGCGCCTATCATCTTAGGCAGACCATTCTTGAAAATTGTTAAAACAAAAATTGATATTCATGTTGGAACTCTATCCATGTAATTTGGTGATAGCATTGTAAAATTTAACATCTTTGATGCTATGAAACACCCAATGGAAGAGTATTCTATGTTTCAAATTGAATTGCTTGTTGATTTGGTTGATGACACGTATCTCGATATGTTTGCTACCATTCATTGATCAGATGCTTGAACGGTTCGCTGGTAAGTCACATTATTGTTTTCTTGATGGTTTTTCAGGTTATTTTTAGATCCATATTGCACTAGAGGACCAAGAAAAGACCACGTTCACTTGCCCCTTCTGCACATTTGCCTATAGGAGGATGCCTTTTGGCCTATGCAATGCTCCTGGCACTTTCCAACGCTGCATGATTAGTATTGTCACTGATTTCATAGAAAATTGTATAGAAGTTTTCATGGATGATTTTACTGTGTATGGTTCCTCATTTGATGCATGCTTGAACAACTTAGATAGAGTTTTGCATTGATGCATTGAAACTAACCTTGTGCTGAATTATGAAAAATGTCATTTTATGGCTAAACAAGGCATAGTTTTGGGACATGTTATCTCTAAGAAGGGGATGGAAGTGGACCTTGCCAAGATTGATGTGATTTCTAATTTGCCTTACCCATCTTGCGTCTACGAGATTCATTCTTTTCTTTGCCATGCAGGTTTTTACAGGCGCTTTATCAAGGACTTCAGCAAGATAAGTCTTCTACTGTCAAATTTGCTGCAAAAAGATGTCACTTTCACCTTTGATGACAAATGCAATAAGGCGTTTGATTGCTTAAAGGAAGCATTGACCTCCACCCCCATCATTCAGCCACCCAAATGGATCATCCCCTTTGAAATTATGTGGGATGCATCTTATTATGGAATGGGGGCAGTCTTTGCACAAAAGGTTGGCAAGGCTGCCCATGTTATTTATTATGCTTCTAAGACTTTAGATTCCGCACAGGCTAATTATGCTACCACTGAAAAAGAACTTTTAGCTATTGTTTTTGCTCTTAATATGTTTAGATCATATTTGCTAGGTTCCAAGGTAGTTGTTTTTACTGACCATGCAGCTTTGAAGTTCTTGCTGAATAAACCAAAAGAAAAACCGAGATTGATCTGGTGGACGTTGTTGCTCCAAGAATTTGATTTGGAGATTAAAGATAAGAGTGGAGTTGAGAATTTGGTGGCAGATCATTTGAGCAGAATAGAAATGGATGAGGACCCCCCCATTTAGGATGACTTCCCTGATGAGCAACTGTTACAGTTGCAATAGTTGTGTGAGTTAACCCCTTGGTTTGCTTATTAATTTAATTATCTAGTTGTTGGAGTTCTTCATGCAGATGCGTCTAGAGCACAAATACACAAACTTAAAAGTGATGCCAAATACTATGTGTGGGATGATAAATATATGTGGAAATTATATAGTGACCAAGTGATTAGGCAATGTGTCCCCCACCATGAGACTCAATCCATTCTTCATTTTTGTCATGCCTCTCAAGTAGGGGGCATTTTGGTCTTCAATGGACAGCAAGAAAAGTCTTAGACTCGGGTTTCTTTTGACCCATTTTGTTTAAGGATGCTTTTGAGACTTACCGAACTTATGAACAGTGCCAAATAGCAAGAACAACATTCACTCGCAGGAGTGAGATGCCTCACAATCTATGCTTTTCTTTGAAGTATTTGATGTGTGACGCATTGAATTTATGGGCCCTTTTCCTGTATCTTTTGGTTTTGTCTACATTTTACTTGTTGATTATGTTTCGAAGTGGGTGGAGGCAATACCCACTAGGACTAATGATTCTAAAGTTGTTGCAAGTTTTGTCAGATCAAATATTTTATGCTGGTTTGGAATACCCCGAGCCATCATAAGGGATCAAGGCACTCATTTTTGCAACCGCACCATGGATGTTTTGCTTCGGAAGTATAGGGTTGTGCATAGAGTTTCTACACCTTATCATCCCCAGACTAATGGGCAAGCTGAAGTCTCAAACAAGGAAAATCAAACAGATTTTAGATAAGATGGTGCAGCCAAACAGGAAGGACTGGAGCCGCCGGCTAGAAGAAGCTCTTTGGGCACATAAAACAGCCTACAAAACACTAATAGGGATGTCCCCTTATCGACTTGTGTTTGGTAAGGCATGCCACCTCCCAGTGGAAATAGAGCATTGTGCTTATTGGGCAGTCAAGAGCTGTAACCTTGAGATGGAGAAAGCAAGTTTGGAGAGAAAACTTCAATTACAACAACTTGAAGAGCTTAGGCTAGAAGCTTATGAGAACTCCCAAATCTATAAGGAGAAAACTAAGCACTTTCATGATAAGATGATTTCTAGGAAGGAATTTTCCATTGGCCAAAAAGTTTTACTGTTCAACTCCCATTTGAAAATTACGGCTGGGAAACTTCTATCTAAATGGATTGGCCCTTTTGTTGTTACTAACACTTTTCTTCATGGTGCAGTGGAAATAAAAAGTGAAAAACACCGACAAAGTGTTTAAAGTGAATGGTCAGCGCCTCAAGCTATTCCATGAGAGCTCTATGCTTGAAGATGCTACCGTAGAAGAAGTCTACTTGGATAAGCCCACCTACACTGAAGTTTGAACAGGGAGTTCCCTTTCCTTACTCTTATTTTATACTTGTTACTTTCATTGAGGACAATGTGTAATTTAAGTGTGGGGGTAGTATTTATCATTTAGGATTTTAATAAGAATAAAAAAATGTAATAATAATAATAATAATAATAAAAATAAAAATGTGCATTGCATGCTTTTTCATCAAATTTTGTGGTTGCAATTGTTGTGAGCTATTTTGGGTTTCTGGCATGATTGGATAGTATCTCTACATTCTTGGTACAATAAGTTGGATTAGAACTCTAAATTGTGTATCATTTGTGATAGGTCATTAACCTTTGTGAGATTTTGAGCCTTATTATGGATGGAATACTTTTTTTCCATTTTCTTTTTCTTGTGTGTGATCTCACTCATGATTGCTAGTTAAGCTAGAACTTGACTTGACTCTTGTCCGCATGCATATATTGAAATGATCTAGGCATTTGTTTCTTGTTAAGCTACTGGCCAAATAAGCTTACCCTACAATTATCGATTTAATTAAGCCCCTTTGAGCCTAATTATCCCATTCTTTGTGTTTATTGCTCAATACAAGCATAAAAGTGAAAAACAATGAATTGACCCAATCTTAGGGGATAAAGGAGTCATTCTTTAAATAAGTGTGGGGGTGCTCAACTTGTTTGTTGGTTAGATTTGAGGTTCATTTTATAAATATAAAAATAATAATAAAATGAGGAAAATGGTTGTGCTGTGAACAAAGAGAGTGAGAATAAAAGTCAATGATATTTTGTTGAATTACCTCTCAATGTTATTTTTCTCTCTTGATCATTACTCCTTTATCCTCTTTGATTTTTAGCCTTAGTCTTCTTAGGATTATCTCACCCTTACATTGGCCCCGTTACAACCTTAATAAAGACCTTTTGATCATTATGGGCATGTGTTTCAAATATAGATGTTAGAGGCTTGTCAAGCCTATGGTAGTACTAGCTTTCATGATGTGTTTTACGTGTAAACAGTAGCCCAAACACTTAGGTGGTTGAGAGAATTTTATATCTTGTGAGGACTCTAACACTTATAATGCATTCTTTAGTTAATTTATCATTTTGTTTGCCTTGGTTGTGATAAAAAGCTATTCATGATTGCGTTAAGCTAAAAACAATTTTTTGCTCACCACTTTGCATTCTTGAGAATCTTTTGGAATCGCATGCATTACATTGCTCGGAGTGCAAGAGCTTAAGTGTGGGGGAATTTGATCAAAGCATTTTGGGCACATGTTTCTAGTTTTTTAATGTGACATTTTAAAAGCTCTTTATTGCTTAAATTAATTTTTTAGCTTGTTTCTAAACTTTGGGTCAAAATTGAATTTTAATTTTATTATTTGCATATTGACCCCTGTTCGCTCTGTAGGCCATAACTTGAGCTCTAGATATCAGACTGACGCATGCGAGCAGGCGTTGGAAAGCTAAAAATCAAAGTTACAACTTTTATGTTGGAACAAAAGCCCAAAGTTGAAATTTACAGGGTCAAAACTGCAGATTTCTTCATTTGAGCTTTTGTAATAATTTTAAGTCACTTGTTTTAAAGCCCAAAAAGTGAGTACAATATATTTGGAGTTTTCTTCTTTTTTTAGACACGCTATTTTGGGATTCAAACAGTATTTTATTTTATTTTTCTTGGAAGGCTAATTTTCTCAGATTGATCCACTGTTTCAGAGTTTCATCAACTCCTTGAGGTTCAGTTTATAAAGTTAATTTCGCGTTATGATTCTATTTCTTTTTATTCAATTATATTGTTATTCTGATTGCTTAATTCAAATTTCAATAGGATTGATTCAATTAGATTGACCCAATTCGGTTTCTACATTAATTAAATTATAGTTTTGCGACGCTTGATCGTTAACTGTAATACATCGATGACTGTGATGCTTAATCCAGTCAAAGAAACCGAATTCACATAGATAGGGTTGATTACGCTTGTTTGATCAATTCTATAGTCAAATTAGGAATAACAAGTAATTGTTTAGTTTAAAGACATAATCTAGAAACTCAGAGTTTTCAAAACTAGGGGGTTGTTTGACATAAACTTCCTCATTTATGTAACCATTTAAAAAATCACTTTTTACATCCATTTGGTATAAAGTAAGATTATTTTGTGCAACATAAGATTATAAGATTCTAATAGCTTTCTAACCTTGCAATTGGAGCAAATGCCACAGTGTAGTCAATACCTTATTTGTTGATAGTAATCTTGAGCTACTAGTCTAGCTTTATTTCTTACCACTTCTCTTTTTCATTCAGCTTGTTTCTGAATACCCCACTTTGTTCCTATGGGCTTCTAATCCTCTGGTCTTGGAACAAGATTCCTGACATTGGTTATCTTGAATTCATTCAGTTCTTTTTACTGCATTTCCATATCCAACCCATGTCTGATAGAACTTCATCTACAGAGGTTGGTTCAACTTGAGATAATAGACCAAACGGTTATGTGTCCTTCAAGGCAGATCTCGTCTTCAGATAATCACTAGTTTTTCTAATAATAAGTGAGTATGGTTGTGATGACTTATACTTCCATCCAATTCTAGATTCTAGAGGGTCTTGATTGGTTCTAATGATGTTCTCTAGTCTTCCTAATTTCTCTTATTTTCCTTGCTCTTTTGGTATGCCAGCATCCTCTGATTTGTCTTCTACTTTTGGTGCTTCTGGTTTTCCTACAAAGTCATCATCTTTCTATGACCTTTTAAAGTCAAGCTATTTGTCATCAAATTTAACATTGATTGACTCTTCCACAATTAGAGTTTCCAAATTGTAAACTCGATAGGCTTTAGACCTTTTAGAGTATCCCAAGAGAATGAACTTCTAATACTTTGAGTCAAATTTTCCAAGCTTTTCTTTGGTGTTTAAAGTATAACAAATACAGCCAAATTGTCTAAAGTAGGAAATGTTGGGCTTTCAACCCTTCCACAGTTCATAAGGAGTCTTGTTTAGAATAGGTCTGATCCTGTAAGACCTATTGCCAGTTGTCTAGAATATGGAAATTGGACCCATACACCTTAATAAAACAAAGGTAACTAACAATGAATAATAAATTAGAATCACCAACATAACTGAAAACTACAAACATAAATATAGTTTACAACTTGTTTAGTAGATTCATAAAATATTACATCTTAAAAATAAAATACGATTGTCTGATTACATCATAAAATAAAATAAAACATCAAATTTTAATTCCACAAGTCTGGAACTGATCTTCTGATACTAAATGCATCTCTCATGTTCCTCCAACTTCTAAATAAAAAAAAAAGAATAAATGGGGTGAGATAAAATATCTCAGTGAGTTCTGAAAATAAAGGGAGGGACAATCTCAAGAAAATTCTTTCATAAATATGTATAAAACATGAAAACAATTATGCATCTCAAGTTAAAACTTTCACTTTTAATTTTCATAAAAGTCTTACTTATACTAATCTTTTTTTTTTTAATTCTAAAAAACATTTGCATGACCTCAAATCTTTTCCTTTGGAATAAGGAAAAGTCGCCCAATATCTTGATGTAGGTCACCAAGATAATTGAGCCATGATTGGTAAATGTGGTCTGGCCAAACCCCAATCAGCGTCTTGATTGTTCTCCTTTACCTGTTATTCCATGCCTGGAACAACCTGAATGTCCCACCGTGAATAAAGCCATGCATGATCTGATTAAGGAGACTATACTAAACTTGAGATGTTTTGTATGAAATGTCTTTATTATGTCACATATGCAATGGATCATTCATCCACAACAATTATAATAACTTATCGATATACTAAATCCATAATAATTTAATCCTAAGTCCCTAATTTAAAACTGGAACCATAGACAGAAAAATAGAAACAACGTTGGAGTCATGAAAATAGTAACAACATCAAAGTCATGAAAATGGTGACAATATCAGAGTCATGAAATTAATAACGACATCAGAGTCATGAAAATGGTAACAACGTTAGAGTCATGAAGAATCATTTGGATGCAATTTTAAAACACCTATATGCGAAAATTCCATTTCCTAATCCGTAATAACCCCAAAATAGTTTTTTTAAAGAATTTCAGTGCCCAAAATCCTCATGCTAGAACAAGTTAATGTAACAGAACTCATAGTTTCACATACACATCAGAGGCAACAACAGTAAGGAGTATAAATTGTGCTCGATAAGCATACTGACCTTAAATTAAGGTCTGTGCATCTAATTAAATTTTCCTAACATATAATTCATTCGCAAACATCACACAACCAGAGATAAGATGCATGCATATTCTAAATTAACAGAGATAAGCTTAAATTTTGTAATAAAATTTAATCCGCCAATCTCACATGATAAAAAGCTTTAATGTGAAGAACTCACGGTTGGTGTTTTAGGGGAGAATGTAGAGTTTGAGGACAGCTTCGAGCTTCCCTCTTGAGTCGAATTACTGCATTGACCTAAATTCTTCCGTTGTTAGTTGTTCTCCCCCATTTCTTTGATTTTGTTTATTTGATTGAGTCTGATATTTAAGGATGCAAGATCGATTCGAACATGCAAGGATGGGTAATAGTTTTAGGGAGTGTAGTAATCTTTCAATCTTGGTGATTTGAGAAAGAAAGGAAAATGGAGGGATGTGTTATGTTGCGCGCACATGAAGAAGAAGAATGTTTTGAAAAAAATGGAGAATTTTTTTGTACGGGAATGATATTTAGGGGAAGTATGGTGGGAATTCCCTTGCTTGCTCTCTTTTATCCAAATATTACCCTATTGCCCCTTCCTTAATTAATCAAGTTTTAAACCACTTATTTTATTTTTAATTTAATAGTTTCACTAATTAAATTAAATTTTAGACTTAAAAAATATTTTTATTTGATCGGTTGTTACAGATCCATACTCTATTATGAACATAACATGCAATATTTACTGCTTCTGCCCAGAAGTGCTTTGCAACATTCATTTCATTAATCATGGTGCTTTTAAGCTCTTAAAGAGACTTATTTTTCCTTTCTACAACACCATTGATCAATGCATTTGGGCACATGTTTCTAGCTTGTATTGTGACATTTTGAAAGCTCTTTATAGCTTAGATTAGTTTTTTTAGCATGTTTCTAAACTTTGGGTCATAATTGAATTTTAATGTTATTATTTGCATATTGACACTTGCTCGCTTTACATGCATAACTTGAGCTCTGGATATCGGATTGACGCATGCGAGCAGACGTTGGAAAGATAAAAATCGGAACTTTACTGGGTTGAAACTACTAATTATGTGACCTGAGTTTTTTTTTGTAGTAACATTTAGTATCGGGCCACTTGCTTTTCGCACTAGAGCTTTTACAGCCCAAATTCGAGTACTATATATTTCAGTTTTTTTTAGTAATGGTTCAGTTATGCTTTTTAGAAAGAGACACAGATACTAAGAGTTTCTTATTTTTGGAAAATAGAACATTTTTGATGGAAGGCTAATTTCTCAAATTAATCCACTATTTCAGAATTTTATCAAGACCTTGAGGTTTATTTTATAATTTTAATTTTACGTTGATGATTCTATTTCTTTTTATTCGATTATATTATCATTTTGATTGCTTAATTCGAATCTTAACAGGATTGATAAATTTAGTTTCACAGAATTCGATTTCTAAATTAACAAAATTGAAGTTTTCCGACGCTTGATTGTTAACTATAATCTATCAATTAGTGTGATACTTAATCCAGTTAAAGAAACATAATTCACGTAGAGTTGATTTACAATTGCTTGATTAATTCTATAGTCAATTAGAAATAGAATCACAGTTTAGAAGTTGATGGAATCTGACATAGGTCTGAAATTCCTGAACCAATGTGTTAGTCGTTCTTATACGTGATTGTAATTTGTTTCTCAATTTGTCCGAACCTGAATTCAAAACCCCTTGTTTATTTTTATTGATTCTAAATTCAGTTAACATTGCCATAAGTTCTTGTGAGACGACTTGAGTTGTTGCCCTATGCTACGTTTTTTTTTTACTCGTATTTGACGTGTGTGCAACAACAGATAAAATTAGCGCCATTGTCGGGGACTCTCTAATAATAATATTAGCAAATTTTAGTGTACTACTACTAACCATCATAACAATTGTTTTGTGTTTTGTTGATCTAAAGGTCGTGTAGGCTCGTTGCTAGTTAAAAAGATTCAGGTTTCATGCGATTGTCTCAAATTGCCCGAAATGTTTGCTAGAAAATCACAAAAAAAATCAAGACTTCTCACAGGATTTGACCCTCCAAATCCCCAATTTCTTCTTTATACCACTTTTTTTTAAATTTTTTTTAATTTTTCATATTCTCAAAAAAAATCCAAAAAAATTTGTGTTATCTTTATTTGATTTTTAGAATTTTTTGGTGGTATTTTTATATTTTTTGAATTTTATTTGATAGTGTTTTTCATTTTCCATTTCAATTTTAGCGATAGGAACATTGTTGGAACTTTTAGAATTGTGTTGTTGCATTGCATTGTTACATACTCATGATGCATGACATGGGCCATTTCTGAGAATCGGCATTCCCTTGATCCTGAAATAGATAACACTTTTCATTTACTTCGTTGACTTAACAGAACTGCTAGTGCTAACGAATTAGGTGGTGAAAGTGATTTTGTGTTCAGTCATACCTTATTTGACTCTGATTTTGGGTGTGAGTTCAGTAATCGAAATGTGGATAATAGAACCTTAAGTCAACTTGTTGCACTTGATGTCACTTATAATGCGTTGTATATCGAATATCCTAAAGTCACTGTACCATTTGAACTTAAAATCTAGTTTAATACACTTGCTTCCAAAGTTTAATGGTCTTGCAAGTGAGGATCCTCACAAACACCTGAAGGAGTTCCATGTTGTGTGTTCTACCATGAAGCCTCAAGGAGTCCAAAAGACCATATCAAGATGAGAGCCTTCCCATTCTCACTTCAAGGTGCTGCCAAGGACTGGTTGTACTACTTTCAGCCTGGTTCTTTTACAAGTTGGAATGATCTGAAGAAGCTATTCCTAAAAAATTATTCCTTGCCTCCAGAGCTGCTTCAATCAGAAAAGAAATATGTGGCATTAGACAAATTGACAGAGAATCCTTGCATGAGTATTGAGAGAGATTCAAGAAATTAGTGGCTAGCTGCCCTCATCACCAGATTTCTGAACAATTTCTCATCTAGTATTTTTATGAAGGCTTGCTACATATGGATAGACTCAGATACTTAGAGGCAGAGTCAGATCCTTAGAGGCATCTCCTTTGGAGACTGCTAAGGGCGCGTGTTGTTCCTTTCCTCTGATCTGTCCTTTTATTCCATTTCCTCTTAATTCGTTTGCTTCCTCTAATGCACAACACAACGAAGGGCGCGTGTTGTTCTTTTCCTCTGATCTGTTTGCTTTTGATTGTTTCCTTTCCTCTGATTTGTTTGCTTCTGATTGTTTTCTTTCCTCTGATTTGTTTGCCTCTAATTGTTTCTTTTCCTTTGATCTATTTGCTTTTGATTGTGTTCTCCTCTGGTGGTATTATCTAGTGGTATCGTCTGGTGGTATACTTTGGTGATATCCTCTTTGTGGTATCCTCTTATCCCGACCGCTTCCTCTAATCTTTGGTGTTTCCTCTGATATATGGGCTTTCTTCTATCTTATTTTCTCCACATTCAATTAAATTATTAGTGTATTAAATTGTTCACACAAAAAATCTTTTGTTATCATCAAAACAAAATAAGGGATTTTTTCTCCAAACCATCTTGATTCTATATGAATGTAATTAATGCCAGATGATTGTAGCAGGACACATGAAAAAATTATTTCATGACATCAATTTCAAATAGTATAGATACCTTTTATTTTGTTGTTGATGATAATTTAAAATTCTAAAGTTTTCATTTATTTATTTATTTTGTTATTAGCTTAATAAACAACACTTACACGATTAAATAAAGGGAATGCGTGTCGTGGGTTTGAACTTTCGGAGCAACAAACATGCACTCATTCCCAAATGGTACTATCACTACACTACATAGAGATATATAAAAACTTATCATATTTAGAAAATAGTTTAAAAATTTGCAGAAACAAAAAAAGTTTAAATTTTAATTAGAGAAAATTATGATGAGGATGTTACGTTTCATAACTTTCTTTCAAAATATCTTTCAATTATGTTATATAGATATAAATATAAAATAGATAGATAAAATATATAGATATAATTAAAAAAATTATATTTTATCGAAAAGTGGTTTAAATTAATTCAAATATTTATTTTTAAGCTCATTAATATATATAGTATGCGTTTGGATTAACGTTTGCAAATGTACTTTTGAATAAATTTAATTTTACAAATGTATTTTAGTTAAAATTAAATTTTCTCTAACGTGATTTATGTTTGAATATTTTTTTTAGAGACATCATTTTATAAAATAAAATTTATTTGAATTATATAACCAAATATAGTTTTAAATGTGTATTTATTAAAAAATATACATATATATATATATATATAGATATATTTTGTTTTATTAT
>JBBPBQ010020323.1:31081840-31163773 GCA_037974755.1 Cicer yamashitae
GAAATCACATGATAGATTTTTTTTTTCTTCAAAATACTTTTTTATTTATTTATTTGAATTTAAATCTCTATACTATTCATATCTAGAAATCTTTTAGATAATAAAATTATGGTGAGAATAACACATAAACTTTTCATTAAAATTCCTTTTAATAATATATTATATAAATTATTTATTTATTTATTGATAATTTAAAATAATAAATTCTATAAAGTCTTTTAAAATTAATTATAAAGAAAATAATTCTCTTTAAAATATCATTCAATTATATATTATATAGACAAACAGATATACACTTAGATATGGTTATTTTTCTTTCGGTAGAAAACATAGATAATTTTTGTTTTAAAGAAAGATAATTATTATTTTTTGACAAAAGATATCTACAGATATAAAACATAGTTATTTTTTGTTGACAGATATATTTCTATTCTTTCATAAAAGAAAAAATTTCTATTCTCTGTTTTAGGAAATATTTCTAATACCTTAGGGAGATAGCGTTCATTCTAAGTGGGTACACAAACCGGCAAACGTCCAACGAAATCTTATCACGTTTCCACCGCCTTATATTTAGAAAAAACGCGTCAACTGTTTTATTTATTTGCATCATCACCGTTAAATTTCCACCATCCGCGTTATCTCAGCCGTCTATCTCGACCTCTCCTTCTATATAAACCTTCTCTCTTATATTTAGAGTAAACGTGGCTCATTATATCTTATGTTCTATTGTTTGTTCTTGTTTTGTGTTTTACTCGTCGTCTCTGATGATTTTGATATCTTGATTCCAATTTTTTCTACCCCTAGTTCTTGAAATCCGTGGCTCCGATTGCTTGCTTCTTGATGGCTCGATTTTAGGGTTTTCTATTAAAGGAGATCGTTATGGATTTGCGTATTGATAGGTTTTACTCAGATTGTTGATATCAAGAATTTCACAATTCTCTTGACTCCTCTTTTACAAATCGGTTATCAAGAATTATTTATATAATTTTTTGGATATGATTCTTCATCATTTGATTGATAATCGAGATACGTGTTCATCCGTTTTGCAGCGATCTGAAGTCTGAGTTCAAAGGATTAGAACGGAGAACGCATCCATCGGAGAACGCATCCAGATAGACAAATCAAGTTTCTTCAATGAGTCGTTCTTTTATTTTTATTTTTATTTTCTTGCTTTGATTGCAAGACATACGAATTACGAATTGGATTGTGAACCTGTTTTTCTGCAGCATGATTTGTCGAAATAATAACGTTCTTCATAGCAAAGAATGGATGCTCAAGTTTTGTATGGTGATCTCTTTAGTAAAAAAATCTCGTTTCAATCTTTCTTTTTAGATTCTGAGAGCATATTTTCTTTAAGTAAATTATTTTCTTTTAAATATTTCTGTTTTCATTCTTGATTTTGTTCGTCTTCGGTGTTGCAGGAGAGGTAATCTGTGAACACACGATTCCTTCTTGGTTCTATCTTCCTCTTGTTTGATCTTGATGTTTTGTATTCTTATTCTCTTATCCTTTATCATATAGGTTCTTGATTTTGTTCTTGCTGGTTTGTTCTTATTTGCATGATCTGCTGCTATTGTTGAGTTCGTTGGGAGTTCTGATGCGGGTTTTCTGTTTTTAGACGTTTAGCAAGACATGGTCAGCAATCATCACCCCCTGGTTGAATTTACTGAATTTAATTTCTTCATTGAATTGTGTTATTTTCCTATTATGGCTTTGAATGTTTTGATCTCCATACATGTGAATTGAAACACAAACCTGTTTTGAAGTAAAATAACGTTTTATGTAGTATCAAGCCTCAGGTTTACTTTTGTACACTCTTCTTGGATTGTGAATTATTTTCATTTCATCTGTGGAGTTTTTATTGCTAGTGTTCTTGATTTACTCCTTTATGATTTCCACTTGTGAAAGTTTCGGCTTGGGGTTGGTGGTTTTGGAGAGACTGGGACAGTTTGGTGAGCCTATCTAATTGGCGACTTGGTTTGGAGAATTGTGCTATTTCTCACCAACTATTTGTCACAGCGTAATCTTTCTGTTTATGTATCATCTGATACTCACAAGGTAAGCGTTACATGGGTTTGTTGTACCACAGAAGTCTCTTGTTTTCAATTTGGTGATCGTTATTCAGAAGTTTGCTTCCGACTTTTGTTGTCTAGTCATTTCAATTTGGAATATAATTAGTTATTCTTTTGACTTTTGAGTATATGAATTTGTTCTGGAGTAGCATACAAGATTCTGGAATAACTCTTTGCCCTTCCTAAGATGAGGGATTTTGGACAACTTGGTTACGTCATATGTGCTGCTTGTTCTGATTATCTGTTTGCTGGAGACAACTTTGTTGGGAGAGGTTTCTGTTATCGTCTTTTACTCATTCATTGTTTTTGTGGTTATTTGTGATTTACGATGATACTCCTAAAAAGATATCCTCTTTGTTACAGTGGCCCAAGGACTCATCTGTAGTAGGAAGAAGCCAAAATTGTGTCATTTCATATGGAGTACATGATCTTGCAAGTTGGATGGAAATTTGTTCCAATGATTCATAATCTTTTGCAGGCTGTGTAGTATACTTTTAGCTGTTGCTAGGTTAATTCGGCCATCTCTACTAAGAATCTTCACATTTCATTATCTGTTTGATACTCAGTATATACTCTTGTCAGTTCCTTTGAGTTTTCTGTGTGGAAGTTGCAGGGGAGATAGCCTATGATTGTGTAGTTTGCTGTGGAACCTGTGGGAGGAAGAGGTTCAGTTCTCATATACCCTTAGGATAAAAACGGTCATTTTGTACTCACATATCTAATATCTTATTGTTTTGGGATATTTGTCCTTTGATGGAGTGGCCTGCTGGTTTTGGATTTTTTGTGTTACTGTTTCAGCAAGATTCTAGAGTATTGAAGCATATTCTACAATTGGTTGTCCCCTATACTCTCACGATTGTCGTTCTTTCATTTGGTGATCTCTACTTTGACTATGTAATTTTCATGTTTCTTTGTTTTTGAAGACTTGTTTTCTCGATTTTTTGAGAGCTGTGTGTGGGTGTCACAGGGGATATAGACAATGAAAGCCATGGCAGAGATTATCGAGGACGTGATTTTGCTATGAGAGAGTCAAAGAATGTACCATGGGATGTGGAAGCTGTTTCAGTATTTCCTTATCAATTCTGAGATCATTTATTTCTAGTTGTTATTCCCTTTTTGATTTTGCAGGGGAAGTAATATGTGAAACACACAATTCCTTCTGGTTCTATCTTACTGGTTGATATTTTCTATTCTTACTCTTTTCTCCTTGGTTATTTTGGTTTCCCGATTGAGGTTTTATTTGGAGTTTGCTGTTCTTATTTTAATTATATCTGCGGCTATTATTGACTTGTTAGAACTTTGTTTGCTCTTCTATTTCTTCTTTTACGTCAATGTCAATTGTGATATATAAGAATAATCAAGGTATGCTCTTAAAAAGGAAGACATTTGTGATTCTTAATGGATAAGATGGAGAACTGCTCCAGATTTAATAATCAAATTTCTTCAATTAGTCATTCTTCATTTTCTAATTTAAGGCTTTGATCAGAAGAAAAAAGAATATAATTGTGAGCATGGTTTTCTGCAGCGTGATTTTGTCAAACTAATAATGTTCTACACGGAGTGTGCCTTGATGTTTGGTTTGGTAATCTCTAGTAAATTCTTTTTGTTTTCAATAATTCTCTATCAATCTATTCTAAAAGCGTATTTTGGTTGATTTGTTATTTCCTTTTTTGGTGTAACACTTCCTTTCCCATTACGAGCAATTTTCGACAACTTGGTTATGTGGTATATCTTTTGGGGACAACTTGGCTGGGAAGAGATAATATTCTTTTACTGTTTTGTTGTTATTTGTGATTAGTATACTCCTAAAAAGATGTCATCTTCGTTACAGTAGCCGAAGGACTCGTCTGTAGTAGGAAGAAGCAAAAATTGTGTCATTTCATACAAGAATACATAATCTTGCAAATTGGATGGAAATTTGTTCCTATGATTCATCATCTTTTGCAGGCTGTGTTGTATACTTTCTACTGCTGCTAGACTTCATATTTGGTCAGCTCTACTAAAAATCTTCACATTTGTTTGATACTCAACATATACTTTTGTCAGTTCCTTCTTGGTTCTATCTTCCTCTTCTTTGATCTTGATGTTTAGTATTCTTGGTTCTTGATTTTGTTCTTGCCAGTTTCTTTCATTGAGTTTGTTGTTCTTATTTGCATGATCTGCTGCTATTTTTGAGTTCGTTGGGAGTTCTGATGCGAGTTTTTTGTTTTGAGACGTTTTGCAAGACACGATCATCATCATCACCCCTGGTGTTTTGTATTCTTTGAATTTACTGAATTTAATTTCTTCATTGAATTGTATTATTTTCCTATTATGGCTTTGAATGTTTTGATCTCCATTGATTTGAAACATGAACCTGTTTTCTGCAGTGCAGTGTGTTTTGAAGTAAAATAACGTTTTGTGTAGTATGAAGCCTCAGGTTTACTTTTGTACGCTCTTCTTGGATTGTGAATTATTTTCATTTCATCTGTGGAGTTTTATTGCTAGTGTTCTTGATTAACTCCTTTATGGTTTCCACTTGGATTGAGAATCTTAACATTTCATTATTTGTTTGATACTCAGCATATACTTTTCTCAGTTCCTTTGAGTTTTCCGTGTGGAAGTTTCAGGGGAGATAGCCTATGATTGTGGTTTGCTTTGGAACCCATGGCAGGAAGAGGTTCAGTTCACAAATACCCTTGGGATAATAACGGTCGTTTTGTACTTACATATCTAATAAGTATTTGTTTTGGGATAGTTGTCCTCTGATGGAGTGTCCTGCTGGTTTTGGATTTTTTGTGTTGCTGTTTCAGAGTATTGAAGCATACAAGATTCTAGAGTGTACCTTTTCCCTCGTCGAGGATATGGAATTAAGGATAACTTGGTTTGGCATTTTTTTATTCTGTTGATTTGCCACTTCCTTTGTTATATTTAAGAGTAAGGTTAAGAAAAATAGTAAAATTCTAGTTGTACATGAACTCCTTTTGGTATAGGGGTGAAGTCTAATTTTGCATTGGAGCATTGGAATCTACAATTGGTACATGGACTCCTTCTGGTATAGGGGTAAAGCCTAATTTTGCATAGGAGCTCTGAAATCTACAATTGGTTGTGTCCTATATTCTCACGGTTGTCGTTTTTTCATTTGGTGATCTCTATTTTGACTATGTAATTTTCACGTTTCTTTGCCTTTTGAAGACTTGTTTTCTCCATTTTTTGAGAGCTCTGTGTGGGTGTCACCGAGGGGCATATAGACCGTGAAAGCCATGGCAGAGAAGACGTGATTTTGCTATGGAGAGAGCCTATGAAATGTACCGTGGGATGTGGAAGCTGTTGTGGATATTATCAAGGCATCCAGATATACAAATCAAATTTCTTGAATGAGTCATTCTTTGATTTTAATTTTAATTTTTATTTTCTTGCTTTGATTGCAAACAGACGAATTACGAATTGAATTGTGAACCTGTTTTTCTGCAGCATGATTTGTTGAAATAATAATGTTCTTCATATCAAAGAATGGATGCTCAAGTTTTGTATGGTGATCTCTAGTAAAAAAATCTCGTTTCCATCTTTCCTTTTAGATTCTGAGAGCATATTTTCTTAAAGTAAATTATTTTCTTTTAAACATTTCTGTTTTCATTCTTGATTTTGTTCGTCTTCGGTGTTGCAGGAGTAGTAATCTGTGAACACACGATTCCTTCTTGGTTCTATCTTCCTCTTCTTTGATCTTGATGTTTAGTATTCTTGGTTCATGATTTTGTTCTTGCCAGTTTCTTTCATTGAGTTTGTTGTTCTTATTTGCATGATCTGCTGCTATTTTTGAGTTCGTTGGGAGTTCTGATGCGAGTTTTTTGTTTTGAGACGTTTTGCAAGACACGATCATCATCATCACCCCTGGTGTTTTGTATTCTTCGAATTTACTGAATTTAATTTCTTCATTGAATTGTATTATCTTCCTATTATGGCTTTGAATGTTTTGATCTCCATTGATTTGAAACATGAACCTGTTTTCTGCAGTGCAGTGTGTTTTGAAGTAAAATAACGTTTTGTGTAGTATGAAGCCTCAGGTTTACTTTTGTACACTCTTCTTGGATTGTGAATTATTTTCATTTCATCTGTGGAATTTTATTGCTAGTGTTCTTGATTAACTCCTTTATGGTTTCCACTTGGATTGAGAATCTTAACATTTAATTATTTGTTTGATACTCAGCATATACTTTTCTCTGTTCCTTTGAGTTTTCCGTGTGGAAGTTTCAGGGGAGATAGCCTATGATTGTGGTTTGCTTTGGAACCCATGGCAGGAAGAGGTTCAGTTCACAAATACCCTTGGGATAATAACGGTCGTTTTGTACTTACATATCTAATAAGTATTTGTTTTGGGATAGTTGTCCTCTGATGGAGTGTCCTGCTGGTTTTGGATTTTTTGTGTTGCTGTTTCAGAGTGTTGAAGCATACAAGATTCTAGAGTGTACCTTTTCCCTCGTCGAGGATATGGAATTAAGGATAACTTGGAATTAACGTTCTTCAAAGCATCGAGCCTTGAGTTTTGATTGGGTGATCTCTAGTATTATCTTTTTGTTTCAGTCTTTTCTTATCTGAAATTTTTATTTCCCTTTTGATTTTGCAGGGGAGGTAATATGTGAAACATACAATTCCTTCTGGTTCGATCTTACTGATCTTACTGGTTGATATTTTTTATTCTCACTTTTTCTCCTTGGTTAATTTGGTTGAGGTTTTATTCGGAGTTTCCTGTTCTTATTTTAATTACATCTCCGGTTAGAGCATTGTTTGTGTGCTCTTCTAATTCTTCTTTTACGTCAATGTCAATTGTTATTTATAGGAATAATCAAGGTATGCTCTTAAAACGAAAGACAATTAAGATATGTGTTTATCCTTTTTGCAGCTAGCTGATTTCTTGATACCTACAATGTTTTGTTATTCTCAATAGAATGGATAGGACGGAGAACTGCTCCAAATATAATAATAAAATTTCTTCAATTAGTTGTTCTTCATTGTTTAATTTCTGGCCTTGATCAGAAGAAAAAAGAATATAATTGTGAGCATGTTTTTCTGCAGTGCAATTTGTCAAACTAAATAACATTCGACACGGATTGTACCTTGATGTTTGATTTGGTAATCTCTAGCAAAGTCGTTTTGTTTTCAATAATTCTCTATCAATCATTTCTAAAAGCGTAGTTTGGTTGATTTGTTATTTCCTTTTTGGTGTTGCGGGATAGTTAATCTATGAACATGTTATTCCGTTTGTTTCTATCTTGTTTTTGTATGATCTTTCATGTGTTGCATTTTTTGATTATTTTCTATTTTCTTGATTCTGAGGTTTGATTTGGATCTGGCTTTCATCGCCATACATGTGGAATTGAAATATGAACTTTGTTTTTGCAGTGTAGTTTATTTCGACACATTAAAGTTCTGTGTAGAGTACCAAGCCTCAGTTTTAATTTGGTACCCTCTACTATTGTTGTAAATCATGTCTATTTCGTTTCTTCTCTGTCAATTCCTATCTACCAGACCTGTTTTCTCGATTTACTCTTTTATGATTTCCACTGTTTCAGGTAAGATAAGTCCATTGGTGTGTGGTAAGAGTTGGTGGTTATAATTGGAAAGTTGAGTCTTAGGGGTTTTCTTAGTTCTTATCATTAATACTAGTTTTTTCTTACATATGTTTGTTCTACATTGGGTTTTTGATCTGTATTCTTACAGTGCAAAAGTTTACATGATTCTGGAAAAATTGGGAGAACGTGGTGGGCCTCTCTTTGTTCTGATGATATGCATGGTTTGCAGAATTATGCTACTCTTCTATCTTTTTTCATGGCTTGATGTGAATGAACCTTTTAGTTTGCTCTCTGAAGTATAGAGAAATTGGAGATGAGTGCCCTTCTGCTTTGTATAACTAATCTTCTGTGAATGAATTAACAAGGACACATGAACCATAATGTCATGCTGGCTGTTCATATATTTCACAGGCATAATTTCAGCATCCACACTTCTCGATTCCATTTTGAACGCTTAGGGGGTGAGATTATCAACCCCATTCAGTTTTTGGAGATAATTGACCATTTTTTTAGTCATATATTTCCTACTAGTGTTTGTTCTGAATTGTTGTCCTCTGAGTGTGTACAATCCAATGCTGAAGTTTTGGTGTCTGTCCGCATAGTTTTTCTCTGGTTTAGCATACAAGATTCTGGAGTAACACTTCCTTTCCCATTACGAGCAATTTCGGACAACTTGGTTAGGTGGTGTATCTTTTAGGGACAACTTGGCTGGGAAGAGATAATATTCTTTTACTGTTTTGTTGTTATTTGTGATTTGTGGTTGGTAGTTCTAAAAAAAGATATAATCTTCGTTACAGTGGCCAAATTTTTTAACTACAGAAGAATCAAAAATTGTCATTTCATACAAGAGTACATAATCTTGCAAATTGGATGGAAATTTGTTCCTATGATTCATCGTCTTTGGCAGGCTATTTTGTATAACTTCTCTTCATATTTGGTCAGCGGATGTTACAGTTGAGAGCCTATGATTGTGTAGTTTGCTATGGAACCTGTGGCACCAAGATGTTCAGTTCACATACTCTTCGGATAAAAACGGTCATTTTTTTCTTTACATATCTAATATCTTATTGTTTTGGGATAGTTGTCCTTTGATGAAGTGTGCTTGTTGGTGTTGGATTTTTTGTGTTTCTGTTTCAGCAAGATTCTAGAGTGTTGAAGCATACAAGATTCTAGAGTGTACCTTTGCCCTCCCCGAGGATGTGGAATTCAGGATAACTTGGTTTGGCACTTTTTTGTTCTGTCTGATTTGCCATTCCTTTTGTAATATTTTTTTCTATATTCTTGTCAACTGTGATATATAAAAATAAGAATAAGAGTAAGGACAAAAATAATAATATCATCCATCTAATTGTACAAGAAATTTGGTGTAGGGGTGAAGTCCAATTTTGTATAGGAGGACTGGAATCTACAATTGGCTGTGTCCTATTGTCAAAGTTGTTGTTCTTTCATTTGGTTGTCTCTACTTTTGACTGAGTTATTCACGTTTGTTTTTTGATCATGAGGAGGATGTAGAGTGAAAGCCATGGCAGAGATTATTAAAAAGAGAGCCTTGAATGTACCATAGGATGTGAAAGCTGTTGCGGGCATTTTAAGGATATGTTCCATAGCCTTTGGATTTAGTGGGTGATTTTCTCCTTGAATTTATTAATTCCGGAATGGGTATCCTGATATTGTAACGTGGCAATATTGATTATTGTGTTTTTTATTACAAGTTTAAGGAGGGCTTCTGTTTATCATTCTGAAGTTGTACATTTCTTTCAAAGATAATTTTGAGACATGCGCATGAAAATGGTAGCATCGAGCCTTCAGATTGTGATCTGTACTATATTCTTTGTTTCACAATTTCCTTATGGATTCTAAGAGAATTTATTTCTAGTTGTTATTTCCCCTTTTGGCGTTGCAGGAGAAATAATATGCGCAACACAATTCCTTCTGGTTCTATCTTACTGTTTGATCTTTATTATTCTCACTCTTTTCTCCTTGGTTATTTTGGTTTCCTGATAGAGGTTATATTTGGAGGTTTGATGTTCTTGCTGGTTTTGAGCTTGAAGTTTGCTGTTATTGTTTTAATTATTTTAATTTCTGCTTTAAACACACATTGAATTGAAATTCATACTATTCTGGAAATTCATACTATTCTGGAGAGATTGGGAAAGATTTGTGAGCCTCTCTTTGTACTTGTTAACTACTGCTCGGCAACATGGTTTGGAGAATTATGTTACTCAACGTAATTTTACTGTACATGTATCATGTGGTGTTTCAAAAATCACAGATAAGTGTAACATGGGTTGGGTGTACCACACAACTCCCTTTCTTCTCGGACACAATTTCACCTTCTGTAGCGGATTTCAAGATTCTGGATATTTTGGGACAGCTTGGTGGCGGGCCTCTTTTGTTCCAATGATCTGCGACTTGTTTTGCAGTAGTATACTACTCTTTCTTTTATCTTGGTTTTCTCCATATTAATTATCACAGCTTAGCTTAGTTTTTCTGTTCCTGTATCGTGTGTCTGATGATGCAAGCGCTACATGGGTTGTATGATGCAGTTCTCTTCTTTCAGTCGCACTGGACTTTAAGGGGGGCACATGAACCATGGTGATCAGCTTGCTGTGTTATACATTGATGTGTATTTCTGATAGATATCCTTTTGTCACAGTGGCCCAAGGACTCCCATGGTGTCAGGTTGAAGCTTTATTTCATTTTATATTGAATAGAAGATTCTTAGAAAAAGATGGAAATTTGTTCCAAAGAACTGTGATGTTCTACAGACTGTATTGTATACTTGCTACTATTTCTAGGCTTTTATTTGGTCATCTGTACTAGGATAGAATCTTCACATTTCAGTCTTTGGTGTTCTACAAATTGTATTATATGTTTTCTTTGGCGTCAGGAATTCTTGACATGGTTTGGTGTTGTTTTGTCATGGCTTGTTTTGTCACATTAAGCACCTATCTACAATTTTCTGTGGCATATATATTTTCTGTGTTGTGCTTTCGTTTTGGGATCTCTACTTCATGTCTCTCTGCGATCTAGTTCTTTCTTGAGTTCCTTGTATGTGGGTTAGTATCAAGTTACATAGGAGATAACTTCTGAATGTATGGTGGGATGTGAAGTCCTTGGCAGACATTATCAAGGATGTGAAGTCCTTGGCAGACATTATCAAGGATGTGAAGCTCTTAGGATAACACGTGTTTGGGATAAGGAGATAATAAAATTGATGACGATGAAGGTTGCACAAATAAATCTTGAAACATGTGTATTATATTAAACTTTAGGTTTAATTTGCTTTTATCAATTTATATATATTAAATACAAATAGTTTAATTGGCAAATTTCTTTGAGTATTTCGAAATTTTTGAAATGAATTGTATATTTACAATAAATTTATCGATTAATATCTTCATTTACTCTCGTGCACTTGAGAAAAAAAAATGACTTAGAAATATTTTGATAGAAATTTAATTTATGTAACATTAAAATTGTGTTCTTCTTTATGTCTTTATAATATATTTATATATTAATTGGTGAAAGAAAATAACTAATTGGTAAAAGAAAACAACTTTAGAGAAGGACTGTAATCTTTTATTATATAATATATTAGTTTAAATTACATTTAAGTATTGCAAGTACTTGACTAAGTGGTACATTAAATTATTTAATTTTGTTACATTAATATAATTATTTGAGAATTTTAAATATATTTTAGAAATTTTTCTCACAATTTTCAACGATTTTTATTTGAGTCTGTTATTTCAAAAATTTCATGATTTCTGATAAGGGTATCTTGCGATTTGAACTATTACTTAATAAATTGTGTTTTTACTCATTTTTGAATAAGTGTGCATAACTTATACATGAAATCCCGGTATTATTGATCAAATTGAAAATATGATATACTTCGTGTGTCTCATATTCTTTTCTGTGTTTTATATCCTTTTCACGAGAAGTGATCAACTTCATTCTCATATAAGTAGACTACGTTATAAATACATCTATAATTATATATTTCAGCAAATATATGCTATGTATTCATTAAAAGGAGACTTCACTCTATCATTTTTAGTGTGTGATTCATGTGTTAAGACAATTTCTAATTAATTATTTTGATGATAATTAAACAAAATGTTAATTAAGAATTATAATTATGCTAAGTGTTTTGGTATTTAACTTGTGTATTTGAGTGTTTCAAAAAAGATAGGTACCAAGCAATTCAAATCAAATATCACTAATCAAAGCAAGCAAAAACAGCAGAGCAAAGATCAATCCTGCCAGAGTTTTGCAAAACGAAGGTTGATCTTCAGAATCAAGAATGATCAATCTTGAGCTGAAGATTGCAATCCAGAAGCTTTATCAATCTTATATCTTTATCAAGTATAAGCTAGGAAAAACCTAAAACAGAATTAGCCCATAATTGGAAGAATTGAAGACAAGCCTTATGAAAGAATATAAGAAGCAATTCTTCATATTGTACAAACGCAAGTACAAGTACAGGCTGTAAAAGTACATCAGAGTTGTACTATCAAATTAAGACTGTACAACTGACTCAAAAGCACACAAGCAACCTCAGAAACAATATTGGATCGAGTACAAAGTTAGATCACACTTAACTAATCTGAGGATCGATCTTGGACTGCAAGAACGCTCTTGGATTCAATTTCTTCACTTTTGCTTTTGGCCTGCTCAGTTCACCTACTGTTCTATGACAACTGGCTTCATTCAACGGCTATGTGAGTTGTTCTAACCTCCATTGGAGCTTATAAATACAACATCAAGATGAAGAACAAAACACAACTCAAAGTGTCAACTAAAGCATCAATTTTTCATATTCGAGCTCTCTCAAATATCATTCTGTAGCTTGCAAATCTTTTTCTTTGTGTTGTGGTGAAACCAGTAACAATCTAGTCTTAAGTTTCAGAATTTATTTGTCAAACAAGAGTTGAGTAATATTCAGATTCTAAACATCTTCGTCACCATTACTTTGTAACTCAAAGCTAGTGTATCATTATAGTTTGAGAAGTGTGTAGAAATTCTTTTATGTTGTAAAAGGTAATTTGTGAAATCTGTACTAGAATAGGCTATGGTAAATCTGAAAATCCTTTCCAAGGTAGAAAGGTGGAAGTTGTGTAAAGATCAAGATTGATCTACAAAAGTTGTGTAACAACCAAGAACAATCTTGCTTTGAGCAATTAGTGGATAATCTCACATTTGTGAGGATTGGACGTAGCCCAAGTTGGGTGAACTAGGATATATGCTTGAGTAATCTCTCTATCTCTATCCGTACTTACTACATGCTTTACAATTAGTTTTTTCATTGATAAAATCAATATTGCTATTTTTACACTAATTAAGATTGTTTTTCATATTACCAAGATCAATCTTGAGTATATTGTTTAGTTTTAAACAGGAAATTTTTAAAAGGGGCAATTATAATTCCAACCTCCTTTTCTTATAATTGATATTGTTACTTCAATTGGCATCAGAGTCAGTCTCGAAGAATTAAAACACTCAAAAAGTGTTAGAGCAAAAGATTCAGGAAGACAATGTCAAAAGCTAAATATAATGCTGAAGGAGGGTCTTCAAACTTTGATAGATCAGATTATTACTTCTGAAAAGGCAAAATGCAATTGTTCCTAAAGTCACAAGACACTGGTATGTGGAGAATAATCACAGATGGAGACTTCATACCAAGAGTGGATCAAAATGACCCAACATCGGCTGAGAAGAAAGAAGCCGAATGGACAGCAGATGAAAAATCTAAGGTACTTCTAAACTCAAAAGCTCAATTATTTTTATCATGTGCTTTAAGTAGGGAAGAAATTGAAAGAGTAGATGAATGCGATACGACCAAAAAGGTTTGAGACACATTGCAAACTCATCATAAGGAAACAAGAATTGATATTGGTATTCAAAAATTTGAATTGTTTGAAATGAATGATGGAGAAACAATTGATGAAATCTATGCAAGATTCACAACCATAGTGAATGAAATGCGTTCACTTTGCAAAGCTTATTCAGTACAAGACAAGGTACGAAAAATCATGAGATGTCTTCCAATCCTGTGGAGACCAATGGTGACAGCCATAAGCCAAGCAAAGAATATTGAAGTTCTGGGACTGGAAGAACTAATTGGTACACTAAGGGCGCATGAGGTACTGTTGCTGGAAGATAAACCAATAAAGAAAGGTAAGGTAATAGCCTTTAAAGCATCTCAGAACCTGCCAAGTGTTCAACAAACAATTGAAAAAAGTGATTCAGAAGATGGTCAAGAAGATGCTGATGAAGAGATTGCTCTTCTCACAAGAAAGATACAAAGAATGATGAGGAGAAGAGATCAGATCAAAAAAGGATCCCCAGACAAAAAGGATTTCAAAACTGAAATAGATAAAAGCAAAATCACTTGCTTTGGATGCAACAAGCAAGGACATTACAAAACTGAATGTCCATTAAACAAGAAGGTGCCATAGAAATTCCCTTTCAAGAAAAAATCAATGATGGCAACCTGGGATGATTCTGATGAATTAGATATGGAAGAACCAGAAGAAGCAAACCTGTGTTTAATGGCCAACAATGAAGATACTGAGGCAACAGATTCCAAACCATGTCTTGTTTGCAAATAAATGGAAATCGAATTTGATAACTTGCTAAATGGTTCAAACTTTCTCATTCAAAAATGTAGTTCTTTTAAAGAAAAATTTCATAAAGAAAAAGAAGAAAAAGAGAAAATACAGGTTATGAATGATGAACTTAAGAAAATCATTCAAAACTTAAAAAAAAGTCTCAATTTAAAAATTTTGAATCTGAAGGTTCTGAAAACCAGGATCAATCTTCATCTCAAACAAAGAACGATCTTCTCAAGGCTGAAATTGAAATTCTTAAAAATAATTTATGAATTTCATTCAAGATACTGAGACATTTCAGAAAATCATGGGATAAGTAGGGATATTTGACAAAGCTGGGATTGATTTTGATAAAACTCAAAAATCAAAGGAAATGGAACCATAAGTAAAATAAATTCTGCCAAAATCAATGATGTTCAATATGTTGAAGGATTAAAACACAATCTTCTCAGCCTTAGTCAGCTCTGTGATAATGGCTTTGAAGTTGTTGTTAAACCCAACATATGTGAAGTGCGAATGACAACTTCTGGAGAAATCATTTTTTCTGCATCTAGGAAGAAAAATCATTATATTTTATACATTGAAGAATTACCAGTTGAATCTTGCCTCATGTCCATAAATAAAGACAAATGGATATGGCATAAAAGAAATGGACATATAAGTATGAAAACAATTTCAAATCTGTCAAAATTAGATCTTGTTAGAGGACTTCCTAAAATCAGTTTTGAAAAAGATAAAGTTTGTGAAGCATGTGCGAAAGAAAAACAAGTCAAGAATAGCTTTCATTCAGAAGAATTTATATCAACTACAAAACCTCTTGAATTACTTCACATTGATCTTTTTGGTCTCATCAAAACAACTAGCTTAGGAGGCATGAAATATGAATTTGTAATTGTTGATAATTTTTTTAGATACACATGGGTGTTATTTTTAAAATAAAAAGATGATGCATTTGATGTCTTCAAATTTTTTTTTAAAAAGGTTCAGAGTGAAAAAGAATCAAATATAATCACTGTGAGAAGTGATCATGGAGGTGAATTTATAAATGCATCTTTAAAATATTTTTCGAAGAACTTGGCATCTCTCACAATCTGTCTTGTGCAAGAACCCCTCAACAAAATGAGGTTGTTGAAAGAAAAAATAGAACATTACAAGAGATGGCAAGAACGATCTTGGAAGAATCCAATGTGGAAAAATATTTTTGGGCTGAAGCTATAAATACTACTTGTTATATTTTGAATCGTGTTTCTATTAGGAAAATTATAAATAAAACACCGTATGAAATATGAAAAAATAGGAAACTAAACATTTCATATTTTCATATCTTTGGTTGTTATTGCTACATTTTAAACAATAAAGACAATTTGGGAAAATTTGATGCGAAATCGGACAAAGCCATATTTTTAGGATACTCAACGGAATCTAAAGGATATCGTGTCTTTAATTTGAGAACTAAAATTGTTGAAATCAGTATGCATGTATTATTTGATGAGTTTGATGATCTTGAGCTGGAAAAGGAAGATGAAGATGAGGAAGATCAATCTGGGCCAACGCAGAAGATTGATCTTCAGGAAAACGAGATTGATAAATAGTCTCTATTTCAAACTCCTCCCAAAAGCTAAAGACTTGTAGATGATCATCCTCCAAATCTAATAATTGGGGATATTGCTGATGGCATTAGAATTAGGAGATCATTCAAAGACAATGCAAATAGCAACATGGCAATGATTTCTCAAGTTGAGACAAAATCAATCAAAGAAGCAATAATGGATCAATCTTGGATTGATGCGATGAAAGAAGAACTTCTTCAGTTTGAGAAGAACGAAGTTTGGACTCTTGTCCCTGATCCACAAGATCAATCCATCATTAGAACATGATGGGTTTTCAGAAACAAGCTTGATGAAGAAGGAAAAGTGGTAAGAAACAAAGCAAGATTGGTTGCTCAAGGTTATAATCAACAAGAAGGAATAGATTATGATGAAACCTATGCTCCAGTTGCAAGGTTAGAGGCCATTCGAATCCTTCTTGCATATGCATCACATAAAAACATTAAACTTTTTCAAATGGATGTTAAAAGTGCATTTTTAAATAATTTTTTAAATGAACAAGTTTATGTTCGTCAACCTCCAGGCTTTGAGGATCAAAAGAAACCAAATCATGTTTTTAAACTCACAAAAGCCTTGTATGGTTTAAAACAAGCTCCTAGAGCTTGGTATGAAAGATTAAGTTCATTCTTGATCAAAAATAATTTTTTCCGTAGAAACATTGACACAACACTTTTTAAGAAAACATGTAAAAATGATTTACTAATTGTTCAAGTGTATGTTGATGATATTATTTTTGGATCAACAAATGAAAAAATGTGTGAGGATTTTTTAAATCGTCATCATTACTTTGTAACTCAAAGCTAGTGTATCATCATAGCTTGAGAAGTGTGTAGAAATCCTTTTATGTTGTAAAAGGTAATTTGTGAAATCCTTACTGGAATAGGCTAAGGTAAATCTGGAAATCCTTTCTAAGATAGAAAGATGGAAGTTGTGTAAAGATCAAGATTGATCTACGAAAGTTGTGTAACAACCAAGAACAATCTTGCCTTGAGCAATTAGTGGAAAATCTCACATTTGTGAGGACTGAACGTAGCCCAAGTTGGGTGAACCAGGATATATGCTTGAGTAATCTCTCTATCTCTATCCTTACTTACTACATGCTTTACAATCAGTTTTTTCATTGATAAAATCAATATTGCTGTTTTTACACTAACCAAGATTGTTCTTCGTATTACCAAGATCAATCTTGAGTAAATTGTTTAGTTTTAAACAGGAAATATTTAAAAGGGGCAATTATAATTCAAACCCCCCTTTCTTATAATTGATATTGTTACTTCATCATGTACTTTTATCTTTTGAGATGTATTTATTGTCAAGAATTTCAGTCACTCTAATAGTGTATTTTCACCATTGAGTTGATTGTTTTTACTATTGGTGATTATTTAGATATGAGTTTGTTTTATATTCTTAATAATGTCTTCAACACCATGTTCTTTGTTACATCTTTCGCCAAAGAGTCTGCAAGATTCTGTTTAGTTTTTACAAGCATTATGGACGTCACTCCATTAAATCTTTTAGATTGTTATGTCTTAAATCAATATGTCTAGATTTTTTAATTGGTTATATGCTTTAGATAGTGTGGATTAACTATCACAATGTATGGATACTGGTGCCATTGATTTTGGTCAAATTGGTATCTCATACAATAAACTGCAAACTTTGCAGTTACGGTGGAGTCGGTTAAGCAAGTTTGTTTATTTGATTTTTAGGAAACTGCACCTCCACCTCTACTTCTGGAAGCATGATCGTCAACATAAGTTACTCAATTGACATCTGTATATCCTTCCAAAATTGAACGATATCCATTATAGATTAAACTATAGTTAATTGTTCCCTTCAAATATTTTAATACTTTATTAATAATATGTCAATGTTCTTCACTCAGATTGTTTGTATACTGATTTAATCTTCTAACAGCATATGCTATATCAGGTTTAAAAGAAATTATGACTTATATTAAACATAAGATTACCTTTTATGTTCTTAATAGTGTTGACTAACTATCATCAAACTATGACATTTTTGTCATTTAATTTCTTTACATTGTATGAGATATCATTGATAAGCACCTCAATTATTACATACACTATGTCGTTCTATTTTTTATTATATTTAATAAACATCTCAACTTAAAATTGTAATTCCTTTTTTAAATATATTTGAGTCTATAATAATACGTTGAATGCGTTAAATATATATTGCCACAATTTGACAAAACATGATCATAAAAGATTTCTCATAATCAAGGTAAGTCAACATGAAAATCATATACTCTTTAAGAAATAAAAGTTCATTTTATTTCTATTACAGAAATCATTTGTTGATAGTTATATTATAATTAATATATGTATCATGAATTTTATTTGTTAATTCAAATTTTATATTTAAATATGTTCTATGATAAATCTAAATTTTCTATTAGTTTTTGTCATGAACATTTGTCAACTTACAATAATCTAAAATAGATCTAAATCATTTTTAATATCAAGGCAAGCAAGAAACAATTACTTTCATACTATCATGCAGAGATACTATGAGATCATTCATTATAAATAAAACTTTTTGCATGAACCAATTAAAATCCACTTGATATTTATGAAAGTTATTCACACTACTTTTATAATAAATAGTACACAAACATGCATAATTTGTGAAACATATAAATGTTCACATACTTGTTAGTATTAAAACATGAACTCATTGTAGTATTATAGTTTTGAGTATTTCACAAATTATAGAAATTTAGAACCATATAAATTTTATGATCTAAGACTATGGTAATTGTAAGACCCTTAATTTTGAACTTTAAATTACGCAATTTTAGTATATTTGGTGTTGAATTGCTGAGGCATTTAGTCCAATTTTAATTCATTTTGCGAATTAAATACCAGAAGCATATTTTATTAAAGTTTGTTATATGTTTATTATATATATATTTATATATTTTTAGATCCGGTTAAAATTATTTGGCGAGAAATAATTTATTTACGTTACGGAGAGTTTATTACCGGACTGTTTTGTTAAAAATATCTCTAGTTGTTGAAGATTTTACCTGTCAATTGAGTTGCGACGAGAGTAGATATTTTTATCAAAATAATTTGAGATGTGAGTGATGTGTGTATGTATGTTGATATTTTTTTTGATTTGGTTAAATTTTAATATGTATTTATATAGATAAGTTGGTGAGTTAGTATTATATATATATATATATATATATATATAGTTAGTAACATATGTATTTATATATATTTAGTAAGTAAGTTTATATATATATATATTAAGTGAGAAAGAAAGGAAACAGAGAAGCAGAAAGCATTCTCCTTCCTCGCCTCCTTCGTCTTATTTCTTCTTCTTACTTTGTTTGAAAATCAAAAGAGAAAGAACAAAAAAAAAAAATATATATAAACATTTCCCTGTTTTCACGTCAGCCCACCATCTCCTTCTTTCTTCTTTCTCAGTTTCAAAGAAAAATATAAATAAATAAATAAAACCAAAGTGTTGGTGTTTTTGTTTAAAAACCCACAAATACAAACTTCCACTTTTCTACTATATCTAAGCTTCCATTCGAGAAGTGACAGAAGAGAAAGTTGCTCTTTGCCACGCTACGGTGCTAGTGAATCAATTTTGGGAGCGACGTAGCAAACGAAGTTTTCAGCGGAATAATTCGCGGTGTCGTAATCAGTTGTTAAAGCTATCGTTAAGGTAAGGGCTCCTTCCAAACTTTTAATTTGCATTTAGGACCTTATGTGTGAATTTGTTGAAAATAAATTTGATGTGTTTAAGGTGTAGATTTGTGGAAAATGAATTTAAGGTGTTTATGGGTAAAAATTTAGAGATTTAAATTGATGATTTATGGTTGAAAATTTAGAGATTTAAATTGGTGATTTATGGTTGAAAATTTAGAGAATTAAATTGGTGATTTATGGTTAAAAATTTGGATATTTAAATTGGTGATTTATAGTTGAAAATTTGAAGATTTAATTTGGTGGTTTATGTTTTGAAATGTGGAGTTTTGAATTAATGTGATTAATGTGGTTGATTTTGTTAGTAATGGTTAACAAAAAAAGAAATTGATTTTGACGTGTTTGAGTTACGTAATGAGTTACTTTCAAATAAATGAGTTTGAACTGAAGTTGAAATTTAAAAAAAAGAAAAAATTTAGAGTGAGTATGTGTGATTTGGACAATATTTGTTTTATTTAGTTTTAACTAAATAACGTAGATTATTTGGTTGTAAAAATTTGGTGTGTGAAAAAGATATAATTTTGGGAATTTTGTTGTGGTTGGATAGATTTTAGTTGTGAACAAATTGTTATAAATATTTATGCTTATGTAGTTAGCTCCTTGAGTCTCGAAAAGGAATCGAGACCGTTGGCACCGAGTTAGCGGTGGGGAGAACTCTGATATATTAATGTTGTTGTGGTGATTCATGTTTGGTGTGATTGATGTGTTCATAATTAATATTATGAATTTTGAGATGTATTTTATGTGTAGATTGGAGGAAAATGAATTTAATGTATTTATGGGTGAAATTGTGGAAGTTGAATTTAATGTGTTTGAGATGTGGGTTGTGGTGATTCAAGTTTGGTGTGGTTTATGTGTTCATAATTAATATTATGAATTTTTGAGATGTGATTTATGTGTGAATTATGGTTGAAAATTTTGGAGATTAAATTTGGCGATTTATGGTTGAAAATTTTGGAGATTAAATTTGGTGGTTTATGTAAGAAAATGTGGAGTTGTGAATACGGGTGATTCATGATTAAATTTGGTGTGAAATTTTGGAATTCGAATTGATTGAATTTGTTGTGTTTGAGATGTGGATGTGTGGTGAATGTGCGATCGATGTATCCATAATTGATGGCGTATGCATTATGAATTTTATGGATGAATATATGTTTGAGTATGCTCTGTGAAAAGATTGAAAAATCATTAGTGTTAAATGAGTATTAAAAAAGGGGAATCTTTTAATAGCTGCATTTACTTAATGGTTGTGGTGAAAAGAGTCAGAGTATGCTCATGCATTTCATAGTACATGGTGACCGCGATGGGCCATGGTGATAGTGTTGACCGGATGGGCCACGGGATGATGCCATGCGAATTGTTGGTTCATCTTATCCTTGTGGGGATTTTCGCATCGTGCTGATCTGTGAGAGATTGCACTCTTGTAAATCGTGCTGATCTGTGAGCGATTGCACGCATAGAAAATTGTGCTGGTCTGTGAGAGGCTGTACGATAGTAAATCGTGCTGATCCGTGAGAGATTGCACCTTGATAATTAGTACTGGTCTGTGAGAGGCTGTACAATTATGATTTACGCCTTTCGAGGAGGGTTTTGGTTTGGAATTCTGAAATCATGTGCATTGGCATATACGCATTGCATTAGGATGCTTGGCACGCGAGTCATGTTTGATATACTGTGATGGTTGTATATACATACTCGATTGTGGTTTGTGATTGTGCCGTATTTGATGAGTGTTATTGATTGACTTTATGTGGTAAGCGTTGAATGATATCGAAACATTTTCAAAATTGAAATTATGTCATTTTCACAGTTGTATTCGGATACAAGGATGCTGTATTCGAATATGACAGTGCAATTTGGTTAAAAACTTCATTTTTCAACTTTGATTATGCATGTTTGGCATATGAAAACCCTTTCAAGGTGTATGCTAAGTTGAAAGGTTATTTTGTGCATTAAGAATTTAAATGCTTTGTGATATTTGTTAATTTCGGTTGGTGACCCTTTACAATTATTGTGGAAATCTGGGCTTTGCCTTCAGATGAGAACTAGGATCGTCCTAAGGCGTAGCTTATCGATGAGTTGGATTTGTGATCGAAAGCAGTGGGGCTTGATGTCGCTGGTGGATTCTCAGTACCCAATCTCCCTTTCTTGAATCAAGGTTGTTGTCGTAAGGGGAACTTATGTATTTTGAAACAAACTATTTTATCCGGTTGTATATTATGATGAAATTATTTATGACTTTTGTCATTTGTATTACGACTTAAATGTTTTATCCAAAAGTATTTCTTCATTCATGGATTTGATTTTAGTTTATTTTTTTTTAAAAAAAATACACTCGCGCTGTTAAAAATCGGGGTGTTACAGTAATTAACGTCTATGCTAATTTTGTTTTCAAAATAAAAGGTTCAATATAATTTCTACAACATATTGTCATTTTCAATTTTTGTGTTTCTTTTTGTCAACAATTTTAAGATATAAGATTTAATACCAAAATATTAGCCAAGAGTCAAACTCATACAATGCTACTGATCAAAATCAAGACACAAAATGATTTCCAAAATCCAAACTAACCAAATTCATGCACATATAAAATTATCATCAATTATATATGCTAGCAAGTCGACAACAAGAATTACCAAACATATCATATATTACTATAAATTGATTATGTAATTTTCACGGTAGTCATAATATTATCTTTAACTTAATATATGAATACCAAACATATCATATATTACTATAAATTGATTATGTAATTTTCACGGTAGTTATAAATATGTGATTGTTCATCTTCTTTAAAGAAGCAGTCAAACTAAATTAAAACCCAAATCGAACCTAAAGATTGTTGGATCTTTTGTTGGAAATATGCTTTAAATCTTGATGAAATTGATAACGATGAAGGTTGCACAAATAAATTACAATGCATGTGTATCACACTAAACTTTAGGTTCGATTTGCCCCCACCAATCTATATGTATTGAATGCAAATGGATTAATCGACAAATTCTCTTAAGGATGCTTTGGAATCTTTAACGTGAATTGCACATTCACATCAAGTCTATTGATCAATGATAGTTTATAGAATAAATTCTTTCATTTACTCTCGTGCAGTAGAGAAAAGAAGAAATGACTCAAATATTTTTGACAGAAATTTAATTCATGTAACATAAAATTTGTGTTCTCCTTTCTGCCTCTAAAGTATCTCTATTTATAGAGAAATTTATACCAATTGGTGAAAGAAAACAACTCTTGAGAAAGATTGTAACCTTTGGTAACTTAACAGATGCATTGGTCTGAATTAAACTCAAGCATTGTAACCATTTGACCAAGTGATGTATTAAATTACATTAAATTATTTAATTTTGCTACATTAATTATTAAAGAATTTTAAATATATTTTAAAAATTTCTTTCACACTCAACACCGAAAAGCGTCTCTCTTCATCACAGTTTTGACGAGAAGTTTAAATTTTTTTGGTTATAATTTATATTTTATTTAATTATTTTGATCAAATCATTATGAACCTACTTTTCTATAGTCTTGTAGTGTCTAACAAAGTTCTTCAAAGCACAGTGCCTTGAGATTTTGTTTACTTGTCTCTAATGAAATCTTTATTTTTCTATCTTTACTTGTTCTTCGTGTACTTGATTTCTTGAATCCGGTAATAAAATTGTTTTCCTTATCTTAATTAATTACTTTAATAAATAAGAAACACATTTGTCTCTATATTACGAGGGATCAAGGGTGTCTAACTGTGTCATCTCATATTGAGTAGAAGATATGGAAAATCGGGGAGAACATCCTTGCAATGAATGATCATGTTATGTTGGTTTCAAATTAGTTCCTACTGTTATTATAGGCTTCAAGGCCGTCTATTCAAAGACTGTTTTCATTGCAGTTTTTTTTTATACCCAAAATCTTTCTTTTGGATTTCCTTCATGTTTTCTGTGCATCACATGGAGATAGTCTATGCGTGTTTGGTGTGTTGTGGAACTACGGCAGGTTCAGGGTAACACCATCCAATTACGCCTATGGATAAAACCAATCACATTTTTACTTATATATTGGTATCCTGCTTGTGATTATGTAGTAGACTAAAAATATTTAAAATAATTTAGTATTTATGACAGTACATTGTGTAGTATATTGATTTTGAAGTATATTTCTTAACTTTGAGGACAATTGTTCTTTCTTTTACTGTTGTCAAGAATATAAATGTCCTCAATACTAAAATCCTCTTTCTTCAACACGATTTCTACAAGAAGTTTAAAGTTTGTTTTTATTTATAATTTATATTTAATTGACGATTCTGAACTCATTTTCCTGCAATCTTGTAGTGTCTAACAAAGTTCTTCAAAGCACGAAGCCTTGAGATTTTGTTTTCTTATCTCTATTGAAATCTTTTCCTTTCAATCTACTCAGACTTTCAATGGCTTTCTTGTTTTTATTTTATTTTTGATTGTGTTGCAGGAGATATTTTTTGAACACGTGATTCCTTCTGGTTTTATCTTCTTCTTGATTGTTCCTTATGTTCTTGATTTCTTGAACCTAGTAATGAAGTTGTTTTCCTTACTTCTGTTCGTAATTAATTACTTCAATAAATTAGAAACACATTTGTCTTACCAAATTCTATTAACTATCTTCTGAAACAACTGGTAAGTCGAGCTCTTGGTTCGACTTTTTTTGAATCATTGCCATGCCAAATAACTCAAAGTCGTATTTGTTAAATCATGTCATTTCTTTACATGAATAATCAGTTTAGGGAGGTCTAAATATCCAAATTGCGTAGCCATTAGGTGAAGACATTCTTATAGAAATGACCAATTCCAAGTAATGTATTGCCTGGTATGTTTCCAATATTAAAGAAGTCCCAGAGAAATCAAAAGTTCTTAGACATGTGAGTTTTGTTATACTTTGTTCATCATTCATCATCGGCTTTAAATAAATTTAATCTTGTCATTGAATCGTCTTGCATTACTTTGTCAGGGAGATAGTCTTGTTCATCATTCATCTACCTTTTGCACTTCCTTTATGTTTTTTGTGGATGTGACAGGGAGATAGTCTATGCGTGTTTGGTGTGCCGTGGAACTCGTGGCAGGTTGTGGTTAACATCATGCGCAGCCTTTGGATAAAACCATTCACGTCTTCCCTTATATATATAGTATCCGTTTGTGTTTAAGCAGTAGACTAGAAATGCTTTAGTATTCTTGAATCTGCAGAACATTGTGTAATATATAATTTTGGAGTACATTTCTTAGCTTTGGGGACAACTTTGCTTTCTTTTAATATTCCAAGAATATGAATGTCACCCAACACTGAAATTCTTTTTCTTCATCATGGTTTCCACAAGAAGTTTGAAGTGTGTTTTTTTATAATTTATATTTAATAAGTTTTGATCAAAAGAATTCTGAACCTTTTTCTGCTGTCTTGTATTCGTCACAACATGGCCTTGAGATTCGGTTTTCTTATCTCTATTGAAATTTTTTCTTTTCAATCTTTACTCAGGATTTTCAAAGGCTTTCTTGTTTTTTATTTTATTGTTGCTTGTGTTGCAGGAGGAATATTTTGAACATGTGATTCCTTCTGGTTCTGTCTTCCTCTTGTTTGTTTTTCTTGTTCTTAATTTCTTTAACCCAGTAATGAAGTTGTTTTCCTTGTTTCAATTTTGGAATTTGTGGTCTTATTAGTTACTTCAATAACAAATTAGGAACACATTTGGCTTACAAAATTCCATCAATTTTTTCCTGAAACAACTGGTATTAGGTTAAGGCAGTCTAGTTACGGAAATGACCAATCCTAAGTGATGTATTGCCTAGAGAAATCAAGAGTTCTTAGACATGTGAGTTTTGTTGTACTTTGTTCAACATCCATCATTGGCTCTAAATAAATCGTGTAATTGAATCTTTTTGTGTTATTTTTTTGGTCTTTTATGTAGTTTACTGTGTTGAAACAATTATTTTGCAATATCAAGCCTTAGTATAAGTTTGGTGACAATTACTGGATTATAAGCTATTTTTAATTCATTATTTCTTATGAATTTGTGTAATTTAGTTATGTGCACTGGCCCAATGATGCCTCTGTGTTACAAGGAATTGAGGATGTCTAATTTTGTCGTCTCATATTGAGCACAAGATCTTGTAAATTGTGTAGAACATCCTTGCAATGAACTATCATGTTCCTACTGTTATGAGGCTTAAATTGCAGTTTTTCTTTGACGCTCAACATCTGACTTTGCCACTTCCTTTAGGTTTTTCTGTGGATGTCATAGAGAGATAGTCCATGCATGTTTGGCGTGCTAGGGAACTTGTGGCAGGTTGAGGTTAACACCGTTCAATTCAGTATTTGGATAAATTAATCACGTCTTTACTTATATATGTAATGTCTTGCTAGTGTTTCTGATTTTGTGTTTCTGTATCAGAAATATATCTCTTTGCCCTTCGTTAGGATGAAGAATTCTGGTTTGCTTTGTTTAGCGTTTTTTGTTTCTGTTGATCCTTTGTTATAATTTTTTTATACTATTTTCCTGTCATTTGTGTGACAAAGAGGAAGCCTAAATTTAGTATCGTTTCACATGGAGGACCATAATCTTCAATTAGTTGTTATATATGATGTTATGGTTTTAATTTTGTGATCTCTACTCTGACTATGCATTCTTAACGTATCGATCTTTTCTGTCTAGTTTTATGATTTCCCTTGTGAGTTCCATGTGAAGTTGTAGCAGAAATTATCAAGGACAAGGTCTGTAATAGAACAAGGACATATGGTTTTTTCTGTTTAAGGGGAGATAGTCGATGAATGTATTGTGGGATGCGAAAGCTGTGGCAGACATTATCAAGCTGTTAAAATAAAATATTAGTATGTAAATAAACAAAAAGTTTGTTAGTATTTCTGTCTGTAAGTATTCCTGCCATTATGTGTATTTATCACTTATGGTCTATATAAGGAACTTCCACTGTGTAGTTGAAACACACGAGTTATTCAACATGTCTCTCAATATTTTTGTTCATTCAATATCGTATCCAGGTCCTATTGAGAGACAAAGAGGAAGCCTAAATTTAGTATCGTTTCACATGGAGGACCATAATCTTCAATTAGTTGTTATATATGATGTTATGGTTTTAGTTTGGTGATCTCTATTCTGACTATGCATTCTTAACGTATCGATCTTTTCTGTCTAGTTTTATGAATTCCCTTTGGAGTTCCATGTGAAGTTGTAGCAGAAATTATCAAGGACAAGGTCTGTAATAGAACAAGGACATATGGTTTTTTGTGTTTGTCGCGTCCGGTTTGTCTGCGAAAAAAAGGAGTCGCCACCAATTTTATTTTATTCAAAGGAAAAATTGGATAAAACCTAAAATAATGATTTTTGAACCAAAAATTCGGATTTGGGAGTCGATTACGAGTAGGGAAAGTATTACCACCCTACAACGTCCGTTAAAACGGTTACCCTATAATTAATTGTATACAAACTATTTATTTATTTATTCATTTATTTTTACCCCAAAAAGAATACTAAAAAATAAATAAATTATTTACATTAATAAAGGAAGGAAAAATATTTTTTATTAATTTGGTTTGACAAGGAAAAAACCTTGCTCCTACGTATCCCCAGGTGCAATGGGGAAATCAAAACACACGTAGTTCTTGGGTAGAAAATATTTATGTGTTGACTGATTTTTATTATTAATTTTACTTTATATATATATAACATCAGAAACGAGGCATGGGTCTGAAGCATCAAATCCATAATTGTTTCCCCCTTCGACGACTCCTAAGCGCTCTTCTAAGGCTTGCCATTTTTCTTGGGATTGATTACTCTCGAGCGGTCGAGGTTCATGAGGTATGTTAAACATTACCGGCGTAGCTTCGGTAGCTTTTCCTTGCGACGAAGAGCTAGGAAATCCCAAAGTAAGGGGTGAAGGTTGCACTTGAGGGAACTCGCTAGTACTATGTTGCGGATTTGTAGCCCCGACCAGCGGATTGTTGTTGGAGGGATGAGTGTCTATGGGTGGGGTATAACCTGGCGGCAGACCATAAGGTGGAAATTGTTGTGCCTTCCCTTCTTGATGATTAGTGTGAAGGTGTGGAGCGACGCCCGTTGGGTGAACAAGAGTGTTTTGGGGCATCCCCTGATCTACCAAAGGATTCCCATCATTTCTATTTCCAAGTGCTTGTAAAATCTCCAAGATCTTGGTCATTTGCCCCTTGAGTTGGTTCACGTCTTCTCTTATTTCTGTTTGCTCTAGCTCATCCATGATTTTTGTCTGGGATTGTGTCTGATAACGGTGTCGTAGCACCAGTATTTTTATTTGTTGTGTTATTTTTTCTGTGAAAGAATATGACATGAGTATGCAATGTGATGTATGAAAATGTAATGATGCATAAATGTTAAAGACCTATTTATTGCTTGTTTGTGAATATCTTAACCAATAACAAAGAGAGAACCATGAGATCAAAAGTGGAGCCAAATTTAATTCATTGAGAAAAAACAAAATACAAGTTTTACCACAAATGAGACAACAAACAAACTTTACAAAACGGAAGTAGTAACGTAAACATGAAATTTGAAAATTTAACGAGCAATCATTTTTTTCATTTGCTCAATTAAACTTTTACAATGCTCAATAAAAATGGAGATCTCTTGAGGGGTAGAGAGAGGATTAACCATCCCGTCTGCATCTCTTAATAACGGTGGAATATCTCTGATAGCCGAATTGGTTAAATAAACTAGTTTGGAGAAGCGGTCCATCCAAAACATTCCTTCTTGAACAAGTCTCTCGATAGTGTCTTTTTGTGTATGCATCTCGTCTTCTTTTCTTGCAAGTTCAACTCGGTATGCCTCAACGATCTCTTCTTGACATTGCCTTTCTACCATTATCTTGCTTTCACATTCCGCTTTTACCCTCTCTATTTGTTGCTTTAGATTTGCTTCTTGTCGACGTATGACTTCATGTTTTTCCCCATATTTTTTTAGCAACTCCTTAAGCCTGAGACCTTCAATCACTGCATCGTCCCTTTCTTGACGTCTGAGTCTCAACTCTTCATTCGCACCCCGCAAACAGATCCGAGTTCTATTCTTGCTTTCTTCTTCCTCTCTTGCTCTTTTCTGTACTTTCTCAAGGATAAGGGATTGTTGAGTATTCTTATACTCCATATCTCTATAAGCCTGGTGAGCCCTCTCCAATTCTTGTTGTAATTTCTCAATTTCTTGTCTTTTTAGAGCTAAGTCAGCCTCTAAATCTTCAGTACTGAAAAAGGATTCTGTTGTTACTACTTCAGGAGCAACTGTGTTGCAATGAAAAGGCAACTTGATCTCTAATGCTCTCTTTTTCACCCAATTATGATATTCCTCTCCTATACCACAACTTCTAGGCCCTAATTCTTGACCTCTTCTAATGACATCTCCCCAAGACTTACGTATTCTTCTCAGCAGGCTAGCATCATAAACGTCTCGTCCACGAATGACAAAAGATTTTGTTACATCCATCATCGGAGGCTTCGTCATAGGATAACCCAGTTGTCTCAATGCAACATAGGGACTATAATTTATACACCCTTTAGTTCCCATGAGGGGAACATCGACAAAGACACCGCATCTACAAATCACTTCATTTATATTTTTACTCCGGGAATACCACTGGACAGTTCTTTCGTTGAGATTTGCTAGAATGTTGGCCCATTCCTTTTTGCTCTTAGTTCTTAACTGATGTGTGTCTTGGAAAATGTTTGACAAACCAAAGATATAGTATTGGCGAGCAGCAATGGATTATGCCCCCTTCTTTCTCATGACGGAAGTCGAGTGTGCACTAAATGTCAGCCAAAACCGTCGGTACTGGGTTCTCCCCTCTATGCTTGTAGGCCAAAAAAACGTCTACTACCGTAAAATCCACAAAGTCCTTAACACTTGGAAATAAAACAATCCCATATATAATTAAGGCGAGCACATCCATGAAAGTGTCCCATTTTCCATCTCTCGCTAAGTTTACTGCTTTCTCTTCAAGATATTTTACTGGGAATCCGATCAAATTGTCTTTGTTGGTTCTATTGTCTTCTATTTCCTTTATAGGGATATCAAATGTTTCAGCAATTGTTTTCAGTGAAGGGTAGTGTTCCATGTACTGGTAAGGTTTGCTCCCCTTCATCGGATATCCAATTATTCGTTCGAACTCTTCCAACGTTGGGGCCAACTGAAAGTCCTTAAAGGTGAAACACCTGAAAGGAGGGTCATAGAATTGGGCCAACGCTGTAAGGGCATCCACTTGCACATTAACTTCAAGTAAATCCAGAATTTTTCCAAATTTCCCCATAAAGATTACACGTTGTACCTTTTTCAACTTTCGAGCGAGATTTTTAAGGTTGCTTACATCTGATTTGAGAACTCTCAATGGCAAGGTCTTTCTTAATGGAGTAATGTTTGAGCCACCATTTGATCCCATGTTTCCTGTGGTTAAAGTTATTCACAACAAGCCTTAATTTTTATGGTTTTGAAGATGATATGATAATGATATTTTTTCAAAAGTGACCATGATGAAGAATATGATGCAAAAAAAAAAAAAACTTGGGTATACTAGAAGGTAAAAGTGAACATGACATAAAGTAGGTTTTTCGTATGTACATGAGATTTACACGATTCTTTTTTTCTTATGTTTTTTTTTATGTGAACCTTTACCATGGGTAGCTCTATGGTTCTAAATTGGTTCCTAGAGCACACAACTCAATTCTAAAATATTAAACCAATTAATAGGTAAACTATTAAAATGGCAATATTATAGAAAAGGTCAACTCTAGGTGAGACTTTCATGACAACCAAACAGGATGTACATCCAGAAGATTATCATTACACAGTCTCTAACTTATCTTAGGTTGCACTCAGCCTGGGTATAGAGCCCACTCATAAGTGTGTGAATCGTGTTAGAGTAGTGTATAGAAAAATAAATAAAGTAAAATTAAAAAAAATCACAATGAAAATAAATTAACAAGACACATATAATTATATTAACAATATAACAAAACAAATAAAACAATAGGGGTAATATAAATAAAACAATAAATAAGAAATAATTATATACAATTAATTAGATTGGGCTTGACTCTCAATTTTGTTTTCCCCAGTGGAGTCGCCAGCTGTCGCGTCCGGTTTGTCCGCGAAAAAAAGGAGTCGCCACCAATTTTATTTTATTCAAAGGAAAAATTGGATAAAACCTAAAATAATGATTTTTGAACCAAAAATTCGGATTCGGGAGTCGATTACGAGTAGGGAAAGTATTACCACCCTACAACGTCCGTTAAAACGGTTACCCTATAATTAATTGTATACAAACTCCAAAAAGAATACTAAAAAATAAATAAATTATTTACATTAATAAAGGAAGGAAAAATATTTTTTTATTAATTTGGTTTGACAAGGAAAAAACCTTGCTCCTACGTATTCCGAGGTGCAATGGGGAAATCAAAACACACGTAGTTCTTGGGTAGAAAATATTTATGTGTTGACTGATTTTTTTTATTAATTTTACTTTATATATATATATATATATATATATATATCAAAATAAATTAACAAAATAGTGATAATAATAATAATAATAATAATAATAGTAATAATGATAATAGTGATAATAATAATAATAACGAAAAAAAGAGGTGAGATGTTTGTTCACGGATTGTATCTTTTTATTTTTGTTTTAAAGAAAAATTAATTTTTGTTATAAAAAACAACGTAACGAAAATATAATAATAACGAAAAAAGAGTTGAGATGTGGTGCGGCGAGCGAGGATGAATTTCATCCGGCGGCAGCGACCATTAATTCTAATCCTAAGGGAAAACTATTCATTTGTTGTTATGATTTTTTTTGTTATTTTGATAAAGACGTGATATGAGCTATAAATTCAATATTACGATATGATGAAATTTGTTTCTTGGTGATTGGTTTATAAACATCAATTAGTTGTATTTTTCTAGCATTTTGTGTTGCAAAGAAAACAATTTTAAGAACAGACAACCTTAGAAAAATGAAAGCTTAACACATGAGTTTATTTTTGTATAAATAAAAAAAAGAGAAAGAAAAAAAAGAACATTTTTAAAGGATGCAATACAAAGACTAACAAGAAGAAATTAGAGAAGTGATACCTTACTACTGAAGCGGTTTCTTGTTGGACTGATTTTCCCAAGACCAGATTCTCTACTCCTCTTTCGCCTGTTATTCTCTCTTCTTTCTTTTTTTCTTGTGCTCTCAAAATGTGCTCCCCCTTCTACTCTTACTATCGATTATTTATAGGCCCTTCGGGTGTAGGTTACAAAAGACAAGGGAATAATTGCCCATTGATCACCATTTTATTACTATTAATCTCTTTCTTTTTGGTTTCTTTTCTTTCAATTGATTATCATTATACCGATTTTTATGACCATCAATTCATTCAATTGATCCTCATTATACCGATTTTTATGACCATCAATCCATTTCTTTTCAGTTTCTTTCATTCAATTATGTACCTTTATTTATTTGTTATTATTTTTTTATATATTTTTATATATTTTTTTTTATAATTATTTTTTTTTAGAAAAAAGTCTAAACAGGAATTAGAGGCAAACAAAAACTGGGAACATATGTGATTCTTTAAAGTTTAAAGCCCTAATTATTTATTTTTTATTTTTATATTTCTATACATTTATTATTATTATTTCCCCTTTTTTTTTATTAAAAGTAAAATATAAATAAATAGATAAATAAATAAAAAGCGGACAAAATTAGGTGTCAACAGTGTTTAAGGGGAGATAGTCGATGAATGTATTGTGGGATGTGAAAGCTGTGGCAGACATTATCAAGCTGTTAAGATAAAACATTAGTATGTAAATAAACAAAAAGTTTGTTAGTATTTCTGTCTGTAAGTATTCCTGTCATTATGTGTATTTATCACTTATGGTCTATATAAGGAACTTCCGCTGTGTAGTTGAAACACACGAGTTATTCAACATGTCTCTCAATATTTTCTGTTCATTCAATATCGTATCCAGATCCTATTGAGAGACAATCCTAATCTTCAATTACTCGGTAGACCCACTATCTTCGATGAGAATTTTTTTTAGGCAAACTGTGTTCTCAACTCCGATTTCCCCCTTCCTGTTTGTGCTACACTGTTCTCTCAATTTTTTTCCAGTCCCTCTACCATCACTGTCATAACTGCTGCCGTTCTGTTCGACGATATTTTTCGCCGAACAACCATTCCAGGGGCGTCGCACACCCCAGATCGGCCTATCCCTGAACGCGCATCTTTGATCCGCTGTCGCACTCGGATCAAATACGATTTGAAATAAGTGCAGAAAAGGGTAATAACCCGAGTCGTTTCGCAAGGACTCCTGATATATTGATCAATTCTATTCTTATTTGACTACAGAATTGATCAAACAAGCGTACAATCAATCCTACGTTCGGTTTCATTGACTGGACTAAGCATCACAATTATTAAAATATTACAATTAACGATCAAGCGTCGCAGAATTATAATTCAATTAAATTATAGATTGAAACCGAATTCTGTCAAATAAAAGTAATCGATCTTATTGAAATTCAGTTTAAGCAATCAGAAAATCAATATAATCAGATGAACGAAAATAGAATCGTGAATCAAAAATCGACAGTATAACCTGAACCTCCAGGTGTGATGAAACTCTGAATTCGTGGATTAATCTGATGAAATTAGCCTTCCATGGGATTGAAAATAAAAATACGTGTATAATAATATTCTGTCCGAAAATAATCTGATCCTAGAAAGGAAAGAAATCCCAAAATATATAGTGCTCGGGCTTTTGGGCTTTAAAACAAGTAGCCCACTATTTAAATTATTACAAAGGTTCAGATTACGAAATCTGTAATTTAGGCTCAGTAGAATTCGAAATTCAGATTTTTTTCCAACACAAAAGTTGTAGCTCTGAGTTTTAGCTTTCCAACGACTGCTCGCATGCCTCAATCGGATATCCAGAGCTCAAGGTATGGCCTACAGAGCGAGCATGGGTTAAAATGCAAATAATAAAATTGTAATTCAATTTCAACCCAAAGTTTAGAAACAAGCTAAAAAATTATTCTAAGCTATAAAGTGATTTTAAAAATACCAAAACAAAATGATAGAAACATGTGCCCAAGTGCTATGATCAAATTCCCCCACACTTAAGCTTTTGGCTCCGTGCAAAGCAATGCATGCGATTCCAAATATTCTCAGGAATGCAAAGTGGTGAGCAAAAGAAAAAATTCAAACTTCAAGGAATATGACATTCATGAATAATTTCACAACCAAGGCAAACAAGAGGATAAATTAACCAAAGAATGCATCATAAGTGATAGAGTCCTCACAAGATATAAAATTCTCTCAATCACTCAAGTGTTTGGGCTACTGTTTTCCCTCAAAGCACATCATGAAAGCTAGCACTACCATAGGCTTGACAAGCCTCTAACATCTATAATTGAAACACATGCACATAATGATCAAAAGGTCTTTATTCAGGTTGTAACGTGGCCAAGGTAAGGGTGAGATAATCCCAAGGAGACTATGGCTAAAAATCAAAGAGGATAAAGGAGTAATGATCAAGAGAGATAAATAACATTGAGAAGTAACTCAACAAAATATCATTGACTTTTATTATCAACTCTCTTTACTCACAACATAACCATTTTCCTCATTTAATTTCTTATTTCAATTTTTTTTTTCATTATTTTTCTTCCCTTTTTTTTTTCTCTTTTTATTTTTATTTTTATTTTTATTTTTTTTTATTATTATTATTATTATTATTATTTTTATTTTTTTTTATAAACCTCAAATTTAACAACCTCAAATTCAAACAAACAAGTTGAGTTGAGCATCCCCATACTTATTTAAGGAAAGACTCCTTTATCCCCCAAGATTGGGTCAATTCATTGTTTTTCACTTTTAGGCTTGTAATGAGCTATATAACAAAGAATGGGATAATTAGGCTCAAAGGGGCTTAAACAAATGGATAATTGAAGGGTAGGCTTATTTGGCTAGTAGCTTAACAAGAAACAAATGCCTAGATCATTTCAATATATGCATGCGGACAAGAGTCAAGTCAAGTTCTAGCGTAACTAGCAATCATGAGTGAGATATCACACAAAAAAGGAAGATGGAAAAATGTATTCCATTCATAATAGGCTCAAAATCTCACAAGGGTTAATGACCTATCATAAATGATACACAATTTAGCATTTTAATCCAACTTATTTTACCAAGAATGCAAAGATAATATCCAATCATGTCAGTCCAAACAAACTCACAACATTTGCTCACAAGATTTACAACCACAAAATTTGATGAAAAAGCATGTAATGCAATGCACATTTTTATTATTACTTTTTTTTTTATTTTTATTTTTTTTTATTTTTATTTTTTTTTAAAATCCTATAACAAATAAAATCCTCAATACTACCCCCCCACACTTAAATTACACATTGTCCTCAATGAAAGTAACAAGTATGAATTAAGAGTAAGGAAAGGGAGCTCCCTGTTCAATCTTCAGTGTAGGTGGGCTTTTCCAAGGAGAGTTCTTCTATGGTAGTATCTTCAAGCACAGAGCTCTCATGGAATAGCTTGAGGCGTTGTCCATTTACTTTGAACACTTTGTTGGTGTTTTCACTTTTTATTTCCACTGCACCATGAGGAAAAGTGTTAGTAACAACAAAAGGACCAATCCACTTGGAACGAAGTTTACCTGCCATAATTTTCAGACGGGAATTAAATAGTAAAACTTTTTGGCCAATGGAAAATTCCTTCCTAGAAATCATCTTATCATGATAAGACTTAGTTTTCTCTTTATAGATCCGGGAGTTCTCATAGGCTTCTAGTCTAAGCTCTTCAAGTTGCTGCAATTGAAGCTTTCTTTCCAAACCTGCTTTGTCCATTTCAAGGTTGCAGCTTTTGACAGCCCAATAAGCACGGTGCTCTATTTCCACTGGGAGGTGGCATGCCTTACCAAACACAAGTCGATAAGGGGACATTCCTATTGGTGTTTTGTAAGCTGTTCTGTGAGCCCAAAGAGCATCTTCCAGCCGATGGCTCCAGTCCTTCCTATTTGGCTGCACCATCTTTTCTAAGATCTGTTTGATTTCCCTGTTTGAGATTTCAGCTTGCCCATTAGTCTGGAGATGATAAGGTCTAGAGACTCTGTGCACAACCCCATACTTCCGAAGCAAAGCGTCCATAGTGCGGTTGCAAAAATGAGTGCCTTCATCACTTATGATGGCCCAGGGTATTCCAAACCTGCAAAAAATATTTGATCTGATAAAACCTGCAACAACTTTAGAATCATTAGTCCTAGTGGGTATTGCTTCCACCCACTTCGAAACATAATCAACAACAAGTAAAATGTAGACAAAACCAAAAGATACAGGAAAAGGGCCCATAAAGTCAATGCCCCACACATCAAATACTTCACAGAAAAGCATAGGCTGTTGAGGCATCTCACTTCTACGAGTGATTGCTGTTCCTGCTATTTGACACTGTTCACAAGTTTTGTAAGTCTCAAAAGAATCTTTAAACAAAGTGGGCCAAAAGAAACCCGAGTCTAAGACTTTTCTGGCTGTCCGTTGAGGACCAAAATGTCCCCCAGCTTGAGAGGCATGACAAAAATGAAGAATGGATTGAGCCTCATGGTGGGGAACACATCGCCTAATCACCTGGTCACTATAGAATTTCCACAGATATGGATCATCCCACACATAGTATTTGGCATCACTTTTAAGTTTGTGTATTTGTGTTCTAGATGCATCTGCAAGAAAGACTCCAGCAACTAGATAATTAACTAAATCAGCAAACCAAAGAATTACCTCACGCAACTGTAGTAGTTGCTCATCAGGGAAGTCATCTTGAATGGGGATGGGGTCCTCATCCAGTTCTATTCTGCTCAAATGGTCTGCCACCATATTTTCAGCTCCACTCTTATCTTTAATCTCTAAATCGAATTCTTGGAGTAACAACATCCACCGGATCAATCTCGGTTTTGCTTCTGGTTTCTTCAGTAAGAACTTCAAAGCTGCATGGTCAGTAAAAACAACTACCTTCGAACCTAGCAAATATGATCTAAACTTATCAAGAGCAAAAACAATAGCCAAGAGTTCCTTTTCAGTGGTAGTGTAATTAGCCTGTGCAGAATCTAAAGTCCTAGAAGCATAATAAATAACATGGGCAGCCCTGCCAACCCTTTGTGCAAGGACCGCTCCCACTGCATAGTTAGATGCATCACACATAATTTCAAAAGGGAGGGTCCAATTGGGTGGCTGAATGATGGGAGTAGAGGTCAGTGCTGCCTTCAAGCAATCAAAAGCCTTCCTGCATTTGTCATCAAAGGTAAAACTAACATCTTTTTGCAGCAAATTTGACAGCGGAAGAGCTATCTTGCTGAAATCCTTAATAAAGCGCCTGTAAAAACCTGCATGGCCAAGAAAAGAACGAATCTCGCGGATGCAATATGGGTAAGGCAAATTAGAAATCACATTAATTTTGGCAGGATCGACTGCCATCCCGTTCTTAGAGATCACATGTCCCAAAACTAAGCCCTGTTCAACCATAAAATGACATTTTTCATAATTCAGCACAAGGTTAGTTTCAATACATCTATGCAAAACTTTATTTAAATTGTTCAAGCATACATCAAATGAGGAACCATACACAGTAAAATCATCCATGAAAACTTCTATACAACTTTCTATCAAATCAGCAAAAATACTAATCATGCAGCGTTGGAAAGTTCCAGGAGCATTGCATAGGCCAAAGGGCATCCTCCTATAGGCAAATGTGCCGAAAGGGCAAGTGAACGTGGTCTTTTCTTGGTCCTCCGATGCAATATGAACCTGAAAATAACCAGAAAAACCATCAAGAAAACAATAATGTGACTTACCAGCCAACCGTTCAAGCATCTGATCAATGAATGGTAAAGGAAAATGATCCTTTCTGGTTGCCTGGTTTAGTCTCCTGTAATCGATGCATACCCTCCAGCTGTTCTGCACTCGTGTGGGGATAAGTTCATTATTTTCATTTTTAACCACTGTGAGTCCAGTTTTCTTAGGAACTACCTGCACCGGACTCACCCATTGACTATCAGAGATGGGGTATATAATGCCTGTTTGCAAGAGCTTGGTCACTTCCTTTTTCACAACATCCAGAATTAATGGGTTAAGTCGCCTTTGGGGCTGCCTCACTAATTTTGCTCCATCCTCTAATAGTATCCTATGCATGCACATGGATGGGCTAATACCAGGAATATCAGCCAAGGTCCATCCGATTGCCTTCCTGTGTTTTTTCAAAATCTGCAACAGCTTCTCTTCCTGTTCATCTTCAAGTTTTGCTGAAATAATCACAGGTAATTTGCCACTTCCATCTAAATATGCATATTTCAAATTTTCAGGAAGTGGTTTAAGCTCTATAGTCGGTGGCTGCTCAATGGAGGGTATGATACCAGTGGCTGAAGCTAAATCTGCAAAATCAATTATGTTTGTAGAAGTATCAACATCAGCATAATGATCAACCTGTAAAGCAGCTTCAATCTCAGCACACACATAGCACAACTGATTATCTATGCAAAATTCACAAATATAAGTATCATCAAAATCAGACAGTGAAGGAAAATTAGCAGTAAACATATCAGGGTAAGTGTCATCAACCAAATCAGCAAGTAACTCAATTTGAAAAACAAAATGCTCTTCCATAGGGTGTTTCATAGCATCAAAGATGTTAAATTTTACAATGCTATCACCAAATTCCATGGATAGAGTTCCAGCATGTACATTAATTTTTGTTCGAGCAGTTTTCAAAAATGGTCTGCCTAAAATGATAGGCGCCCTGTTGGAATTATTCTCTCCCTCCATGTCCAGAATGTAAAAATCTGCATGAAATATTAATTCATTTACTCGAACAAGTACATCCTCCACAAGTCCAGCAGGGCGAGCATTGCTTCTGTTCGCCAGTTGAATGGTAACACCTGTAATCTGTAAAGGTCCAAGAGCAAGAGAGTTAAAAATAGATGTAGGCATAACATTAATAGAAGCTCCTAAATCTAACATGGCATTTTCAAATTGACTACTGCCTATGGTACATGGAATGGAAAAAGTTCCTGGATCTTTGCATTTCTGGGGCATGGGCTGAATGAGGGCTGAAACATTACGCCCCATGTTTACTCTTTCATTACCTTTTAACCTTCTCTTGTGTGTGCACAACTCTTTTAGAAATTTGGCATATCTCGGAATCTGTTTAATTGCTTCAAGGAGGGGAATGTTCACTTCCACCTTCCTAAATGTATCCAAGATTTCCCTGTCCCTGTCTGCCTCGTCCATTTTCTTAGTCTTCACTGCCCTTTGAGGAAAAGGAAGTGGTATATGTTGCTCAACATCAACAGTTTCAGGTATCAAAATTTCTTCGGCAGCCTTGTTATTTTTCACAACAGTTTCAGGTACCTTTGGTGTTTCAACAGCTTTCCCAGACCTCAATGTAATTGCACTGACATTAGGGGAATTTGGATTTACTACTGACTGCGCAGGTAGTTGGTTTGATCCCTGAGTCTGCATCTGATTTATTGAAGTAGCCAGTTGGCCAATCTTTGTCTCCAAATTATGTATTGTGGAATATGTTCTTTGTTGAAATTGAAGATTTTGGACAGCCATTTGCTTGACAAGATCCTCTAATGAAGGTGTATTGCTTTGCTGCTGATGTGGAATGTTCTGCTGATGCAGACTGTTTTGTTGCCTAGGTTGCTGTTGTGCAGATGAATTCCCCCATCTCAGGTTGGGATGGTTTCTCCAACCGGGATTGTACCTGTTAGATGACAAATCATAATTGGCTTGAGGGTTGAATATGTTTGCTGCATATGCTTGAGGAGCATCAGCAACTGGATCATCTTGCCAAGTAGGACATGAATCTGTAGGATGTTCCAGAGAAGTGCAGGGAAGAATTTTTCTAGAAACAATTTCTTCAATTCATTCCAACTTTTAACAGAACCTGGCTGAAGGTGGTATAACCAATCTTTAGCAGCATCTTGAAGTGAGAATGGAAAGGCTCTCAGCTTGATATGATCTTCTGTGACTCCTTGAGATTTCATGGTGGAACACACCACATGGAACTCCTTCAAGTGTTTGTGGGAATCCTCACCTGCAAGACCATTAAACTTTGGAAGCAAGTGTATTAAACCAGATTTAAGTTCAAATGGTACAGTAACTTCAGGATATTCAATACACAAAGCATTATAGGTAACATCAGGTGCAGCAAGTTGTCTCAAAGTTCTATTATTCATATCAGCCATATTGTGTAGCAAAATGTCACTTTTTTCACTATCACTATCACTATCTGACTCTCTATCTGACACGTTAGCACTAGCAGCAGCTCTATTAAGTCTACGCCGTAAATGGAAGGTCCTATCTATTTCAAGGTCAAGGGGGTGTAGATTTACAGAACTAGCCCTAGTCATGCATCATCATAACAATACAATGCAAAATCACAATTCTGAAAATTCCAACAATGTCCCTATTGCTAAAATTGAAATGAAAAATCGAAAACACTATCAAATAAAATCCAAAAAAATATAAAAATACCACCAAAAATCTCTAAAAATCAAATAAAGGTCACGCAAATTTTTTTGGATTTTTTAAAAAATATCGAAAATTAAAAAAATTAAAAAAGTGGTCCAGATGAAGGAATTTAGGAATTTGAGCGTCAAATCCCGTAATAAGTGCACCCGTAAATTGTGATTTTTTCTGATTTTCTGGCGAAAATTCGGAGCAATCCGCCACAGTCGCCTGAAAACCGGATTTTTTTTGGACTAGCAACGTGCCTACGAGCTAGCACAACCCTATCTGGCCTGTAGAACAACAAAGCACAACGAAACAATTGTTAGGATGGTTAGTAATACTCTAAAACTAGTTAATATTATTATCAGAGAGTCCCCGACAACGGCGCCAATTTGATCCGCTGTCGCACACGGATCAAATACGATTTGAAATAAGTGCAGAAAAGGGTAATAACCCGAGTCGTTTCGCAAGGACTCCTGATATATTGATATTATCCGAGTTGAAATTCGAAATTGGGGGGTTTTTATAATGATTTGGTTTGGACAGATAAGCAAAACGATTAATCCACTTATTCAAGTTTCGGACCTATCATAGATTCTATCAATGAATTTTTAATTAATTTATAATTGGTGATTCTATTCTTATTTGACTACAGAATTGATCAAACAAGCGTACAATCAATCCTACGTTCGGTTTCATTGACTGGATTAAGCATCACAATCATTAAAATATTACAATTAACGATCAAGCGTCGCAGAATTATAATTCAATTAAATTATAGATTGAAACCGAATTCTGTCAAATAAAAGTAATCGATCTTATTGAAATTCAGTTTAAGCAATCAGAAAATCAATATAATCAGATGAATGAAAATAGAATCATGAATCAAAAATCGACAGTATAACCTGAACCTCCAGGTGTGATAAAACTTTGAATTCGTGGATTAATCTGATGAAATTAGCCTTCCATGGGATTGAAAATAAAAATACGTGTATAATAATATTCTGTCCGAAAATAATCTGATCATAGAAAGGAAAGAAATCCCAAAATATATAGTGCTCGGGCTTTTGGGCTTTAAAACAAGTAGCCCACTATTTAAATTATTACAAAGGTTCAGATTACAAAATCTGTAATTTAGGCTCAGTAGAATTCGGAATTCAGATTTTTTTCCAACACAAAAGTTGTAGCTATGATTTTTAGCTTTCCAACGACTGCTCGCATGCCTCAATCGGATATCCAGAGCTCAAGTTATGGCCTACAGAGCGAGCATGGGTTAAAATGCAAATAATAAAATTGTAATTCAATTTCAACCCAAAGTTTAGAAACAAGCTAAAAAATTATTCTAAGCTATAAAGTGATTTTAAAAATACCAAAACAAAAGGATAGAAACCTGTGCCCAAGTGCTATGATCACGCATCGTCAACAAACCTCCCACACGCACCACCACTGCCCATGTGCGTCAGATCCACGTGCCACCCCCTACCACCATGCGTGACAACGCGTCTGATATACGCGTTTCAGTTCAAACATCCCCTATTTCCCTGATTCAGACGCGCTTTCTAGCACTCTGGATCAAATTATGACAGTTGGGAAGCCAACATCAAACTCTGTCCAGTGTCATTAAGTCTACACTTCATCCAGATGTTAAATCGATTTTCCGTCCACATCTCACGGGTGAATCGATTTGGAGTCAGGGAAAGGGACTCTACACTAATGCCACTCAACATCTTTATGGAGTTTGTCACCGCTTGCTGAATGTCATTACTCCGAAGACGATATATGACTCTATTTCTTCATATCTTGGCACTGTTCATAGTGCACTTCATGATTTTAATGAGCTTTTCCTTCATGCTACAAGTAATCCAATTGAATAAAAGAATGATGCTTCTTGCACTCTATGGCCTGCCCCAGGAGTACTCTGCCACTCGTGATCAAATTTTGGGGTCAGTTATTGTTCCGGATATGTCCACTACCTCAACAATCCTCATTGGAGTACCAGCAAAACATCCAGCTGAGCCCTATATTACTTCGGCTTCGGGTGACACTGCTTCCCTTACATCTCTAGAACATAATCAGAGTCGCTTTCGTGGAGGACCATCTAACTCTAAACCTCTTCCCAAATGTGAGCATTGTAATCGGCTTGGACACACTATTCACTGCTGTTGGAAGTTGCATGGTATGCCTTCGCCTTCGATAAATGCAACTCAGCTTGACCCTTCTACCACTATTAAGACTACACCATCTCCACAAGGCTTCCCAACAAATTATGAAGATTTCCTCAAAGGGGTTCAGAGTCATCTGAACTCTAGTTCTACTACTTCGGTAGCACACACTGGTAATTCATCTGTTTACCTCTCTCACTCATCTTCTCTTGACCCTTGGATTCTAGATTCTGGTGCATTGGAGCATTTACCTACTATAACTTCTGCCAATGGCTATCAAACCCAATCTCAAGGGGTTGGAACTGTTCAAATTCTCCCTACCATTTCAGTTGCATCTGTTCTCTATGTACCTGGATGTCCATTTAATTTACTTTTAATTAGTCGATTGACTCGGTCCCACGATTGGCGTCGGATGTGAGTCTCAAGGCCTCTGTTACCTTTCTCTATCATCCAAAACGTGCTCTGCCACAAATTTCCCTCATACTATCCACGCTCAGCTAGGACACCCAAGCCTTACCAAACTTCAAAAACTGGTGCCTAGTTTGTCTAAGCTGTACACTTTACATTGTGAGTCGTGTCAGTTAGGGAAACACACCCGTAATCATTTTCCTGATCGAGTCAATAAAAAGGTTTCGCCCCCCTTTGCTGTAGTTCACTTTGATGTTTGAGGTCTTTCTCGTACTGTGTCTACTTTAGAGTCTAAGTATTTTGTTACTTTTATTGTTGATTATTCTCGTTGTACGTGGTTATTTTTAATTAAAAATAAATCTAAACTGTTTTTTATTTTTGAGCAATTTTATTAAGAAATTAAAACTCAATTTGGTGTTTCTATGCGTACTTTAACAAGTGATAATGCTCGAGAATATTTGTCTCATCAATTTCAAAATTTTATGGCTTTCAATGGTATTCTTCACCAAACATCATGTCCTCATACACCCCAACATAATGGGGTAGCCGAATGCAAAAATCGGCATATCATTGAAACCACCCCTCCATGGTAATGTTCCATTCCGTTTTTGGGGGATGCAGTCTTAACGATATGATACCTTATCAATTGTATGTCGTCTTCTGTCCTTGATGGCAATATCCCTCATACGGTCCTCTTTCCCTATACCCCTATTCACCCACTACTTCCTCATGTCTTTGGGTCCATGTGTTTTGTTCACAATTTATCTTCTGGTTTGGACAAAATGTCAGCTCGATCACTCAAGTGTGTGTTTCTCGGATATCATCGGTTCTAAAAGGGCTATCGTTGTTATTCTCCTACACTACACTGATACGTTACATCAGCTGATGTAACCTTTTTCGAGTCTGTACCATATTTTGAACCGACCCATATAGCTACTGAGCCCCATCAGGACATTAATCCTGAACTTCCTCAAGTAGTTATCCCTATTCCACCCATTCCTATTCCTATTGAACCTGTCGAGTCTAGCCCTAACCTCCACGACCACTACAAACATATCATCTTCGTCGCCCACCCTCTGTTGTGCTTGTACCTGCTCCCATTACAAGCTCTCCTCCGACGCCACCACTGGATCTGGCCTTGCCACATGAGCATCACCTTCCCATTGCTCTTCGTAAGGGTATTCACACAACACGTAATCCATCTTCTCATTATATTGATTTGTGCTATCATCGTCTTTCTCCCTTGCATTACACTTGCTTGTCTTCTTTGTCTTTTGTTTCCATTCCTTAATCTTCAGGTGAAGCATTATGCCACCCTGGGTGGAGGCAAGAAATGTTTGATGAGATGTGTGCTCTACAAAGTAATGGTACTTGGGAACTGGTCCATTTACCTCTTGGGAAGTCTTTAGTAGGTTGTCGCTAGCTCTACACGGTGAAGGTTGGTCCTGATGGTAAGATTGATTGATTTAACGCTCACTTGGTGGTCAAGGGATACACTCCGATTTTTGGGTTGGATTACAGCGATACATTCTCACCTGTTGCCAAAATGGCATCTGTTAGACTGTTTCTCTCCATTGCAGCAATTTGACATTGGTCACTCCATCAACTTGACATTAAAAATGCCTTTTTGCACGATAATCTTGAAGAATAAGTTTATATGGAGCAACCACCAAAGTTTGTTGCTCAGGGAAAGTCTTCTACCATGGTTTGTCGGCTACACAGGTCCTTTCATGGTCTTAAACAGTCTCCTAGAGCTTGGTTTGGCAGATTCAGCTCGGTAGTACAAGAGTTTGGTATGATTCATAGCGAAGCCGATCACTTTGTATTTTATCGTCACTCAGCCCAAGAGTGGATCTATCTTATTGTTTATATGGATGACATTGTTATAACTGGTAGTGATCATCAAGGAACACTCATGTTGAAACATCTTTCAAATTAGTTTCAGATTAAAAACCTCGGTAAACTCCGTTATTTTTTGGGTATTGAGGTAGCCCAATCCAAGGATGACCTTGTAATTTCCCAAAGAAAATATGCTATGGATACTCGTGAGGAAACAGGTCTATTAAACGCCAAGCCAGTTGATACTCCTATGGATCTAAATGTCAAACTTCTACCTAATCAGGGGGAGCCTCTATTAGATTCAGGAAGATATAGAAGATTGGTTGGAAAATTAAACTATCTTACAGTCACCCGTCCTGACATTTCCTTCATTGTCAGTGTAGTAAGCCAATTCTTAAATTCTCCTTGCCAAGAACATATGGATGTTGTAATTTGGATTCTTAAATACATCAAAAGTGCACCCGTAAAAGGTCTCATTTATGAAGATAGATGACATACTCAGATAGTTTGTTACTCAAATGCCAATTGGGCAGGCTCACCCATTGATAGACGATCCACTTATGGGTATTGTGTACTTGTCAGAGGAAAATTAATATCTTGGAAGAGCAAGAAACAAAATGTTGTTGCAAGATCCAGCGCTGAGGCATAATACATGGCCATGGCACTAGTAACATGTGAACTCATCTGGTTGAGACAGTTACTAAAAGAACTTCAATTTGAATAGGTCAGTCCAATGACACTAATATGTGATAATCAATTTGCATTGCACATTGCCTCAAATCCTGTGTTTCATGAGAAGACCAAGCATATTAAGATAAACTGCCATTTTGTTAGAGAAAAGATTGAATCGAGCAACATCATCATTAGCTTTGTCAATTCTAATGACCAGTTGACAGATGTTTTTACAAAGTCATTGCGAGATCCTAGAATTAGTTATATAAGCTGGATGCATTTTATTTATATGCTCCAACTTGAGGGGGAGTGTTAAAATAAAATATTAGTATGTAAATAAATAGAAAGTTTGTTAGTATTTATGTCTGTAAGTATTCCTGTCTGTAAGTATTCCTGTCATTATATTTATTTATCACTTATAGTCTATATAAAGAACTTGCGCTATGTAGTTGAAACACACAGATTATTCAACATATCTCTCAATATTTTATGTTCATTCAACCGTTCAATACATCATTTGGATAAAAGTAATCACGTTTTTACTTATATATGTAGTGTCCTGCTAGTGTTTTTGATTTTGTGTTTCTGTATTAGGAGTATATCTTTTATCCCTCTATTAGGATGAAGAATTCTGGTTTGCTTTGTTTAGCGTTTTTTTTTCTGTTGATCCTTTGTTATAATTTTTTTTACTATTTTCTTGTCATTTGTGTGACATAGGAGGAAGCCTAAAGTTAGTATCGTTTCACATGGAGGACCAAAATCTTCAATTAGTTGCTATATATGACTACTCTGACTATTGTTTTAATTTGGTGATCTCTACTCTGACTATGCATTCTTAACGTATCGATCTTTTCTGTCTAGTTTTATGAATTCCCTTGCGAGCTCCATGTGAAGTTGTAGCAGAAATTATCAAGGACAAGGTCTGTAATAGAACAAGGACATATGGTTTTTTGTGTTTTAGGGGAGATAGTCGATGAGTGTATTGTGGGATGTGAAAGCTGAGGGAGACATTATCTAGGACATGCTCTAGGGAAATTCAATTTCTTCAAGAATTGTGTCGTGGTATTTCAAAAGGAATTTTTTTTTCACAGAAAGGTGCCTTGATATTTGAATATGTTCTCTTTATAGAGTTATTTTCCTTTCTATCTTTTCATTCTACTTTTAAGAGTATAGTTTTCTTGATTTTAATTTTTTTAAAATTTTCTTCTTGTGTTGCGATCATCTTCCTTTTGCACTTTCTTTATGTTTTTTGTGCTATGGAACCCGTGGCAGGTTGAGGTTAACACCATCCAATTCAGCCTTTGGATAAACCCAATCACGTTTTTTTCTTATATATGTGATATCTTGTTTGTATTTATGTAGTAGACTAGAAATGCTTTAGTAATCATGACATTGCAGTACATTGTATAGTATATCCGTTTTGGAGTATATTTCTTGGCTTTGTGGACAGTTGTGCTTCCTTCTGGTTCTAGCTTCCTCCTATTTCTTCTTGTGTTCTTGATTTCTTGAACCAAGTAATAAAGTTGTTTTACTTATTTCCGTTCTTAATAATTACTTCAATAAATAAGAAACACATTTGTCTTACCAAATTCCATTAACTATTTTTTAAAATTAGTTAGTCGAGCTCTTGGTTTCACTTTTTTTGAATCATTGACATGCCAAATAACTCGTATGTCTTAAATGTTGTCATTTCTTTACTGGAATAACAAGTCCTGAGAGGTCTAAATATTCAAATATCGCAGCCATTAGTTGAAGGCAATCTAGTTATAGAAATGACCAATTCCAACTAATGTATTGCCTGGTAAGTTTCCAATATTAAAGAAGTCCTTGAGAAATCAGGAGTTCTTAGACATGTGAGTTTTGTTATACTTTGTTCATCATTCATCGTTGGTTGCTTTGACTCTAAATAAATCTAATATTGTCATTGAATCGTTCTGCATTAATTTTTTTCAGGCTTTTATGTAGTTTAGTGTGTTGAAACAACTAAATTCTCTATAGTATCAAGCCTCGGTTTAAGTTTGATGACAATTATTGAATAAATTATTTTTATTTCATTATTCCTTGTGAATTTGTGTATTTTAGTTTTGTGTAGTGGCCAAGGATTCCTCTGTATTACAAGGAATTAAGCGTGCCTAATTGTGTTGTCTCATATTGAGTAGAAGATCTTGCAAATCACGGGAACATGCTTGCGATGAATGATCATGTTCTGTTGCTATCAAATAGTTCCTACTGTTTATTAGGTTTAAATTTGGCCATCTCTACAAAGACTATTTTCATTGCAGTTTTTCTCTGATACCCAACATCTTTCTTTTGCACTTCCTTTATGTTTTCTGCGCATGTCACAAAGAGATAGTCTATGCATGTTTGGTGTGCTATGGAACTTGTGGCTGGTTGAGGTTAACACCATTCAATTCAGTCTTTGGATAAAACCAATCACGTTTTTACTTATATATGTGGTATCTAGCTTGTGTTTATGTAGTAGACTAGAAATGCTTTATTATTCATGAAACTGCAGTACATTGTGTAGTTTATCAAATTTGGAGTATGTTTTTTTAGCTTTGTGGACAGTTGTGCGATCTTTTACTGTTGCCAAGAAGTTTAAAATTTGTTTCATTGTAATTTATATTTAATTGGTTTTGGTCAAAAGGATATTTAACCCATTTTTCCGTTGTCTTGTAATGTCTAACAAAGGTCTTCAAAGCATGACGTTTTGAGATTCGGTATACTTATCTCTTTTGAAATATTTTCCTTTCAGTCTTCTCAGATTTTCAGTGGATTTCTTGTTTTTTATTTTATTTTTGTTTGTGTTGCAGGAGAAATTTTTTGAACAAGTGATTTTTTCTGGTTTTATCTTCCTCTTGTTTGTTTTTCATGTTCTTGATTTCTTGAACCCAGTAATAAAGTTGTTTTCCTTACTTCAGTTCTTAATTAATTAGTTCAATAAATTAGAGACACATTTGTATTACCAAATTTCATTAACTATTTTCTGAAACAATTGGTAAGTCGAACTCTTGGTTCCACTATTTTTTGAATCATTGACATGCCAAATAACTCATAGTCGTAATTATTAAATCATGTCATTTCTTTACTTGAATAATCGGACTAAGAGGTCTAAATATCCAAATTGTGAAGCCATTAGGTGAAGGCAGTTTATTGCGAAATGACAAATTCCAAGTAATGTATTGTTTGGTATGTTTCTAATATTAAAGAAGTCAAAGAGAAACTAAAAGTTCTTAGACATGCGAGTTTGTTATACTTTGTTCATCATTGTCTCTAAATAAATCTAATTTTGTCATTGAATTGTTATGCATTACTTTTTCAGGCTTTTATGTTGTTTACTGTGTTGAAACAATTAAATTCTCAATAGTATCAAGCCTCAATTTAAATTTGGTGACAATTACTGAATAAGTTATTTTTATTTCATTATTTCTTGTGAATTTGTGTATTTTAGTTCTGTGCAGTGGCCAAGGATTCTTCTGTATTACGAGGAATCAAGGATGCCTAATTGTGTTGTCACATATTGAGTAAAAGATCTTGCAAATCCGGAGGAACATCCATGCAATGAATGCTCATGTTATGTTGGCTGTCAAATATATAGTTACTATTGTTATTAGGCTTAAATCCGGTCATCTCTACAAAGACTGATTTCATTGCAATTTTTAGTTGATACCCAACATCTACCTTTTGCACTTCCTTTATGATTTCTGTGCATGTCACAGGGAGATAGTCTATACGTGTTTGGTGTGTTGTGGAATTCGTGGCAGGTTGTGGTTAACACCATTCTCAGCCTGCTAGTGTTTCTGATTTTGTGTTTATGTATCAGGAGTATATCTCTTTGCCCTCTCTTAGGATGAAGATTTATGGTTAACACCATTCTAAGCCTGCTAGTGTTTCTGATTTTTTACTATTTTCTTGTCATTTGTGTGACGTAGGGGGGAAGCCTAAATTTAGTAACGTTTCATATGGAGGACCAAAATCTTCAATTAGTTGCTATATATGATGTTATGGTTTTAATTTGGTGATCTCTACTCTGACTATGCATTCTTAACGTATCGATCTTTTCGGTCTACTTTTCTTAATTCCTTTGTGAGTTCCATGTGAAGTTGTAGCAAATATTATCAAGGACAAGGTATGTAACAACACAAAGGAGATAGGGTTTTTTGTGTTTAAGGGGAGATAGTCGATGAATCTATTGTGGGATGCGAAAGTTGGGGCGGACATTATCAAGGACATGCTCTAGAAAAATTCAATTTCTTCAAGAATTGTGAACCTGTTTTTCTGTCGTGGTATTTCAAAAGGAAATTTTTTTTCACAGCAAGGTGCCTTGAGATTTGAATATGTTCTCTATATAGAGTTATTTTCCTTTCTTTCATTCTACTTTTAAGAGTATAGTTTTTTTTAACTTTCTTCTTGTGTTGTGAACAATATTTGAAATGTTAATTCTTTTGGTTTTTTCTAGTTTGTTCTTCGTGTTTGCTGGTAGGTGGTTTAGTTTCTTGTTTCTGTTCTTGGTGTTGTATAATTAGGCTTCATGCCTTAGGATAACGTGGGTTATTTTTCCCCTTAAATTTTCTCTGATTGCAAGAACTGTGAACTTGTGTTTATGCATTGTTGTATTATTTTGAAATGACAGTTCTTCGTCGCAAGATGCTTCAACATTTGGTACCTTTCAATCTTTCCTCTTTGACTCAGAGAGTCTAGTTTTCTTTTTTTCTTTCTTTATATGTTTGCTTGTGTTGTTAAAGAAAATCTTTGAACGTTCGATTTTGTGTGGTTCTATCTTTCTTTCGTTTGTATTCTACCTGGTTGTTTTGGTTTCTTTATTGCTTCTGAAGTTTTCTTTTCTTGATTTCTCTAACCCAGTAATCAACTTGTTTTCTTTTGTTTTGGTTACGTTCAATAAATGACTTCTTATTTGGCTTACCAATAGATATCTTCCGTGGAAAAACTGGCAATCAGGCATGAGATAACTAAGATTATTAGACAATACATCAAAGGGGTCTAAAAAAAAAACATTGAGACTTGAATCTACTAACAGCTTGCTAGTCAGCTGCATGTGAATTTGAAAAAAATAAATATGAAGGGGTAAGTCTCAAAGACTTAGTGAGGAGACAACAATCACCACCGACTAAAAGGGAAACACAAAAAGGCACAAATAATTATTTTAAAATCTTGTGGCAATTATGCTAAGCAATACTACCTGAAATATAAATAATTCTCAAATAAAGTATACACATGATAAAATCATTAAACTTGTAATTTAGTCGTTCAGGTAGAAATATCAAAAATCTAATTCATACAGAAGTAAAATCAAAATGAGCAACCTTAAAATATCATAGAAAATCAGACATGTAAAAACATAATTTATTTTTTGGAGCCAAGAGGCAGCTTCATCTCATTGATAGCCTTCTCCTCCTAAGGATAGCCTTTACTGTAGGGGTGGCTCCATCTAATGGATGACCCTCTCCTCTCAATCCCACAATGCATCATAACGCATCAATTAGGGAGTTGACATCTCATTGATAGCCCTCCCCTCCAAAGGATGACATATCTCATAAGAGTGGCTCCACCTAACGGGTAAGTGTCTCTAATCAAAACGATGTAACTAGGTGTACCTACCGCAGTTAACGATTTTATAATTATAACAACGATTTCTGAAACACATAATTAAAAATCATCTTTCATTTCATCGTAACTAATGGAAAACATATTCAACTGTACATTAATTCGATATTCAAATGATTTATAACTCATAAATAAATCAAATTACAAACATACTATATAACAAAAAAACCATGAAAATAGTTAAAGGACGAAATCGAGATAAATTCAAAGGTTGTGTTTCTCTCAATTTTTAAATAAATACTTTAACATAGAAAACGAGTAAAATAATAATTATAGCAAAATAAAAATATGTCACATTGATTGTCGTCTACTCGCAACAATGGAGAATCGACTAAGTTTGTTCTCCAACAACTTCCAAAGTAGCAGGCAGGACCTCAGCTAACAAATTTGAGTATCAAAAATATTCTCAAGACATTGAAAAAATTATTCTAAAGTTTAACTAACTCTAAGAAACCATAAAAATCCTTTAAATCTACTTTAAACAAAAATAAGATTTTTAAACAAAACTACATTTTTTCTAGAGATTCATTATTAGCATTAGAGTTGTGTATTTACCTCAAAAAGTCTCAATAAACAACTTTCAAGAAATGGGTACCCTTCTCCTTCCTTAGAGTACAAACCCTAACCCACAAATTCTACCCAAGAACTTGTGAAAATATGAGAAAGCTTACTTAGGGAATGTATACTCTTCTTATGGGTTTATGATTTAAGGAGGCTAGTTTGTGACTTTAAGTGATAAGAAGAAGAACAAGAAGAAAAGGAAAAGAAAAGAGAAAAAAATGAAAATGGGGTGGGGTGGGGTGGGGGTGGAGTTTAGTTTAGTTTATTTATTTATTTATTTATTTATTTATTTGTTTATTTATTATATATATATATATATATATATATATATATATTAAAATGAAACGGTGCGTTTCAATCTCCTGCCCTTAAGAAAATTCGTCCTCGAATTTATTTGATTTTTTTCTAATACTGACCTTGAGTTTCAAGCAAGTGCAGGTACTTTGCACATATGATTTCTTAGGGTTCCCAAGTTGTTTCTTCATCGAATGGACCACGCCAAAGCACTTTTATTGAAACGATATATTTTGAGCGTAAACGTCTCACTTGGCGATCTAATATAGCTACCAAATGCTCAACGTATGATAGACTCTCATCTAATTGCACGTCTTCATGATTAATCACATGAAAAGGGTCATGAAGATGCTTCCGAAGCATCAAAATATGAAAGATCGGATGAACTCCTGAGAAATCCGGTGGAAGTTCCAAATGATACGCTATCGGTCTGACCCTCTCTAAAACCTCAAATGGTTTAATGAATTTTGGACTTAGTTTTCTCTTTTTACCAAATTGCAAAACCCCTTTCATTGGTGAAATACGTAGGAATACATGTTCTCACACTGAAAACTCTAAGCGATGACGCCTCTTAACCAAATAAGATTTTTGTCTACTTCGAGCTGTCACTAAGCAATCTTAAATCAATTTAACCTTTTCAATGGCATCTTGAATCAACTCTGGAGCGAATAGTTTACCTTCTCCAACTTCAAACCATCCTATCGGAGACCTACACCGTCTTCCGTACAAAACCTCAAACGGAGCCATCTGAATACTAGATTGATAACTATTATTGTATGCAAATTCCATCAAGGAAAAATGTTGATCCCAACTACCTCCAAGATCCAGAACACAAGCACAAAGCATATCCTCTAAGATTTGTATAGTCCTTTCGGACTGCCTATCTGTTTGAGGATGAAAAGTCGTGCTATGCTTCAAACGTGTTCCTAATGAAGTTTGGAAGGACTTTAAAAATTAAGCAATAAATTGGGTCCCACGATCAGAAATAATAGACGTCGTTACACCATGCAAAGAGACAATTTCATCTAAATAAAGTGTTTAGCATTTTTAGATGCAGTATAAGTATTCTTCACATACAAGAAATGTGCATATTTGGTCAACCGATCTATAATCACCCACACCAAGTCATAACCCTTTTGGGTTCGTGTTAATCCTGTGACAAAATTCATAGTGATGCCTTCCCACTTCCATTCAGGTATTTCAACAGGTTGAAGTAATCCTGCAGACTTTTGATGTTCAGCCTTTACTTGTTGACATACTAAGCACTTAGAGACAAAATCTGCTACGTCTCTCTTCATCTCTTCCCACCAATACAATTCTCTCAAGTCTTGATACATCTTATTAGAACCTGGGCGAATAATATAAGAAGAATGATGAGCCTCCTCTAAAATTTTCCTCCTTAAGCCACCAACATTTGGAACACACAATCAAGACTTCAACCTCAACACACCATCAGAATCAACTGAAAAGTCTGAAATTTTATCATTCTGAACATTATTTACCATATTCACCAAGTATGAGTCTTAACTTTGAGCTTCCTTGATATCATCAACTATGGATGGAAGAATTTGTACATGGTCTAATAATAACTTCAAATGATCAAGTTCAAATTGAATTCTACTTTCAACAATTTTTTGAAATTCTTTAACTATTGGCCTCTTTACTTCTGTTATATGAGCGAGAATACCCATGGATTTCCTACTCAAAGCATCTGCAATAACATTTGCCTTCCCTAGGTGGTATAAGATTGTGCGATCATAATCTTTCAAGAGTTTCATCCATCTTCTTTGTCTTAAATTTAAATCTCGTTGTTGAAAGATATACTTAAGACTTTTATGGTCAATATAAATCTCGCAAGTTTCACCATATAGATAGTGCCTCCAAATCTTAAGAGCAAAAATCACTACAGCCATTTTCAAATCATGTGTGGGATAGTTTACCTCATGCCTCTTGAGTTGTCTAGATGCACAGGCAATAGCCTTACCTTGTTGCATAAGTACACAACCGAGACCAACTCTAGAAGCATCACAATAAATTGCATAACTTTCACCACCTAGGGGTAATGCTAAAATAGCTGCTAACGTCAAATACTCCTTTAATTTTTTAAAGTTTGATTCACATGCATCAGTGCATCAAAACTCAACTTTCTTTTGGGTCAACCTAGTCAACGAAGATGCAATTTTTAAAGAAATCCTTCACAAAACGTCGATAATAACCAGCTAAACCAAGAAAACTCTGAATCTCCTTTATTGTGGTAGGTCTGGGCCAATTCTACACTTCTTCCACCTTACTTGGATCAACACTTATTCCACTCTTAGACATAACATGACCTAAAAAGGCCACATTGTCCAGCCAAAACTCACATTTATAGAATTTTGCATATAATTGTTTATCTCTTAAAGTTTGCAAAACCAACCTCAATTGTCGCTCGTGTTCTTCTTTACTCTTGGAATAAACAAGGATATCATCAATAAACACAATCATGAATTGATCCAAGAAGGGTTTAAAAACACGATTCATCAAATCCATAAAAGTTGTTGGGGCATTAGTAAGCCCAAAAGACATAACTAGAAATTCATAATGTTCATAACGCGTGTGTAAAGCTGTCTTCGTTACATCATCCCCCTTAATCTTCAACTGGTGATACCCCAACCTTAAATCAATCCTAGAAAAACATTTAGCTCCTTAAAGTTGATCAAACAACTCATGAATGCGTGGTAAAGGGTATTTATTCTTTACAGTTAATTTTTTCAACTGTCTATAGTCTACACACAACTGCATGGATCCATCTTTCTTTTTTACAAACAATACTAGTGCTCCCCAAGGAGAAGAACTTGGGAGAATAAAACCCTTATCAAGAAGATCTTCAAGTTGCTCCCTTAACTCCTTAAGTTCTGATGGGGTCATATGATAAGGAGGTATGGATATAGGATGAGTGTTAGGAAACAAATCTATAGAGAACTCAATCTCCCTATCAGGTGGCAATCCATGAAGTTCTTCATGAAAGACATTTGGAAATTCACATGCTATTGGAATTTTTTCCAATTTCTCCTTGAAACGAGAAGACTGATTGCTCCGGTATCTCAAATTTCACCACTTTGTTATGACAATCCACAGTGGCATGATGAAGAGCCAACCAATCCATACCCAAAACCACATCAAAATCTTTCAAGTCAACAACTAAATCTACCAGCAACACCTTGCCCTCAATAGTTATATCACAAGAACGATACACTGACTTAGCAAGCAAATTACCGCCAACAGGCGTAGCAACAACTAAAGCCTCTTCTAGAAAAGATGAACATTTACCAAGTCGAGTAGCAAACCACGGGGATACAAAAGAATGTGTAGCTCCAGGGTCAAACAAAACATGAACATTTGTAGAACAAATAGAAAGTATACTTGTAACTACTACATTGGATGTCTGAGCATCTTGACGAGTCAAAGCAAACACTCGAGCTTGACTTCTTCCTACTGGTGTTTGACCTCTACCACCAAAACCTCTACTTCCCTACTAAGATGTCCTTGAACCTCTGGCAGAAGAATTCCCATTTTGTTGCATATGTGCATAATGAGCTTGATAAGATGCCAAAGTTGTTCGTGTTGATGCATAACTAGAGGATGGATGTGTTGTATCTATAGGACAATCCCTCCTGATGTGACCTACTTGGCCACATTGAGAGCACACCTTACTATCTTTGGAAAAATTTCCAAAGTGGAACATACCACAATTAGAACATCAAGTGGCTGAAACACTATAATGTCTCTAAGGGAAAGTGGATTGTGACGCTGCTCTAAAATCTGATCTACGACTCTGCACTGTCCCAAAAGACTGCCTACTATGACCACCTCTTTGAGATATGAGTCTTTGTTGCTCCTGATAACCAAACATAGATCCACCACCGCAATTTAGATAGTTCATGTAGGATCCTTCAACCCTTTGTTTCTTCCGTGAATCTTATCTAGTACCTTATTTTTCCTTCTATCGTTGCTCAATCTAAAGTGCCAAACTAAAAACCTCAAGAAAAGTAGAACAATTCGACCTAACCACAAATCTAAATAAGTAATCCCTCAATCCTCTGATGAACCTCTTGACACGTAGTGATAGGGTAAGGAGTGTGCCTAGAGAGTTGTGTAAAACGAGCACTATACTCTAAAACTGTCATACCCTCCGTTTGCTCCAATCGCTCAAACTCATGAGATAATCCATCTCTAACACTTTCTTGAAGAAAATGAGTCATGAACAACTGAGAAAAATTTCTCCATGCTAACAGAGGTGACCCCACTTGTGTACCACATGACACTATATCAAACCAATCACGTGCCACACCTATTAGCTGAAATGATGTCAATTCCACTGCTCTTACCTCAGAACAACCCAATGCTCTCCAAAGCCACTCTAGACCATCAAGGAATTATTGTGGATCATCATTCGCACTAGACCCAGAAAAAGTAGGGGGTTTAAGCTTCATGAAGTCTGGTAAAGTAACCTCAACCACTCTAGTTGCAGCAATCATCTGTTCCTCAATTTGTCTAACCTCTTGTTGATTGTCGGGATTTTCATATCTTTGATCACCCTCATGTTGTTGACCGAAAACAACCCCAACAAGTTGTTGCACAACCTGTTATAATCCCTGTAGACCAGTGGCAAACTCTTCCATAGATGGATTTCCGTGCCTCCTCCTAGGCACCTCAACATCGACATCCAAGCCACGTCCGCCAACACTAGATCTACGCCAATTTCGAGCATGAACTGAAAAACGACCTCGTTGAAGAGCGCCTTGGGCTTGGGCAATTGACTCATCAATAGTTTCCCTTTTAGTAGGATTCCTAGTCTTGGGTGGCACTCTCACCTAATCAAAGAACATTGATCAAAAATTAAACAAGACGACAAGGAAATGTGGAAAGATATTGATGATGAATTTAAACACAGAGTTAGACAACAGATGAGACTCCTATTATCACCCTATGTTTGCATTTATTAGGACCTACGACCAAGCTCTCATACCAACTTTATCACGACCCGAAAACTGAACACCGTGATCGGCGCACAAGCTATACTCCAAGCTTGACGAGCCTATCAACTAATTTAACAATTATACAATTAAATAGTTCTAAATAACCATCTCAAAAAAAAATAATATATATATATATATATATATAATTTTTCTCGAGATTTCGACAAAGTATCCTCTGTAACTTCAACGATTCCAAATTTATAAAATCATGTTTCAAACGTTTAACTCAGTCATATTTCAAAGAGCACAATCTAAATATTTAATACATTTCCCAAAAGACTTTCTAGACTCAAAATATCTGCAAAATACATCACGACTTAACAAACTTTACAAAAAAAAAACCTCGACCAAAAGGGCCTACCAAAACAAAATGATTGATACTTGAATCTATTAACAGCTTGCTACTCAGCAAAGAAGGGAAACACAAAAAGGTACGATTAATTATTTTACAATCTTGCGGCAATTATGCTAAACAATACTACCTGAAATATAGATAATTCTCAAATAAAGTATACACATGATAAAATCATTAAACTTATAATTTAGCCGTTGAGGTAGAAATATTAAAAATCTAATTCATACAGAAGTGAAATCAAAATAAGCAACCTTAAAATATCATAGAAAATCAGACAAGTAAAAACATAAAATATTTTTTAGGAACCAAGAGGCAGCTTCATCTCATTGATAGCCCTCTCCTCCTAAGGGTAGCCTTTTCCTTAGGGGTGGCTCCATCTAATTGATAGTCCTCTCCTCTCAATCCCACAACGCATCAATTAGGAAGCTTACATCTCGTTGTTAGCCCTCTCCTCCTAAGGATGACATATCTCATAGGGACGGCTGCATCTAACGGGTAACTCCACCCAATCAAAATGATGTAACTAGGTGCACCTATCGCCGTTAATGATTTCATAATTATAACAACGATTTACAAAACACATATTTAAAAATCATCTCTCATTTCGAGTTATGTATATTAGTGATTTTTCTTACAGACTCTACATTTTATCCTTTAGTATAACTACTTATTTACATGTACAATGACATAGTTATTGTTAGGGCTGTGCAAAAAATCCGGTTATGAGACTCAAATCGAAAATTCAAATCCATTTTAAATATCCGGTTAAAATAATATGGTTATAATCTGATTTATTGATCAACCAGTTGGATACTCACTTATGTTTTATATTTAGATTTGGTTTTTATCCGGTTTTTATCCACTCAACTCCCAAAAACCCTAAATCCCCAAAACTCCAAAACGATTCTGATTTTGCCATCACCCCACCGACCTTCCACCTTCTGGCAGCGTTTTCCGACAATTTATTACTAACTTCATTGAGATATTACTAACTTCATTTAATCAATTGCTTATTACTAACCAACCATTATGTATGATAACTAGTTAATGAATTAAGATATTTAATATTTATTGAGGAAGACTAAAATATGATAGACTAAATATTTTAAATATAATTTCCTAAATTACTGATTTTTAAAGGATGATTTTTTTTTCAAAATGTTACATTAATATGTTACGTTGGAAATGATATTGAGATTTAGATATTGCTCAAATTTAATTTAATTATAAATGCTCAAGACAAAAATTAATAATTAAATCCATTAGATATTTTAAATTTACTAAATCTTGTGGTGGTGGTGTCCATCTCGGTGTTGGAAGCAAACTTTCAAGTGTTTGTATTTTCTAAGGTTTTATTATGGTAGTAATTGTTAAATTTGATCGAAGAAACTTTCAAGTGTTTGTATTTTCTACGGTTTTAGTAATAAGCAATTTATTGAACTAGTAAGAATCAGAATCGGTGGTCTTAATGAAGTTAGTAATAAATCAATTTTAATCACAAGTTATTATAAGCAATTGAACATGTTCAATTTTAATTACAAGAGAAAGCAATTGTATGGTTGATGTATGTTTTTTATTGAGCTTTCATTTTGTAAAAATAATCGATTTTTAAATATGAATAATCGATTTTTTTTAAAATAACCAGTTTTTAAACTATGAGTAAATGATTTTTTAAAAATAAATATTAAAAAATAATCAAATTTTAATCGATTTTGAGGAAAAATCGATTTTAAAATTGAATTTTTCGAAATCGGTTGTTTAACTAGAAATCGATTATTTAACCTTAACCAATTTTACAATCGGTTTTATAACCGGTTTTAAACCAAATAATGAATTTGGTTATAAATCTAAATCCATATATTGGTTTTAAAATGGATATGGTTTGGTTTTTTAAAAAAACCAACCATGCACAACCCTAGGTATTGTAGTTTGATTCTACCACAAAACTTATCATACATCGTTAACGTTAGTTTTACGACTAAAACCTTGAACTCCTTACTGTTACACGGCAAATGAAAAATATGATAAAACAAATGCGTGATTTTAGAAGTAGTTATTACAAAAGTCAAACATTAATAATGATCTAAGTGATTAATTGTTTGTGTAAAAATTTTTCTTTTATAATAAATTATTTTATTGATTATATATAATTTGATATTAAACTTGTTTTTTGTTTTTGAATATATATTGGTAAATTTTGTGGATAATTTTTTATAGTTGTTGCATCAATTTTTTTGTGTGCTTGTTATTATAATTTTTTTGATGAAAAAGATATTATTTTAAAATGAGTATATTGAAGTATAATATTTCAATTACAGATGAATAAGAAAAGTAATTTAGATATTTTTGACACTTTAATATTAGAAAATGAAATAGATTTGGTCAGACTATATTGTTTTTTTTTACAAGTTTTTACCGTTTGGAACAATTTTAGCCTCTTTTATTTGCATCCCCCACTTCAAAACATGAACCAAGTTGGACTACAAACCGGCTTGTGTCCAACTGGTTCACCCTCTCAAATGTGATGCCATAAAACTTGTGTAAAATTTAAAATAGGTTAAAAACTGTGAAAATTGATCAAAATCGTTGGTTATGTTGGTTTGGGTTCAATCACTTTTTTCTGAATTGCCACTTTTGCAGGAGGTATGTCAACGACGATGTTATAATCAATAAGAATGTGAAATTGGTCATCATGGAAATTAAAATGCGACTTATAAATTTATTGTAATTTAATTTATGTTCATGTTGTACGGTCTTAATTATCATGTGAAATTGTGTTTTTGATGATCATGTAATTTATGTGTGTTTAAGTGTTTTTTTGGTGTTTTGTTTTACTATACTATTATGATGATGTAAATAAGAGATGTTAAATGATCTTTGAGATTTGTTGTGATATATTTTTACATTATGAAGTATTGAATAGCGACACTAATGATTAAAATTAGTATGTGTGTATTGTATTCGAGTTATATGATGAATAAATTAATTTGAGTTGAATTGTGATGATTATGCTTATGCCGGTGTTTATGATGGAGTGGTTTAGGGTTATGAGGGGAGAAAATTATATCTTAAGATTTATGATTTAGTGGAGTGTATTGTCATTATATAGGAATGGCCACACAAGTTCAGTGATTCGAGGAATTACAATTGAATGTTTATAGTAGTAGTTATCATTTTATTTTTAATTTTAATTATATTTTCTTTTCTTTCTCACACTCGTACTAGTATATGTTAACCATAAAAATAAAAACTCACTTTTTTATCATTTATTATACCACTTTTCACTTTCTTCTTTTCCTTTTGTTCTTTACTTTTGGTGGTTGACTATCACTCAAACTTCATTGCTGCAACACTCGCAATATCATTCCCTTTCATATTTCTTCTTCCGTTCATAATCAACCTCATACTAAACTCTCTTCCTTGTTCCTTCTCATTTTTAACAAAACTCTTCAATTTAATCCTTCACTCTTTTTTCTTTTTCAATAAAACATTCATCAACAATCCTATTTTTGTTTCTTCATCCTTGCTCAAATTCATGGTAAAAGTATAGTTCTAAGTCATTTTTGGTGCATGCAATAGGAGGAGGTGGAGGGAAAACTAAAGGAGGTCAAGGATTTAATAAGGAGAAAGTATGTGGTTTTATTTTGAGTCATCTTTTGAAAAGCTAAGGATTCCAATTATAAAAATATATAATTTAAATATCTTGTCCTTTCTAACATATTTATGTTAAGTGAATTGAATTTGTGAGGTACTATTGTTGTGCTTCTTGATGATTTTGAGTGCGAACGGGGGTTGTTGAGTTGAAATTGTGCCTATATGTGTTTGATTAAGTGCATGAATGACTAGAGTAAATGAAATTAGTTGAATCATGTGGATTGTGAAATGTTTATGTTGTCTTAAATTCATATAGATATATGTTCAATGTTTTGCTTATAACTTATTCCCTAAGAATATTTTTTAAATGGTTCTTGTTTATTTAGAATTTGGAAATCAGACACATTTTCCTTCAATTTGAGCACTGATTTTGTCAAATTGGGAAAATAGTAGTTGTAATGTTTTGTACCTCGGTGCAATAATTTAATAAACTGTACTAGTTGGTTGGTTACCTTGAAAAATCAAAATATTAATAAACCATAAATTCCAAGCTTTTAAAAGATTAGTCGTTTACTCAAATTTAATATCATTTAGTATTTTGATAAAATTGTCAAAGTTGAAGAACAAATGTTGAAAAATACTACATCAATAGTTTTGATTATAATGTTTAAAATTAGCTTAAATGACATGTTGAGTGATATTAAAAGTTATGTTATGACTTAAAAACTTTGGTAGGATGTAATAGTTTAAAGATATTAAAGTAATGACACATCTTACTATATGATCTTATTAACTCAAGAGCAAAATTCGCCGCCAAAATGACCATTAACTCTATCTGCATTTTGTTTTCTATTGATTTATTTTTCCTGCTTGTTTTGTTTTTTTGTTACTGGAGACAAAAGGTTGGTATCTAATGAATTCTATCGAACAAAAAAATATTCTCCTCTTGTATTATTTTCGTTGGCTAAATAGCATTTGTGGTCCTTTAACTTAATTTCAGTTAACGTTTTAGTCCTTTATTTTTTTTCTCAATTTGGTCCTTTATTTTAATTTTAAGTGACGATTTGATCTTTTATGTTTTAAAATGTCAACAATGTTATCCTTTTTTTTTACAAAAATTCAAAAAATTCATCAAAAATTTCAAACAAAACCCATAAAATTAATTATCATCCTCAATATAATACAAATTTCATCAAATTCATAACTTAAATCTTTAAATAAACTCATATTTTCATCTCTAACAACATCAAATAAAGAATGAAAATATGAGTTTATTTGAATATTTGAGTTACGAATTTGATGAAATTTGTATTATATTGAAGAATATAATTAATTTTATGGGTTTTATTTGAAAATTTCGATGATTTTTTGAATTTTTGTAAAGAAAAAGATAACATTGTTCACATTTTAAAACATAAAAGATGAAATTGTCACTTAAAATTAAAATAAAGGACCAAATCGGGAAGAAAAATAAAGATAAAGGACTAGAACGTTAACTAAAATTAAGTTAAGGGACCACGGGTGATATTTAGCCTTTAGTTATTGAAGGCTAAATATTACATGTATTTTTCAATTTCTCTTTATATTAAAGTGTTGGTCGGTATTATGTTTTACGGTATTATATTATAGAATAAAAGTTAAGGATTATGTTTTCTATTATCTATTCTATTAATTCAAATGGAGATAGATGATCAGATTTTGTTACAAGGTTTAAAGTTACTTAGATTAGTTTCAATGAAATATGTTTATGCTTCTTGGATCAAACTTTAACACTAATATAAAATGCAATTGTCTCAAGATGCAATCCTTGATTTTGTGACAAAGAAATAAGCATTTCAAAATCAAATTTACTTAGCTATCATAATTTGTTTATTGATTGTGTTATGGTATTATATTATAGAATAAAGGGTAACGATTATGTTTTCTATAATCCATTCTATTATTTCAAATTGAGATAGATGATGAGATTTTGCTACAAGGTTTAAAGTTACCTAGAATAGTTTCAATGAAATATGTTTGTGCTTCTTGGATCAATTTTTAACACTAATATAAAATGTTGTTGTCTCAAGATGAAATCTTAGATTTTGTGACAACGAAATAAGCATTTCAAAATCAAATTTACTAAGCTATCATAATTTGTTTATTGATTGTAGAATTGTGTTTGTGTGGGGTTATCATGAAAAAATATATAATTAATTTTGATAAACGGTGGTGAGAGTTATGAATAGAAGTAATTTGAAAATAAACTTGATTCAATACTTGAATGTACAAATTTGAATATTTGCTTAATAAGTAATTTTCAAACAATATGCATAAATATAAGTAGTTTTTAGCATTTATAAATTGTATTGGTTGTAGTATTCTCAGCTTTGAACTCATTCACTTAGAAAAGAAACTTAGAGCATGACTAAGGAGGAAGCAATAAATTGAGGTTAGATTCTATTTATTTATATGTACTTATTTATTATGTCCAAGAAAATGTAAAGGTGATGAAACATAAAAAGCGTATCTGAAAAAAGTCACAGTATATAATAGATAAAGTCTTTTTTTCTTTGATAAATGGAAATCAAAAGAATTGAATTTTCTTGAAGAGTTAAATTAGTTTCTTTTATGATACTTTAGTTGTGTTGTCTATTTTTAGAAGTCTCTTTAGTTAAGGGTGCAACTTGAGCCAAATTATGTTCGTAGATTATTGTTCAATAATTATATATATATATATATGGGTGCTTCATCGGTCATAAATAATCCTTAATTATCATAAAATAAAGTAACGAGTATAAAATAAAGAATACAAACTTTTTTTTTTCAAATCAATTGACACTCTTGTCTTTAATTATAAGCATCCATTGAATTGTTTTTCTTTCCAAAATATAAGTTCCTATGCAAATTACTGTATACATTTATTATATTTTTTTCAAATCAATCCCTATTAATACTATTATTTTATCTTGTAATGTGAAAAAATTAACACTAATGCATTATACATAGTATACAATTTAGTAATAACCACAAACAAAATATACACATTAACACCACGTATTTTAATATATGTATATGGTTGACCACATATGTTAGCAAGTCTTGTTACAACATGCATGTAAAGTGTTAATGAAGCTCATGGTTTATGTGAATAAATATTCAAATAATTGATAATCATGCTATTTTTGAATTTTTTTCACTATATGCATGTTATACAAATTGGTAATTACATTATAAAAGTGTATACTAAATATCCAACATAAATTACATAATTGATTCGAATATCACATGAGTAGACGTCTAGTTGTTTACTTATGAGTAATGTGGATATCTCCAATATAAATATTGTTTCACTTTCTTGAATTTACAATACATAAATTACGATATAGATATAATTGTCAACAAAGGGAGCTAAGTGTCAACATTAGTCACTATTTAAACTCTATTAATTGTGCAGTATGGAGTATGTGTCGTGTTTAGGGGACACTTCAAGCAACAATTACATAGCTCTACTTCTGAGACCAACAATGAAAAAAACTTAATCATCTATATTACTAAAATTATAGTATTTAAAAATAAAAATGCTATATTTAGAATGTTATATGCTTTATTTGGTATGTTATTTTTATTTCAATAGTTTGTTTTCTATATTTTTAGTTAAACAAGTTTGACGTCTCGAAGATTATTACAGATGAAAGTGTCTTTATGATCTATTTCTTTTGGCATAGTTTTTTTTTTTGTGAGAATATCTTTTGTACATCAAAATTAGAAGAGAACTATGTGTATCTTGTAATTTATACCTCTATCTTGAATTATGTGTTTAATTTTATGTAAATATTATTACGTGTTGTTGTTACTTTACTCATTGTGAATGTAATGCTAGTATAATAAATGTTTAATTGGTGTTACGTTTTTTGTATAAATGGTTTAGTGTTTAATTTTAATGTAAGATTCTTATATTTTAGGAGTATTTTGGTAGGTAAAATTTAGGTGACTTGGGGTAGTCCTTCAAATGTTAAGAATTACTATGCAACACACGTTAACCTTGACTATTACATATATGTATCTTGAGTTGAATATTAGTACGTGTTATCGTTACTATCACTCATTGCGAATGTAATGTTAGTATAATAAATGTATAGTGTTACATTTTAGGTATGGAGGTCTGCTGTTCAATTTCAAGTAAATATTCTTAGACTTTGTGAGTATTTTGGTAGGTGATTTGGGAGTAGTCCTTTAAATGTCAAAAATTACCATGCAACACATGTTTACTTTGACTATTACGTATATGTGTCTTGAGTTAAATTGAGAGAATTTATGAGGACGACAAATTTGAATTGTCCGTCCACTTGCATGGTGACACATATCAAACCTCCTAACTAAGAACATCAGAGTTAAAATGGTATCACATGAGATAGAAGTGTTGAGTAAGTGTTTATGGATATCATTGCATCATTGTCTTGAATACTTTCTTATGAAGTTATGAATTGAATTGCGATGTGAACATATCTCTATTTGAATATATGATATGCTACATCACGACTTAATATTTTTATTATGTGTGTTCTTCTTACTTATATTATACTTTCAAAGTGATTTTGAAACTCAATTTTTTGTTTTATGTGAGTGCGCGTTTGTGAAAACATAGTTATGAAAAGTTTTCTTTAAAGTAAAGATTTGAAGTTTGCATATTTTTGGAGTTCTCATGTATTGTGGATGTTAATGACCTTTGTAAAGATCGTTGAAATTTTAATAGGTGACGTCAGGATTGAAGTAAAATTACGTATCTTGTAAAGCTACTATAAATAATATTAGAAGTTTCAAATGTCATATTTTTTAAAGTTTAATTTTAAAATTATGATCTTGTTGAAATATTTCATGAGTATTTATGTCATGTACGTGATATCCTGATTCTTTGCGAAAAGTTTTTCAAGGTTAATTTTTTTTTTTATGTTTTATAAACTAAATTAAATTAAGTATGAATCTTATGTTATTCTATTTTGGAGTTTTAGGTGTCATTAGTTTGTCCAATTAGGCCGAGTGAGTTAGGTGTTGGTCAAATGTCAGTCGTGTTAGTTGTGTTTGCTTGTGTATTATGTTCATTATTTGATTTTTTTTATGTGTTATATATTGTCTTATGTGCTATATTTTTTTTTTGTGACTGTACATGACTCGTGATGTGCTTGTTACCTAATTGGTGAAGTTGTTTGTTAACAATTGATTATTAATTTTATGTTGTACTTTTGAAGTCCTAACCCGAGTAACTAAGGGCTTCTTAAGATTGTCTTATTAATTTTCTAATTTTTTTGGGTACAAAAGCGGGCCTAAAGGCCTATAGAAAAAGGAATAGAAACAATTAACAAACAACTCTAATAAACCTAGGGAAGGAAACCTTCCAGAATTATCATCAACTAATATGATCTTCAATTCATCCGACAAGAGAATTGGGAGAACGAAGAACTTAATGTTGTTTATTGTAAGATTATAATTGGCTAACCAATCTCCACAACAATTTCCTTCACGCCATGTATGGTTGAATTTGACATGTCAATCCTGCTGAGTCATCTTTCTAATTCTAAAAACTAAGGATGGAAAAATGTGGTCATCCACTTACTCTTGACAGAGCATATCTATCAAGACATTGGAGTCACTCTCGACCACTAGGTTTGTAAGTCTCTCTTGCCAAGCTAACTTCAACCCATGCAACATTGCCCACATCTTAGCAGTGAGAGTATTACGCATACCAATTTTCCGCGCATACCCCGTAATCCAATTTTCAGAACAATCTCGAAAAAGACCTCCACATCCAGCAATGGATGCAGAACGCTTGTAAGTACCATCACAATTGAGCTTGATCCAATTGCTATATGGTCGGCTTCAGCGGACATGCATGATCTCTAGTTTCAATAGATGTATATTCTTCGCACGATTTCCATTCTTGATCTCCTTCACAAGATGCATGATTGTTTTAAGTGGGTTATTAGGTTGTTGAAAGCCTTCATAAAAAATTGATTTGTTCCTCCATTTCCATGGGTACCAACACGATATTATAAAGATGGCATGTCACTGAGCTCTCTAATACTCTGCAATATTCTCTCTAAGATTGTAAGATATCCAATCCCTACCAGAAAAAGAGTAAAAATTAGTAATTTTGTTGGTAGGAACAAGTCTAATCCATACTTGTGTCACATATGGGCAATCCCTCAACATATGAATCAAAGATTTTTCAATGCCCGTACACCAGTTGCACTCAACAAAGATTGTTGGGTTCCATTTGTGTCGTGTATGGATCGTTAAAAGTCTCTCATGTGACATAAGCCAAATGAAAGTCTGATGCAATAGGGACCTTTCCACTTCCAGATCATGGTTCCACTTCCCTTCCGTGTTTACAACATCTTTAACGATCAAAGTAGTATCTAAAATTAAATCAGTTTGCGAAAAATTGATGAAAAGAGGTTGCTCTGTTGGGATCCAACAATCAAGCCAAAAATTGATCTTCCTTTCATCCCCAAGTTTCCAAGTAATATTCTGTTGAAATTTGTCCCAAATCTTCGCTAGAGATCTCCATAACGGAGAATCATTCAACTTGCAAATCATATTCTCCAACAATTTGGATTTCTGCCATACTTATTCAAGAGAACCTGACACCATAAGTCATTAGAATTTGTTAATAAATTCCAAAGTATTTTAAAAAGAAAAGCATAACTCATTAACTGAGTTCGTTTGATGCCTAGACCACCATTCTCCTTAGGCATACAACAAACCTCCCAACTGATCAAGTTAGCCTTACAAGTTGTCTCAGCGTCTCCCCAAATAAAGCCTCGTTGTAATTTTTCCAACTCATTACAAATAGTTGTAGGGGTTTTGGCATACTACATATGAAAGTAAGGGATTGAACTCAATACAGACTGACTGAAAGTAATTCTTCCTGCCAAGCTCAAACATTGTTGCTTCCAACCACTCATACGCATTTGAACCTACTCAGTAATATGTCGAAACCTATTTCTAGAGCTCCTACCATTGTAATGTTTCCCCGAAGATACTTCCCTAAGCTCAGAACTTCTCTAAACCCGTATGTTGCATAATCTCCCGTATAAGCTGAGGATCTCCATTAGCTGAGAAAAAAGTTTGAGTCTTTTCAACATGGATCTTTTGGCCCGAGGTTTCACGAAATTGATCCAAGCAATGTGTGATGCAGTAAGCTTGCTCTATAGTGGCCTCTACAAACAGAAGAAGGTCATCTGCAAAAAGAATGTGAGACACCTTAGGTTACGCACACCCTGCACGCATTGACTTCCATTAACCTGCGTCAACCTGGTCAACAATATTATGTGACAGACGATCCATACAAATAACAAAAATATAAGGAGAAAGGGGGTCACTTTGTTGAATACCTCTAGACAGGGAAAAGCTATCAAGCTTGTCCCCATTCCATAAAATTTTGTAAAACGAAGTAGAAATACAATGATGAATTAAATCAATTAATTCCTCATAAAACTTACAATCCCGAATACATTGAGTAACAAAATTCCAATTCAGTCTGTCATAGACCTTCTCTAAATCGATCTTTACTGACATAAAAACCTTATAAATTTTATTTGATTAATTTATGTGTTGCATTGTTTTACTTTTAAGGATCGTGTTGTGTGTCTTTTTACTTTTAAAAATCTATGCTTCTGTACTTTATGTTACGAATAAGAAACGAACAAATTTTATCGATTAGTTGTGTATAAAAAATATTTAGTTTTTGTTAATGTTAATTTAAATTGTTATGAAACTATTTTGTTTGCTTAATTAAATGTTGACTTTTTTTTGTATTTTAAGATTACATTTTAAATGTCACAAAAATTTTGATTATTAAATGTTTGTTTTAATTATTTTTTTATTTGGCTATTTTCTAATTTATTGTGAAGATTAAAAGAAATTTGACGGAGTTGCGAGGAGTGGAAAACATGACATCGACGTCTTTTGTATTTGTAACAATTATAATTTAATAGAGTTGCAAGGAGTCCTTTAATTATTGTATTTGTATTTTAACAATTATAATTTTTGTTAGTTTAAGTAGTTGACTAAATGAATATAAAAGATTGGTCATCTCTATTATTGATGAAAGAGACAACAATAACTCATTATTATTACTCTCATAAATAAGGGGCAATTTTCTCAAAAAAACATGTTAACCTTTTTATTTTATTTTGTGTTAGTGATATGATTGTTTTTAACGTGTATTACTATGAATTTACCTAACCATGAAATAGCGTACAAATTATTTGTAAAATTATTTTATGCTATATAATATAGATTATGGTACCCACAAGTTAGTAAAAGTTGATAGTATTAAATTTTCTTTTGTGACTTAGTGAAATTAAATAAGTGAATTCTATATAGGCATTGAGTTTGTTTTAAAGATTGATTACTTAGAAATCTCTTTAACTAATTTTAAGTATTTTTATTATTACTATTATCATATGTTGCTTCAAATTAATTTTTTTGTTAGTACTACCTTTTATTTCTACATGATGATTCTACTGTTGTTATTATTACTGTATGTTATTAGTATATGTTTACTAACTGACTTTACCTGTTAGCTTTGTTTGTTATTCTATGCGATTTATTGCTTGTTGTTTTTCTTATCAATGTATATAATTGCTTATTTTATCTCAATTAACTAAAAAGCTTGATCACCGTTGTGATTTCATTTAGTGACTTAAGTGTTAGATGCATGTTGCTTATATAATATTGTGGGAGTTGCTATAAACCAATCTTGTATAAGACTTTCAAATTAATTAGACGTTAAGTGTGTCTTGCAACTATGTTTTGATTATAAGTTATAGTTTGCAAATACCTAATGCTTGTAGAATCACACACTTTAGTCTATTTTTCACATATGGTAGCAAACCAATATGGTTATCTTTTCTTTATTTTTTAATAAAGAGGATGAAACTTTTTGTATCAACGCTATGGGCTAATGGTAATCCTTCAATAGCATGTCTGCCAAGGCCTTCACAACATAAAAGAAAAGTTAAAAAACTATCAAAAGTCTACTAAGATTCCTAGAGTGAAAAAGGAATTGAAGCATACAAATATAAAGCAAAAGTAAATCATTCTAAACAAAATTTAACATAATCCTATCATAAATCAACAAATCACATCAATATTTTCAAAATTCCTGCACCCGAGATCAACTAATCACATCAATATTTAAAGTAATCCTATGACAAACCCGATTTTTGAAGTCCAATTATTAAACAGAAAACCTAACCTCAAAAGTGCGATGTAATGACAGGACCTTATCACATTAAACAGAGACATAGGTGAATCACATAAGTATAAAATGCAGAAGGAGCATATTACTAGAAGGAAAAATCAATGCTGGGAATTCACACATATCATGCATTTACAACTATTTTAAATTAAAAGGAAAACTTATTAAACAAAATATCACTTGTACAGTCAACAATTTGAGATCATAAGTTTCATGGACTTCTCAATCTTCGTCGTCGGAACTTGCCTCATCACTACTATAATCACTACTATCACTTCCTCCTAGATCCAAATTAACATGCTGCACTTGAATAACTTCTGGCTGCTTGGGCTGAGGAATGTGAGGAGGTAATTTTGGTTCCTCAAATCTTGATACTGGAAGTGAGTCCATAGGAGGCAATGCCACAGGATCCCCTGGTTTCCACCCAGGTGGGGGCTTAATTGGTATATCAATAGGCAATTGTACAGGCATTCCAGGCTTCCAACCAGGCGGAACAGAAAAATTTGGAGGTAGCAGCCCTTGAATTGCAAAACAAATTCGAAAGTGGATTTGTATCCACAGGCTGTATAGGTGGAGGCTCAATAATAGCCTCAACTGTTTTCTCCTTAGTTTCAACTGCTCTAGGCAATCCAATATCAAGGTCTGCAAAATTATATAACTGTGAAGCTCTCATTTGTTCTTCTTGTGGTGCAGGTGGCAATGCACCACGAAGAGGAGCCGTTCCTGCTCCAAATTCTGGTGGTGCAAAGGTTGTGTAACTTATTCGATGGGCATACGATAGTATATCTGACAGCTTCAGCTGAGAAGAGACAGTTGAGGTGGTTAAAGAATCATCTTCACTGCCATCTCCTGATTTAAATCTCTTGGTGCTACGGTGATAATCAGAGTAATCATCAACAAGAATGTCAAGTTCCCGCTCAGCATCTTTGAGTTTGTTGGCAAATGCAAGAAGTGCCAAATCTTTTGAGCGAATTTCGCGGTCAATCTTCTGCTTAGCATCTTGTAGATCAATAATTTCTTGGAGTTCAGAAACAGCTTCAAAGATTTGGGTTTGAAGTGCAGTGAAGAGTGAAATAATTTCTTTGGTGGTGGAAGGCGAAGACTCAAACGAGGAAGATGAATGTGCTTGGCTTTGGGAAGAAAGGAATGTTGGAAGCGATCCACGAAATGCAGTGACCCAAATAGACCTGTTGGGTGATACTTCAAAGAGCTTAGAAGCTAAGGAAGCCATTTGAAAAAGAAGTGCTTGTGCTCTAGGGAGGGGTGGTAAAAGAGAGAGTAAAGCAGCTGAAGGAGTTGCAGACTGGCGATCTTGGTGATGATGGGTCTGTGAAGGAGGTAGCTTTGGAGGGTTGGGGTTCAGAATTGATGGTGAGTTAGGGTTTGTAAGACCTAACCTAGCAGGGGACTGCACAATTTGGTGTTGAAGCATTTTGTATCAATGCCCTTTTGTCTTTTTAGTATTCTTGTATCTCTAAATAAAAATTAGGCAGCAGGTCGGAGAGCAGGGCTGCGCCAGAGCCACCCAGTAATAATATCAACTGTGCAACAAAAGAACAAAAGAACAATCATTCAGTACATAAAATTTCACATGTGCTCTCAAAAAAAACAAAAAAACATATCACATTAGTAACAAGTGATATCCTACTTTCTTAAGAAATAAATCCAAGCTCAAAGAAAGTATAATAATTTTTTATATTATCCCCTTTTATGTTTGAAGTTAAATTGAATTATTTGATTTTAAAAATCTTATGATACAGAAATGAAAATAGTGATTGTTTACTTAGTTTGACATACAAAATTATGAAGTAAGCATGGCTAATTTGGAAGCAACAACTGATGAAATGGACACATATTAGCAAGTATGTTAGAATAATTCACAAAAATCCTCCATGTAACATATAAACTAACAATCTTTACATAAACTAACAATCTTTTTGTGAACCAAAAATCTGTGCATTAACCAATGAATGGAAGTAGTTAATCTTTAGATGATTGCCTAGTTACATTAGGATGCAATCAATTAGATACTTCTAATTTAACAATAATAACAAAAGTTTGTTCCCTTAACCAAAAGAAAATAGATTCCTAATACCAAAACTTGAAAATTCACAACAACAAAAAAAAAAGGTTAAAAAACTATCAAAAGTCTACTAAGATTCCTATAGTGAAAAAGAATTGAAGCAAGCATACAAATATAAAGCTAAAGTAAATTCCTATCAGAAATCAACAAAATTTAACATAATCCTATCAGAAATCAACAAATCACATCAATATTTTCAAAATTCCTGCACTGGAAATCAACTAATCACATCAATATTTAAAGTTATCCTATGATAAACCTGGTTTTTGAAGTCCAATTATTAAACAGAAAACCTAACCTCAAAAGTGTGATGTAATGAACCTCTTTGTTTTCCTCCTCTTGAAAACCCTCATTGTCAAGATGATCTATCACTCCTTTTATGGTTTCGAATGACGACGGCGACAGCGGAGAGCAGTTGAGAGAATCTGCCAAAGCTCAAAAGAAGAAGGAAGGAAGAGAATACCTTATGTCATGGATGTGCCGATGCACCTGTTTGGTTCATCCATTGAATTACAAACCTTCTCAGATCATATAAAATAAAATATTATCGTATCCTTCTCTCTATTTACCAAAATAGACCATAAATGCATATAAAAATTAGTACTAGGTTAGCTGCTTCAAAACAAAGAGGGCTATTTAAATAGTACTAGTTCTGAAAATAGGATAAATTGATACATAAATTTTAAAATAAAATATATTGTTTTTTTTAAGAGAAAGTTATTTAAAATAAAACCCGCAAAATGAAGCTAAGACAATTATTTTGGCTTGTAACAACTTTTGAAAGTGACAAATGTTTTGACAAATGTTTCTCATTAGTAAAATTTTGTTTATAAAAAAACATAAGTTTTGGAAATAAAGTATTATTAGCACTTTTTTTTTCACATACGATCAATTAATGGATAAAATAATATATATCTATAAATTTTAATCTCATCTATTTATATAGGACAAAAAATATTGATTAGTATTTATTCATTTATCTAAAATGATCGATCAATCAAGTGTTGACAAATTATATATATAGTAGTATCTTAAATTTTATAATAACATTTATAAATTATTTGTTCAAAATATAGTATTAACTAAATGAAAAATTCTGACACGTTTAGAAAAATTTGGACAATTGTCTTAAAACATCTCTAATAAATAAAGGGAAAAAAAAAAAAAAAGAAGAAGAAGACTAAGAAGAAAAGAAGTGGCTGCACTGAGACTGTTATGTAGTGAATAGGGTGAGAATAGGTCAGGCCAGACCAGACTTTGAAAGGCTTCAATCTGGCATACGATTAATTTTTTCGTCTTGAGTATGTCCTACGACCTATCGTAGGCTTCTTTTCGGGCTGGCCTGGCTTTTTTAAAAAGTCTGGCCTAACCTGAAAGCCTATTTAAAAGTCTATTTCACATTAAAGTATTTAAATAGTATATTTTATATTTTTTAAATAGGCTAAACTAGGGCTTTACCCAACTAGGTATGTATGATGTTATGTTTTTGAGTTTCGTTTTTTTTTCTTTCAAAATCTGAGTTTTGTACGTGAACTCAATTCACGTACGTTTACGTGAACTAAATTCACGTATGTGAAATTTTTTAAAAATCTCATATATTACGTGATTTAAGTTTACGTAAGCGTACGTGAACTCAGTTTATGTACGTGAATTGAGTTGAACTAAATTCAAGTAAACGTACGTGAATTGAGTTCACTTACGTGAACTCCCAAAACTGAACCTACGTGAACTAAGTTCACGTACGTGAACTCAGTGTCATCAAACTCAGAAACGTCGCGAACGTTAAACGAAGGATAACAGCAAAAACAACAACACCATTGATAAAGATTCAAAAACAGATGAAGGTGATAAATATTTAACAACAATGCCAACACCATTGAAACAACAACAACAAAAACGATGCTTACTTGAAGTGATGAAGGTGTTGAAGATGATGAATGAGTTGAAGATGATGAAGGTGTTGAAGATGGTTGAAGATGATTGAAGAAGGAAAGTATGAAGATTGAAGGTTAGGTTAATGAAGATGAAGGTTATGAAGATGAAGATGATGGGTTTGAGTTAATAGAGAGGGAAGGGCATTTTGGATATTTTAGTTTTTTAAAAAATTTGAGGGGTGTGGGAAGCAAAATTGTTAGAAAATTTAGAATAACAAATACAAATATTAATAAATAATAATAATAAATAATAATGTTAATAAATAATAAATATATATATATATAGGCCGATTGCCTAATAGACTTTTTTGTAAGTTTGAGTCTAATCTATTTAAATTAATAGACTTTAAAAAAAGCATGAGGCTATCGTTTTTATTAAATAGGCCGGACCAGACCATAAATAGGTTAGGTCATAAGTCCCTGACGGATGGCCTAGCCTATTCTCACCACTAGTAGTGGATGTCAAAAAGACATTACTCGTGCCTCGTGCCTCATGCCCGACGTCAAAAATACTGTACCTCGGACCTCATGGTACAACCCAAAATCCGAAACATTGATGTTTACAGCTTCAAAGAGAATTTCCTTTTTCTTTTGATTTTATCCAAGCAAAAAACCGAAATAGTGTTTAACGAAATTATTTAAAGACATTTTCAAAATCATAATATTTTCGTTTTAATAATTTATGATGTTTTTGTCAAAAAAAATAATTGATGATGTTATTAAATTCATCAAATAATTAAAATAAAATAAAAATTCTTCAAATAATTTGTCTTCAGTTATATTTTTTAATCTATATTTATGAAAAGTTTACATTTGTTTCAATTTTAATTAATTTATTTTTTCAAAGATTAGTTTGTTTCGATTTAAATTTATTTAAGGACCTATTTACAAATATCAGATTAGTTTAGGGTCGTGCAATGTTTATATTATAATATGTCGCATCAAATATTGGAAACAAGTGAAATAAAAAGATGGTCGCACAACCTATGTCGTGGATGAGATCTATGGAGCCTTAATATTCATGGCTTCAGATTGGCTCGATTCTTGGGGCTAGATTATATTCTTGTGGAGTACGACTAGTCTACCATTGTTAATATAGTTTTAGCTTAGAAGACATTCTTAACTAATATATCAAGATTAAACAAGTTAGGGACGAAGATGAACGTCCAAAAGTTGCTTACAATAACTTCAGCAATGATATCCCAGTCATTTCTCTCGCCCGGAATCGAAGATGTCATCGGTGGCCGTAGAATAGAGATTTGTAACAAGATTGTGGACGCTTGTGAGAATTGGGGTATTTTCCAGATTGTTGATCATGGTGTGGATCAAGACCTTATTTCTGAGATGACACCGGAAGAGAAGCTTAGGTTTGATATGTCCTGTGGTAAAAAGGGTGGCTTCAAAGTCTCTGGTCATCTCCAAGTAACAATTTCTTTTTCTCTTCACATTATGCAAATATACATATATAATGGTATACAAAAACTAATCATAACTTACTATATGTCCATGTGTACAAAGGACGAATTACGTCGGGTTTGGTATATATTATTTGTTTTTAATGTATTTTGGGATGGAATGGGTAACCTTGAAAATGATTCGGTCATTTTTTTACATTATATTTGTCCTGCCTTTTTTTTTATTGTCTTTGTGTGTTTTTATATCGGGTCAGACTCAACCCGTTGCTTATAAATTAGGTCAGATTTGTGGGACGAATGAGATCTTGTACACTCCTATGACTTACACTATAAAAACTCTTTCTAACGATTGTGTATATAAATTAAATTTTAATTTCTAATATAAACTCTCTTTATAATATGATTTTTTACGAGGAAAATTCACTTATGAGAGTATAAAGGTATTTAAAATCCATTACATCAAAAAACAAATAGATTGTAATTTTTCCATTTTGTCGACCCATTGTATACGAATGTTTGAGACGAATTTTAAAATAAAAATATTTTAAAAGTCATAATAGTACTTTTGTAAAACTATTAATAAATTATAAAAATTATCAATTATTTCACAGATCTCAAACAATTAATTTGATGACTTTATTCTTGGATTGACCTTGTATTTTTAAACACTATTAAAAATCACCTCATCATCTTGCATTTTTCATATATGAAATTTATGAGCATTTATAAAAGGGAGATAATTACAAATAGAAAATGTCCATGACAGCATGTGTCAACATTTTTTTTTTGCAAAAAATCAAATTTACTAGATTATCATAATTTGTTTATTGATTGTAGAATTGTGTTTGTGTGGGATTATCGTGAAAAAACAAATAATTAATTTGGATAAGCGGTGGTGAGAGTTATGAATAGAAGTAATTTGAAAATAAACTTGTTCAAATCATAACTTGAATGTACAAATTTGAATATTTTCTTAATAAGTAATTTTCAAATAATATGCAAAAATATAAGTAGTTTTTAGCATTTATAAATTGTATTGGTTGTAGTATTCTCAGGTTTGAACTCATTCACTTAGAAAAGAAACTTAGAACATGACTAAAGAGTAAGCCATAAATTGAGGTTAGATTCTATTTATTTATATGTATGTATTTATTATGTCCAAAAAAATGTAAAGGTGATCAAACATAAAAAGCGTATCTGAAAAAATTCATAATATATAATAGATAAAGTCTTTCTTTCTTTGATAAATGGAAGTCTAAAGAATTGAATTTTCTTAAAGAGTTTATAAATTAGTTTCTTTTATGATACTTTACTTAAGTTGTCTGTTTTTATAAATCTCTTTAGCTAAGGGTGACAACTTGAGCTAAATTATGATCGTAGATTGTTGATATATATATATATATATATATATATATATATGAGTGCTTCATCAGTCATGAAAAATTAACATTAATACGTTATACACAATATACAATTTAGTAATAACCACACACAAAATATACACATTAACACCATGTATTTTAATATATGTATATGGTTGACCACATATGTTTAACAAGTCTTGTTACAACATGCATGTCTAGTGTTAATGAAGCTCATGGTTTATGTGAATAAATATTCAAATAATTGATAAATCATGCTATATTCGAATTTTTTTCACTATTTTCATTATAAATCATGTTATATGCTTTATTTCAATAGTTTGATTTTTATGTTTTTAGTTAAACAAATTTGACGTCTCGAAGATTATTGTAAGAATGATAAAGTGTCTTATGATCTATTTCTTTTGGCATAGTTTTTTTTTTTGGTGAGAATATCTTTTGTACATCAAAATTAGAAGAGATCTCTGTATCTTGTAATTTATATCTCTATCTTGAATTATGTGTGTAATTTTATTTAAATATTATTACGTGTTGTTGTTACTTTCACTCATTGTGAATGTAATGCTAGTATAATAAATGTTTGGTGTTACATTTTTGGTATAAATGTCTACTGTTCAATTTTAATGTAAGATTCTTATATTTTAGGAGTATTTTGGTAGGTAATATTTAGGTGACTTGGGTTAGTCCTTCAAATGTTAAGAATTACTATGCAACACATGTTTACCTTAACTATTACATATATGTGTCTTGAATTAAATATTATTATGTTTTGTCGTTACTTTGACTCATTGCGAATGTAATGTTAGTACAATAAATGTATAGTGTTACATTTTGGGTATGGAGGTCTGCTGTTCAATTTCAAGGTAAGATTCTTAGACTTTGAGAGTATTTTGGTAGGTAATTATTAGGTGATTTGGGAGTAGTCTTTTAAATGTCAAGAATTACCATGCAACACATATTTACTTTGACTATTATGTATATGTGTCTTGAGTTAAATTGAGGGAATTGATGAGGACGAAGAATTTGAATTTTCCGTCCACTTGCATGGTGGACATATCAAACCTCCTAGCTAAGAACATAAGAGTTAAATTGGTACCACATGAGGTAGAAGTGTTGAGTAAGTGTTTATGGATATCATTGCTTCATTGTCTTGAATACTTTCTTATGAAGATATGAATTAAATTGCAATGTGAAGATATCCTCTATTTGAATATATGATATGCTACATCACGGCTTAATATTTTTATTATGCGTGTTCTTCTTACTTATATTATACTTTCAAAGTGATTTTGAAACTCACTTTTTTGTTGTATGTGAGTGCGCGTTTGTGAAAACATAGTTATGAAAAGTTTTCTTTAAAGGAAAGATTTGAAGTTTGCATATTTTTACATTAATGGAGTCTCATGTATTGTGGATGTTAATGACCTTTGTAAAAATTGTTGAAATTTTGATAGGTGACGTCACGATTGAAGTAAAGTTACTACAAATAATATTAGAAGTTTCAAATGTCATATTTTTTAAAGTTTAATTTTAAGATTGTGATCTTATTGAAATATTTCATGAGTATTTATGTCATGTACGTGATATCCTGAATCTTTGCGAAAAGCTTTTCAAGGTTAATTTTTTTTTTATATTTTAAAATCTAAATTAAATTAAGTATGAATTTAAGTTATTCTATTTTGGAGTTTAAGGTGTCGTTAGTTTGTCCAATTAGGCCGAGTGAGTTAGGTGTTGGTTTAATGTTGGTCAAATGATAGTCGTGTTAGTTGTGTTTGCTTGTGTATTATGTTCATTATTTGATTTTTTATGTGCTATGTATTGTCTTATGTGCTATATATTTTTTTGTGACTGTACATGCCTCGTGATGTGCTTGTTACCTAATTGGTGAAGTTGTTTGTTAATAATTGATTATCAATTTTATGTTTTGCTTTTAAAGTCCTTACCCGGGTAACTAAGGGGTTCTTAGAATTGTTTTATTAATTTTCTATTTTTTTTTGGTACAAAAGTGAGCCTAAAGGCCCAGAGAAAAAGGAATAGAAACAATTAACAAGCAACTCTAATAAGCCTAGTGAAGGAGACCCTTAGAATTATCATCAACTAAGATGATCTTTAATTCATCCGACAAGAGAGTTGAGAGAAAGTAGAGCTCAAAGTTGTTTATTGTAAGATTATAATTGGCTAACCAATCTCCACAATGATTACCTTCACGCCATGTATGGTTGAATTTGACATGCCAAATCCGCTGAGTCGTCTTTCTGATTCTAAGAACTAAGGATGGAAAAATGTGGTCATCCACTTGCTCTTGACAGAGCATATCTATCAAGACTTTGGAGTCACTCTCGGCCACTAGGTTTCTAAGCCTCTCTTGCCAAGCTAACTCCAACACATGCAAAATTGCCCACATCTTAGTAGTGAGAGTATTACACATACCAATCTTCCGCGCATACCCCCTAATCCAATTTTCAGAAGAATCTCGAAAAAACTTCTACATCCAGCATTGGATGCATAACTTTTGTAAGTACCATCACAACTTTGCTTGATCCAATTGTTATCTGGTCGACTTAAGCGGACATGCATGATCTCTGGTTTCAATAGTTGTATATTCTTCACACGATTTTCATTCTTGATCTCCTTCACAAGATGCATGATTGTTTCACGTGGGTTATTAGGCTGTTGAAAGCCTTCTTAAAAAATTGCTTTGTTCCTCCATTTCCATAGGTATTAACACGATATTATAAAGATGGACTGTCACTGAGCTCTCTAATACTCTGCAATATTCGCTCTAAGATTATAAGATATCCAATCTCTACCAAAAAAAGAGTAAAAATTAGTAGATTTGTTGGTAGGAACAAGTCTAATCCATACTTGTGTCGCTTATGGACAATCCTTCAACACATGAATCAAAGATTCTTCAGTGCCCGTACAACAGTTTCACTCAACAGAGATTATTAGGTTCCATTTGTGTCATGTATGGATTGTTAAAAGTCTTTCATGTGACATAAGCCAAATGAAAGTCTGATGCAATAGGGACCTTTCCACTTTTAGATCATGGTCCCACTTCCCTCCCCTGTTTACAACATCTTTAACGGTCAAAGTAGTATCTAAAATTAAATCAGTTTGCGACAAATTGATGAAAAGAGGTTGCTCCGTTGGGATCCAACAATCAATCAAAAATTGATCTTCCTTCCATCCCCAAGTTTCCAAGTAATATTATGTTGAAATTTGTCCGAAATCTTCGCCAGAGATCTCCAAAACGGAGAATCATTCAACTTGCAAATCATATTCTCCAACAAGTTTGGATTTCTGTCATACATATTCAAGAGAACCTGACACCATAAGTCACTAGAATTGTTTAATAAATTCCAAATTATTTTAAAAACAAAAGCATAATTCATTAACTGAGTTCGTTTGATGCCTAGACCACCATTCTCCTTAGGTATACATGTACGTAATTGCTTATTTTACCTCAATTAACTAGAGAACTACATGTTTTGTTAATAACAAAAAAGTTTGCACCTTTCTGTTGTATTGTGTTGTTTCATTCACAAAACAACAAAATACGTAGCTCTCTAGTTTAGGGTATTGTGTTCTTCTTATTAATGTAGGTTTAGGGTATTGTGTTCTTCTTATTGATGTAGGTAATTGCTTATTTTACCTCAATAAACAAAAAGCTTGATCACCGTATTGATTTCATTTAGTGACTTAAGTGTTAGATGCATGTTGCTTATATAATATTGTGGGAGTTGCTATAAATCAATCTTGTATGTAAGACTTTCAAATTAATTTAGACGTTAAGTGTGTCTTGCAACTATATTTTGATTATAAGTTATAGTTTCCAAATACCTAATGCTTGTAGAATCACACACTTTAGTCTATTTTTCACATATGGTAGCAAACCAATATGGTTATCTTTTCTTTATTTTTAATAAAGAGGATGAATGCAATGATTATTTTTTTATTGTTGTTTTATATTATTGCATTAGTTATCATGCTTAAGCCAATAAGTTTTATATATATATATATGGTCATATCAAGTGAGAGGAAATGTTATAATGAGAGGATTAAATCTAGACGATACAAGTATATTGGATTGTTATAATTGAAAGTAGCTTAAGTGGCAGATGACCAGTTAAAAAAGTCATATGATTTTTTATTTTAATATTGATCATTCATAATATTATCAATGGTTGAGATCTACTTCTCCCATCTCTCATTATAACAAATTCTCTCATTTGATATGTTATTTATATATATTATGTTCAGAAGAATTTATACTCTAGATTTAACTACGATATGAAAGTGTAAAAATGCTTCTTTTCACTATGATATGAAGGCGACTGATATCATTGAGTTGTTGTATGTGTTTATATTCTTAATTCTTACAGGTATGAATTAGTTTAAATATTACTTTGTTTGTCTGACTTAAGTGAAACTTGTTGAGTAATTAGTGACATAATTTAAACTTTATTTTTTAAAAGTAAACAGGTAAGACATTGTTTTAAAAGTTAGCTGAATTTATATGCTATATTTTATCTGCATATTATAGTGAGTAACTACGGTATTATTTTTTTTGTAATTAAAATGTTAAATGTGATTTGTGCTTAACTAATTTATTGTACCGTGTTAATTTATCATGCTAGGCTAATTGGTTTTTGACATGATGTGCTTTATTGAGTTGTGAGTGCCTTAAATATTTTGAGTATTTCTTTAGGGACTAAATTAAAATCTTGAAAAAAGGAAAATTAGATATTAGTTTATTTATCATTTACCACAAATTTTGAGGACGAAACTTTTTTAACGAGGAAAGAATTATAACACAACAAATTTTATAATAAACTTTTCAATTAATTAAACAAAAACTTTAAAAGAATTAATTTGATATTAAAATAATTTTAGAATATATGTTGATAAATATTGTGATTAATTTTTTCTATATGTGTGCTAGCTATGGTATGATAATTTTATACATTTTGATTTAGTGGTTAAAATAAATTGTTAATATTACAATTATTTATTTATTTATTTTTGTGAAAACATTAGTAATTTAATATAAATATTTTGGAGGATGATATTTTAGTTATGAATGAGTAGAACAAGCGAAATTTTTTTTTTTTTGGAAGGGGTTAGAAATAGAAAATAAAAATAGACTTTTGTTCACACTACCTTTTGCACCTTTCATTTTTGTTTATTTCTACTTT
>JBBPBQ010020323.1:31174116-31219220 GCA_037974755.1 Cicer yamashitae
TTATATAAGAAAATTAAGGAGAAATCACATGATAAATATTTTTTTCTTCAAAATACCTTTTATTTATTTATTTATTTATTGTTAATTTAAATTTTTAAACTATTCATATCTAGAAATCTTTTAAAATTTTAATTAGATAATAAAATTATGGTGACAATAACAAATAAAAACTTTTCATTAAAATACCTTTCAATCATACATTATATAAATTATTTATTTATTCATTCATCTATTTATTGATAATTTAAAATACTAAACTTTCTATTTTCAAAAGTCTTTTAAAATTGACGATAAAGAAAATAATTTTCTTTAAAATATCACTTAATTATATATTGTTAGAAAGTAAAGAAATATGTCTTACTTTTTAAAATGAGTAATTTTGCAATGCCAATACGAATTTTTGGCATGAGATTTTGTTGGATAAATTCATGTTTAATCTATGAGTCGAAGAGTTTGATCGAAATAATTGACACACTATTTCTAATTTTAACTATTTGATACACTTTTCAAATATTATTATTAAACAAACTGCTTCTCGGCATGAATACTAATATATTAATATACTAATATACTAATATATACATATATGTGTGATCTTGTGGTCCTAAACGAACACGTGAAAGCTGTGAAACTAAAAAAAGAAATAAAAAAAAAAAAAAAAAAAAAAAAAAAAAGCAAAATACATAGATTCAGTTTACAATAGATTCATATTTAGTGCGTGAAAATATCTGCAACCAATCTTGCATGCGACCATTGTAAATAAACTTTTATTGTCGTGCTTTTCCCGTGCTATATTGTTTCCACGAATTACTTGCTAAAATCAATAATTTATTAAACTATAAAAAAAAAAGTTGATATAATCAAATTAAATATCACAATTAATACCTCCACGAAATGATAGTTCTTAACGAATACAATAACAATCATACAATGATCTGACATAAATGTTGGTTGTAGACTTCTGAGTGAAAAAAATGTTTGCAATTAGTTAAGTGATAATGAGACGAAAACTAAGTTAAACTTCGAAGCAATCACGTGTCCCATTTCTTGAAGTGTCATCCAATTATCCATAGTTGCAACTTGTTCAACATATACACTTTGTATAAGTTTTTGAACAAAAATTTCTCCATCAAATATTCTCTCGTAAAGAGACATGAACTCTTGAAGCTCTACTACACACTATTGACGAATGAATGCCCAAAAGTTCTCACTCATTCCAAGCAAACCTACAACTGCACGATATCCACAACTACCATCATCGCCAACGTCAATAATGTCATCTATGAATTTATGAATTTCAACCGACAACCAATCGTTGAAGGGAAAAACTCTAGGTTGTTGAACCTTGTTGACTGATGGTCGAGGTGTGAGCTTTTTAATTGATTATCGAGGTTGATGTACTTTACTAGATGTTATAGTGCTACATGCATTTGTGCCACTGCATCGAACACTTGCATCCACATACTTCTACCAAGATGGATTACGCTTGGTTGATTTATCTCTTTTTTATACCTTACTTTTGCCTTTTTTTTGGTGCACCATTTGTTTTAACTTTATCAACAGGTGGACACATCAGCGTAGTGGATGGATACGCGATCTTTCGTAATTTACCTTTAAGTGCAATTTTGTCAGGTACATCAAGTTCATAAAACTTTTTCACTAAGACATCTATTTCATGTTTCACATATAACTCTAAAGGTTTACCCGATCCATCATCATGAAAAATTAATTTACTCCACCAAACATGAATAACGTCTAACGGAATGGAATATGGGATCATACTATATATACTTGGCTATTTGACATGCACAAGGTAGACCATGTGTTGTCCTAATAGTGCAACAACATTCATCCTTATCAATACCTATTACTTCACGGGATCATACTCTGCTGCAATGTGATCTATTGCATTTTTAGACACAACACTGCGCAAATAGGCGTACAATCTGTTACTATGTCGATGCACCTTTTGAATGATGTTCTTTTCAAATGATGCTATTATCTCACTATGTTGTAATACAATCATGCTAGAAATAGTTTCTCAAACACTGCATATATCGCCCACACTGTCTTGTAATATCCTTTTCAAACTCCAATGCGCTGACTCAACCCTTTATGTTGCCGTGTTCCCAAAATGCATAACTCTATTTGTCCACGCCTCAACAAATATTTCCTTGTGAGGAATTAACCACTGCTCGTGTACATAATCATAAAAAATAGAATAACTACTACAAATTACTTCAAACATAGCCAACTTCATGTAATACTGAGCCTCATCATAACGGTAAACAAGAGCCTCCCATGCCTTCATTATGTGCACCTGCTTCTTTTTTGGAAACACGGTCATCTTGCACTTGGCTTTGACATTCTTACATACATGAAAGAAACATAATAAATTGACTACTTTTGGATAAACATATTGAACTGCGTTCATCAAAGCAAGGTCTCTATCACTAAAGATGCCTTGAACTTCACCACTTGTAATATGTTCTTTCAACATTTACAGTGCCCATGTGAAGTTATCAACACACTCAAACTGTAGATATGAAAATCCCATGCAATATGTCATTTCAGTAGAAGTAACACCAATAATCTCAAGTAATGATGGCATTCGATACCTACAAGTCTTGTATGTGTTATCCATAATCAATACTATGTGAAAATTATTTACAAGAGTGATATCATCTAGATGAGCCCAAAATATGTCCCTCAAATTATCTGAACCTTCTACCTTCCTATATCGATACACGTATTTATCGCATTCCATCAATGTCATTAGATGTTGCATTTCTGTTCTATTACCTCTAAGTGATGAACAATATGCTTGACGTGCATTGTAAACTTGTTTGATTGTCGTTAAAATTTTAACATTATGATCCTTTAATGTCATCAATATGTTTCTTGGTTTGATCATGTTATTTGTCATATCACCAAGTACAACTTTCTCTTCATGAGACAATCGGCCTAAGAAAGAATGACCAATCAGTTTTTTGGCCAATTCGTGGTTTTGGAGACCACATGCTACATGCAGATACCATTCCTCACCAACACTTGATGGTGTTCCTCTCAATCTAAATGGACATTCACATTTTTTAGTCCAAGTACTCCTAATAGGTTTAGGATTCTTCCAAGGTCTATATTTGCCGCTTCTTTCACAACCAAGAATTAATTTTGTCTTTGTTCTTGGTTGTGCTGTCGCAGTTTCAAATCTAAAAATGACAACAACAATTCCATTTTCCCTTCCAAAATTTCTAGCATATCTCAATTAATCATCACGCGTATCAAACATCATGCCAGTGGTAAACACATCAGTCAAATCCACCATAACAGGTTCAACACTGTCATTCATAGCGTCGTCAATTTCAGATTCAACACCATCATTCATTGCATGAAAATCAGGTTCCAAACCATTGTACATTTTGTCAAAATCACGTTCCAAACCATCATACATTTCGTCACTATTACTTCCCCCTTGGTCCATTTATCTACATCATAAAAGAACATATAAAAAATTCAGAAATATCTGAACTGAACCGAGATGGCGAACATTTATGTGAATTGAATTCACGAACGCCTACATGAACTCAATTCACGTAAACTTATGTAAACCCAATTCTTGTGTACCTACGTGAACTCAACTCACGTACGCCTCATTTATTTAACTAAGATCACGTATATGTGAACTAAATTCACGTACGTTTACGTGAATTGAGTTTAAGTAAGTGGACGTGAATTGAGTTCACGTAGGAGTTCGTCAATTCAGTTCACGTATTGCCTGTGAATTCTTAAACTCCATTGAATACGCGTACGCGAACGGAGTTCATGTATAATCCCCAGGCTTTGAAATATTTACAACTTATGTGAACCGAGTTCACGTAAAATCCCCATATTTTGAAATATTTACAATGTCCGTGAATTGAGTTCACGTAAAATCCTCAGATTTTGGAATAAAAGAACTCAAACGCAAATCAATAAACATACCTTGTTGGGTGACTTTAACCACAATATGAAGAGGAAACTTATGAAGTGTAAGTTATGAGTAAGTGATATGAGTTTTGAATGATTATGAGATCATAGGTAAGTTATGGATGAGTTGTGATATTTGAGTTATGAGGTTATGAACGGTAATGAAGATAAGGTTAAAAATGTTATAAATAAGCAAGAACATTTTAGATATTTTGTTTTTATAAAAAATTGAGATGTGTGAGTAGCAAAAATGGGGGTATAGGTAGCAAAATTAAAAAAAATTTATTTTGAAGAATTATAATTATTATTTTTTGACAAAAGATGTATATAGATATAAAACATAATTATGTTTTATTGACAGATATATTTCTATTCTTTCATAAAAAAATAATTTATTTCTATTCTTTCATAAAAAAAGAAATCTTATCACGTTTCCACCGCCTAATATTTACAAAAAAGGCGTCAACTGTTTCTTTTTATTTGCATCATCACCGTTAAATTTCCACCATCCACGTTATCTCAGCCGTCTATCCCGACCTTGCCTTCTATATATACTTTTCTCTCAAACAATAGTAAACGGGTTCTATTGTTTGTTCTTGTTTTGTGTTCTACTCGTTTGCGATGATTTCGATTTCTTGATTTCGATTTCTTCTAGCCCTAGTTCTTAATGGCTCGATTTCAGGGTTTTCTATTAAAGGAGATTCTTATGGATTTGCGTACTAATATGTTTCTTCTCAGATTGTTGATATCAAGAATTTCACAATTATCTTGACTCCTCTTTTACAAATCGGTTATCAAGAACTATTTATATAATTCTTCATCATTTGATTGATAATCGAGATACGTGTTTATCCGTTTTGCAGCGATCTGAAGTCTGAGTTCAAAGGATTAGAACGGAGAACTCATCCAGATAGACAAATCAAGTTTCTTCAATGAGTCGTTCTTTTATTTTTATTTTTATTTTCTTACTTTGATTGCAAGACATACGAATTACGAATTGAATTGCGAACCTGTTTTTCTGCAGCATGATTTGTCGAAATAATAACGTTCTTCATAGCAAAGAATGGATGCTCGAGTTTTGTTTGGTGATCTCTAGTAAAAAAAAATTCGTTTCAATCTTTCTTTTTAGATTCTGAGAGCATGTTTTCTTTAAGTAAATTATTTTCGTTTAAATATTTCTGTTTTCATTCTTGATTTTGTTCGTCTTCGGTGTTGCAGGAGGTAAACTGTCAACACATGATTCCTTCTTGGTTCTATCTTCTTCTTGTTTGATCTTGATGTTTTGTATTCTTATTCTCTTATCCCTTATCATATAGGTTCTTGATTTTGTTCTTGCTGGTTTCTTTCATTGAGTTTGTTGTTCTTATTTGCATGATCTGCTGCTATTTTTGAGTTGGTTGGGAGTTCTGATGTGAGTTTTCTGTTTTCAGACGTTTTGCAGAACATGGTCATCATACATCACCCCTGGTTGAATTTACTGAATTTAATTCCTTCATTGAATTGTGTTATTTTCCTATTATGGGTTTGAATGTTTTGATCTCCATACATGTGAATTGAAACACGAACCCGTTTTCTGCAGTGTAGGGTGTTTTGAAGTAAAATAACTTTTTGTGTAGTATCAAGCCTCATGTTTACTTTTATACACTCTTCTTGGATTGTGAATTATTTTCATTTCATCTGTCGAGTTTTTATTGCTAGTGTTCTTGATTTACACCTTTATGATTTCCACTTGTGAAAGTTTTGGCTTGGGGTTGGTGGATTTGGAGAGACTGGGACAGTTTGGTGAGCCTATCTAATTGGCGACTTGGTTTGGAGAATTATGTTATTTGTCACCAACTATTTGTCACAGCGTAATCTTTTCTGTTTATGTATCATCTGATACTCACAAGGTAAGCGTTACATGGGTATGTTGTACCACAGAAGTCTCTTGTTTTCAATTTGGTGATCGCTACTCAGAAGTTTGCTTCTGACTTTTGTAGTCTAGTCATTTCAATTTGGAATATAATAAACTTTTGAGTATATGAATTTGTTCTGGAGTAGCATACAAGATTCTGGAATAACTCTTTGCCCTTTCTAAGATGAGGGATTTTGGACAACTTGGTTACGTCATATGTGCTGCTTGTTCTGATTATCTGTTTGCTGGGAACGACTTTGTTGGGAGAGGTTTGTGTTATCGTCTTTTACTCATTTGTTGTTTTTGTGGTTATTTGTGATTTACGATGATACTCCTAAAAAGATATCCTCTTTGTTACAGTGGCCCAAGGACTCATCTGTAGTAGGAAGAATCCAAAATTGTGTCATTTCATATGGAGTACATGATCTTGCAAGTTGGATGGAAATTTGCTCCAATGATTCATAATCTCTTGCAGGCTGTGTCTTATACTTTTAGCTGTTGCAGGCTGTGTCTTATACTTTTAGCTGTTGCTAGGTTTTAATTCGGCCATCTCTACTAAGAATCTTCACATTTCATTATTTGTTTGATACTCAGCTTAACTTTTGTCAGTTCCTTTGAGTTTTCTGTGTGGAAGTTACAGGGAGATAGCCTATGATTGTTAGTTTGCTGTGGAACTCGTGGCAGGAAGAGGTTCAGTTCTCACACACCCTTAGGATAAAAACAGTCATTTTGTACTTACATATCTAATATCTTATTGTTTTGGGATATTTGTCCGTTGATGGAGTGCCCTGTTGGTTTTGGATTTTTTGTGTTGCTGTTTCAGCAAGATTCTAGAGTATTGAAGCATACAAGATTCTAGAGTGTACCTTTTCCCTCACCAAGGATGTGGAATTAGGGACAACTTGGTTTGGCATTTTTTTGTTCTGTTGATTTATAACACTTCCTTTGTTATATTTTTTTTTTATATTTTCTTGTAAATTGTGATACTTAGGAGTAAGGGTAAGAATAATATTATTATCTCTAGTTGTACATGAATTCCTTCTGGTATAGGAGTAAAGTCTATTTTTGCATTGGAGCACTGGAATCTACAATTGGTACATGCACTCCTTCTGGTATAGGGGTAAAGCCTAATTTTGCATAGGAGCTCTGGAATCTACAATTGGTTGTGTCCTATATTCTCACGATTGTCGTTCTTTCATTTGGTGATCTCTACTTTGACTATGTAATTTTCATGTTTCTTTGTCCTTTGAAGACTTGTTTGCTCGATCTTTTGAGAGCTATGTGTGGGTGTCACAGGGGGATGTAGACAGTGAAAGCCATGGCATCAAGGACGTCATTTTGCTATGGAGAGAGCCAATGAATGTACCATGGGATGTGGAAGCTGTTGTAGACATTATCAAGGACATGCCTTTGGATTTTATGGGTCATTTTTCTCCTCGAATGTTTATTCTGGAATTCTAGAATGGGGTATCGAATGATATTGTAATGTAGCAATGTTGATTTTTGTGTTTTTTACTGAGAGTTGTAAGAGAGGTTCTGAAGTGCATGTACATCTTTTTCAAGGATAATTTAAATATGCATTTATCTGTTTTGCAGCGAGTTGAAGTTTAGATATCTAGAACGTTGAGACTTATTGGATTGATAAGAAAGGAAAGACCTAGATAAATCAAAATTTTTCACCGATTCATATTTCTTCAGTGAGTCATTATTATTGTTATTTGCGGACTTTGATCGCAAAACATACAAATGAATTGTGAACCTATTTTTCTGCAGCGTGGTTTGTCAAAATGATAACATTTTTCGAAGCAAGCCTTGAGATTTGATTGGGTGATCTCTAGTATTATCTTTTTGTTTTAGTATTTTCTTATGGATTCTGAGAGCATTTATTTCTAATTGTTATTCCCCTTTTGATTTTGCAGTGGAGGTAATATGTGAAACACACAATTCCTTCTGGTTCTATCTTACTGGTTGATATTTTCTATTCTCACTCTTTTCTCCTTGGTTATTTTGGTTCCACATTGAGGTTTTATTTGGAGTTTGCTCTTCTTATTTTAATTATATCTGCGGCTATTATTGACTTGTTAGAACTTTGTTTGTTTGCTCTTCTAATTTTTCTTTTACGTCAATGTCAATTGTGATATATAAGAATAATCAAGGTATGCTCTTAAAAAGGAAAACATTTGTGATTCTTAATGGATAAGATGGAGAACTGCTCCAGATTTAATAATCAAATTTCTTCAATTAGTCGTTCTTCATTTTTTAATTTAAGGCTTTGATCAGAAGAAAAAAGAATATAATTGTGAGCATGGTTTTCTGCAGCGTGATTTGTCAAACTAATAATGTTCTACACGGAGTGTGCCTTGATGTTTGGTAATCTCTAGTAAATTCTTTTCGTTTTCAATAATTCTCTATCAATCAATTCTAAAAGCGTATTTTGGTTGATTTGTTATTTCCTTTTTGGTGTTGCAGGATAGTTAATTTATGAATATGTTATTCCTTTTGATTTTATGCTTTTGTATGATCTTTCATGTATTGTATTTTGATTATTTTCTGTTTTCTTGATTCTGATTTTTGATTTGGCCCTGGCTTTCATTGCCGTACATATGAACTTTGTTTTTGCAGTATTGTTTCGACACATTAACGTTCCGTGTTGAGTACCAAGCCTCAGTTTTAATTAGGTACCCTCTACTATTATTATAAATCATGTCCATTTGATTTCTTCTTTGTCAATTCCTATCGACCAAACCACTTTTCTCGATTTACTCTTTTATGATTTCCATTGTGTAAGGTAAGTCTATTGGTGTGTGGTAAGAGTTGGTGGTTATAATTGAAAAGTTGAGCCTTAGGGGTTTTCTTAGTTCTTATCATTAATACTTCTTTTTTCTTACAAATGTTTGTTCTACATTTGGGTTTTTGATCTGTATTCTTACAGTGCAAACGATTACATGATTCCGGAAAAATTTGTTCCTTCGATTCATCGTCTTTTGCAGGCTGTGTTGTATACTTTCTACTGCTGCCAGACTTCATATTTGGTCAGCTCTACTAAAAATCTTCACATTTGTTTGATACTCAACATATACTTTTGTCAGTTCCTTCTTGGTTCTATCTTCCTCTTCTTTGATCTTGATGTTTTGTATTCTTGGTTCTTGATTTTGTTCTTGCCAGTTTCTTTCATTGAGTTTGTTGTTCTTATTTGCATGAAAAGTGTTAAATGGGTATCGGTGACAATGGGGAAATTTAATTTTTGTCGTGTCACATTGAGCACCAATCTACAATTTGCTGTGGCATATATTCTCGATGTTAAATTTTGTGATCTCTGCTCTTACTATGAATTCTTCACATCTTTCTGTCTTTGTTTGATCTAGTTTTCTTGATTCTTGAGTTCCTTCTAAAAGTGATAAGGAAATGGACTACGAAATCTATGGCGTTAGTATCAAGTTCAATCGGAGATAACTTTTAAATAGGACGTCAAGGCCTTTGGCAGATATTATCAAGGATGGGAAGCATTTAGGATAGAACGTGTCATTTTTTTGTACATGTAATTTTATTTACCAGATTCCATTAACTAACTATTTTCTGAAATAATTGATTAGCCGAGCTTGGTTCCACTTTATTTGAATTATTGACATGCCAAATAATTCATAGTCGTATTTGGTATATGCTGACATTTCGTTATTCGAATAACCAGTCTTGAGAAGTCTAAATACTCAAATTGCGCAGCCATTAGTTGAAGGCAATCTAGTTACGGAAATGACCAATTCCAGGTAATGTATTACCTGGTATATTTTAAAATTTGTATTTGTTAAATCTTGTCATTTCTTTATTGGAATAACCAGTCTCTAGAGGTTTAAACGTCCAAATTGCGAAGCTATTAGGTGAAGGGATATTGATTTTAGAGTATATTTCTTAGCTTTGGGGCCAACTGTGCTTTACTTTATTAAATCCTATTTCGTTATCAAGATTTCCGTTACAATTTATTTTAAATTTAATTAATTTACATCAAAAAGATTATGAACCAATTTTTATGCAGTCTTGTAGTGTCTATCAAAGTTCTTCAAAGCAGGATGTCTTGAGATTTGGTTTGCTTATCTCAAATGAAATATTTTCCATTCAATTGTTATCTGGATTTTCAATGGTTTCTTGTTTTTTTATATTTTTTTGCTTGTGTTGCAGGAGGGTTTTTTTGAACACGTGATTCTTTTTGGTTCTATCTTTTTCTTGTTTTTATGTCATGTTCTTGATTTTCTAATGAAGTTGTTTTCCTTTATTCTGTTCTTAATTAATTAATTCAATAAATTAGTAACATATTTGTCTTACCAATTCCATTAACTACTTTCTGAAATAACTTGTAAGTCGAGCTCTTGATTTCACTTTATTTGAATCATTGGCATGCCAAATAACTCAAAGTGGTATTTGTTATATGCTGTCATGTTGTTTCAGGAATGACTAGTCTTGCGAGGTCTATATACTCAAATATCGCAGCCATTAGTTGAAGACAATCTAGTTACAAAAATGACCAATTCCAAGCAATGTATTGTCTGGTATGTTTTCAAAGTTGTATTTGTCAAATCTTGTCATTTCTTTATTAGAATAACCAGTTTTGAGAGGTCTAAATATCTAAATTGCGAAGCTATTAGGTGAAGGGATATCGATTTTGGAGTATATTCTTAGCTTTGGTGATAACTGTGTTGTACTTGCTTTTACTGTTGTCAAGAATATGAATGTCTTCAACACTGATATCATCTTTCTTCATCACGGTTTCCATTTAAAGATTTTTTCGTTACAATTTTCATTTAATTAATTTCTTCAAAAAGATTATGAACCCATTTTTCTGCAGTCTTGTAGTGTCTAACAAAGTTTTTCAAAGCATGTTGCCTTGAGATTTGGTTTGCTTATCTTTAATGAACTTCAATTTTTATTTAGATTTTTAGTGATTTCTTGTTTTTTATTTTTATTTTTTGCTTGTGTTGTTGGAGGAATTTTTTGAATACATGATTCCTACTATTTCTATGTTCCACTTGTTTGTTTTTCATGTTCTTGATTTCTTAATGAAGTCGTTTTCCATTCTTCTGTTTTTAATGAATTAATTCTATAAATTAAAAACACATTTGTCTTACCAAATTCCACAAATTATTTCATGAAATAACAGGTAAGCCGAGCTCTTGGTTCCAATTTATTTGAATTATTGACATGTCAAATAACTCAAAGTTGTATTTGTTATACGTTGTCATTTCTTTACTTTATTGTCATAACCAGTCGTGACAGGTCTAAATATTCAAATTGCGCAGCCATTCGTTGAAGGCATAGTTACGGAAATGACCAATTCCAAGTAATGTATTACCTCTTGTCATTTCTTTATTGGAAAAATCAGGCCTGAGAGGTTTGAATATCCAAATTGCAAAGCAATTAGGTGATCGAATTTGGAGTATACTTCTTAGCTTTCGGGATAACTGTGCTTTACTTTATTTTATTGTTGCCAAGAAAATGAATGTCTTCAATACTAAAATCTTCTATCTTAATTATGGTTTCCATTTAAAGATTTTTCCGTTACAATTTATATTTAATTAAGTTTGATCAAAAAGATTCGGAATCCAATTTTCTGCAATATTGTAGTGTTTAACAAAGTTCTTTTATTTTGGTTCTATTTTTCTCTTGTTTGTTTTTCATGTTCTTGATTTTCTAATGAAGTTGTTTTCCTTTCTTTTGTTCTTAATTAATTAATTCCAAAAATTAGGAACATATTTGTCTCACCAAATTCGATTAACTGTTTTCTGAAATAACTGGTAAGCTGAGCTCTTGGTTCCACTTTTATTTAAATTATTGACATGCCATATAACTCAAAGTTGTATTTGTTATATATACTGTCTTTTCATTACCGCAATAACCAGTCTTGAAAGGTCTAAATATTCAAATTGCAAAGTCATTGGTTGAAGGCAGTCTAGTTACGAAAATGACCAATTCCAAGTAATGTATTGCATGGTATGTTTTCAGAGTTGTATTTGTTAAATCTTGTCATTTCTTTATTGGTTTATCCGGTCCTAAGAGGTCTAAATTTCCAAATTGTGAAATTATTAGGTGAAGGGATATTGATTTTGGAGTATACTTCTCCGCATTGGGGGACAACTGTGCTTTACTTTCTTTTACCATTGCCAAGAATATTAATGTCTACAACACCGAGATCCTCTTTCTTCATCACGGTTTCCATTTAAAGTTTTTTCCCTTAAAATTTATTTATATTTAATTAATTTTCATTTAAAAGATTATGAATCCATTTTTCTGCAGTCTTGTAGTGTCAAACAAAATTCTTCAAAGCAAGATGGCTTGAGATTTGGTTTGTTTATCTCTAATGAAATACTTTCCTTTCAATTTTTACCCAGATTTTCAGTGATTTCTTTTTTTATTTTTTTGCTTGTGTTGTAGGAGGATTTTTTTAACACGCGATTTCTTATGGTTCTATCTCTCTCTTGTTTGTTTTTCCTGTTCTTAATTTCTTAAATTTCCTTTCTTCTGTTCTTAATTAATCAATTCTATAAATTAGAAACACATTTGTCTTATCAAAATCCATTAACTATTTTCTGAAATAACCGGTAAGTCGAACTTTTGGTTTCACTTTATTTGAATCATTGACATGCCAAATAACTCAAAGTCGTATTTGTTATATGCTGTCATTTTGTTACTGAAATAACCAGTCTTGAGAGATCTAAATATCCAAAGTGCGCAACCATTAGTTGAAGGTTGTCTAGTTACGAAGATGACCAATTTCAAGTAATTTATTGTACGGTATGTTTACAAAGTTTATTTGTTAAATCTCATCATTTCTTTATTGGAATAACCAGTCATGAGGGGTCTAAATATCCAAATTGCGAAGCTATTAGGTGATGGGATATCGATTTTGGAGTATATTTCTTAGCTTTGGGGGACAACTATACTTTACTTCCTTTTACCTCCTCTCTTCTGTACTTACTTCGTAGGAGGAAACGTGGCTCGTCACATCTGCTTCTCTTGTTTGTACTTGTTTTGTGTTCTACTCGTTTGTGACGATTTTGATTTCTACTCGTTTGTGACGATTTTGATTTTTGCTACGATTGCTTGCTTCTTGATAGCTTGATTTCAGGGTTTTCTATTAAAGGAGATCGTTATGGATTTTCGTACTCTGATATGTTTCTTCTCAGATTGTTGATATCAAGAATTTCACAATTCTTTTGACTCCTCTTTTACAAATCGGTTATCAAGAATTATTTATATAATTTTTTGGATATAATTCTTCATCATTTGATTGATAATCGAGATACGGCGTTTATCCGTTTTGCAGCGATCTGAAGTCTGAGTACAAAGGATTAGAACGGAGAACGCATCCAGAGAGACAAATCAAGTTTCTTTGATGAGTCGTTCTTTTATTTTTATTTTTATTTTTATTTTTATTTTCTTGCTCTGATTGCAAGACATACGAATTACGAATTGAATTGCGAACCTGTTTTTCTGCAGCATGACTTGTCGAAATAATAACGTTCTTCATAGCAAAGAATGGATGCTCGAGTTTTGTTTGGTGATCTCTAGTAAAAAAAATTCGTTTCAATCTTTCTTTTTAGATTCTGAGTGCATGTTTTTTTTAAGTAAATTATTTTTGTTTAAATACTTCTGTTTTCATTCTTGATTTTGTTCGTCTTCGGTGTTGCAGGAGAGGTAATTTGTGAACACACGATTCCTTCTTGGTTCTATCTTCCTCTTGTTTGATCTTGATGTTTTTTATTCTTATTCTCTTATCATCTAGGTTCTTGATTTTGTTCTTGCTGGTTTCTTTCATTGAGTTTGTTGTTCTTATTTGCATGATCTGCTACTATTTTCGAGTTCGTTGGGAGTTCTGATGCGGGTTTTCTTTAGACGTTTTGCAAGACATGGTCATCATTCATCACCCCTGATTGAATTTCCTATTAGTATAATATTAATCTTCATTGAATTGTGTTATTTTCCTATTATGGCTTTGAATGTTTTGATCTGTATATATGTGAATTGAAACACGAACCCGTTTTCTGCCGTGTAGGGTGTTTTGAAGTAAAATAACGTTTTGTGTAGTATCAAGCCTCATGTTTACTTTTGTACACTCTTCTTGGATTGTGAATTAATTTCATTTCATCTGTGGAGTTTTTATTGCTAGTGTTCTTGATTTACACCTTTATGATTTCCACTTGTGAAAGTTTCGGGTTGGGGTTGGTGGTTTTGGAGAGACTGGGACAGTTTGGTGAGCCTATCTATTGGCGACTTGGTTTGGAGAATTATATCATTTCTTTACAAGAATAATAAGTCATGAGAGGTCCAAATAATCAATTTGCGCAACCGTTAGTTGAAGGCAGTCTATTTACTGAAATGACCAATTCCAAGTAATGTATAGCCTGAAGTTGTTAGACATGTGAGCTTTGTAATGCTTTGTTCATCGTTGGCTTCATATTTTCTAAATAAATCTAATATTGTCATTCAATCATTTTGCATTACTTTTTGAAGCTTTTATGCAATTTACTGTGTTGAAACAATTAAATTTTTTGTAGTATCAACCCGCGTACACCCATAGAGATAGCTTTTGATTGTAATGTAGGATGTGAAGGCCTTGGCAGGCATTATCTGAGATAAGTGTCATTTTTTTTCGTAAATGTAATATTTCTTGAATAAAATAGTTGTCCTTATATGATGTGGTGTCACGTCATCTGCGAAGTGGAAGGCTGTAGTTATTGCCGATGACCCACATATGCCGCCATTGGGATCTTTAAGTGAAGCACGTGGTGAGGTGGTGGTGGATGCTGGGTAGGATTGGAAGAAGTTCAGGACGGTTGGGTTGTTGGATGAGGCTGTTATGCAGAGGAAGGATCAAGAAGCTATTTTGGAGAAGGTTTGAAGGCTCGAAAGAGAGGTTAGTTAGTTTGGTGTTGATTTGTGCCCTTTTTTTAATAATTTTTTTATCATGTTTCACTTTTCTAGGGTTTGCTTGAAAATGATGGGTTTGTGTTAGGTTTTAAAATTATTATGTTATTTTTTGCCTTTATAGATGATTTATGCTGTTTGTGTTTAGTTATTTTTTCAGTTCTTTTGCAAATTAGGTTATGGGTCTATTAGATGCTTGCAATTTGCATTTGTTAGTTGTTGTTATTATTAATGATTGAATGCATAATGTCAGTCGCTCACTAATGTATTGTATGTTGATATTACTATAATTTTGAAGAATGAACTCTTTAGCATAGATTTGTAAGTTGTTGTAGTAAATTAGTCAGCAACCCTTTGTTAACCTATGATGCATAAGTACGGGTACATGATATGACATTTGAAAAAAATGAGGTACCGGTACAGGATACAACATTTAATAAAAATTAAGGTATGTGCTGAGAGTTTTTTATATTATGTAACTTGAGAGTTTAAAATGTAAAAAAATGTGTACAGTTACAAGAACAAAGAAATCTTTTCCAAATGATAAATTGAAGCTTGAGAAACATTATGCAACGAGATAAGTTGATTCATGTCTTTTTATACTATTGATTGACTATGATTCTGACTGTTGATGTTCATTAATTTCACCTAACCTCGTGATGCAAATTCAAACTCATTAAAAAGCCACTTGTTATACACCCATATTTTGCTTGTGTTGCATGAGGAATTTGTTGAACGTGATTCCTTCCGGTTCTATCTTCCTCTTGTTTGTTCTTCGTGTTCTTGATTTCTTGAACCCAGTAATGAAGTTGTAATCCTTACTTATGTCTTACCATATTTCATTAACTATTTTCTGAAACTAGTAAATCGAACTCTTGGTTCCACTATATTTGAGTCATTGACATGCCGAATAACTCATATATTTTTTAAATGCCAATATTTGTTTACTAGAATAATAAGTCATGAGAGGTCCAAATAATCAATTTGCGCAACCGTTAGTTGAAGGCAGTCTATTTACTGAAATGACCAATTTCAAGGAATGTATTGCCTGAAGTTGTTAGACATGCGAGCTTTGTAATGCTTTGTTCATCGTTGGCTTCATTGGTTCTAAATAAATCTAATATTGTCATTCAATCATTTTGCATTACTTTTTGAAGCTTTTATGCAATTTACTGTGTTGAAACAATTAAATTCTTTGTAGTATCAACCCGTTTACACCCATTGAGATAACTTTTGAATGTAATGTGGGATGTGAAGGCCTTGGCAAACATTATCTGAGATAAGTGTCATTTTTTTTCGTAAATGTAATATTTCTTGAATAAAATAGTTGTCCTTATATGATGTGGTGACATGAGCTCTTGGTTCCACTTTTTTTTAATCATTGACATACCAAATAATTTAAAGTCGTATGTATCACTCTAAGAGGTCTACATATCCAAATTGCGAAGCCATTAAGTGAAGACAGTCTATTACATAAATGATCAATTTCAAGTAATGTATTGTTTGGTATGTTTCCAATATTAATGAAGTCTTAGAAAATATTCAGAAGTTCTTAGAAATGTGAGTTGTGTTATACTTTGTTCATCATTCATCATGCTTCATTGGCAGGTTTAGACGATGTTGTGTAGTCCATTTATCTCTTGCCATTTGCTATGGTAGGTTTTAAATTCAAATGTATGAGAAAGGAGAAGGATTATCAATCTAAAACAAGTGAAAATAAATCAGTGACTAAAAACTACTGTAAAAATTAAAAAACAGAATAGAAACCGTGAAAATTGGTGGTTCTGCCGGTTTGAGAGGTCGAACCACTTTTTTTTGAATCAATTGTTGCTTTCCCATACATTAAATCTGTGAAGAAATGTTGGAGATACGACATAAGGGTGTAGCCTATTTATCTCTTGCATTTACTATAATGTCGTGTGTCACTAACATTTTGGCAATTTATTTTTACTTTCTATTAGTAGTTAGGTTCATAGGAATCTTCACATATTAGGCATCAGTATAAGTTTAGTTAATTTTGTTGTTGTCAATCTCTCTTCACGGTTTTCACAACAAGTTTAAAGTATTTTTTGTTATAATTTATATTTAAATAGTTTTGATTAATAGGATTGTGAATCCATTTTTTGCAGTCTTGTAGTGTCTAGCAAAGTTTTTCAAATTATGGTGCCTTGTCATTTGGTTTATTTATCTCGAATGAGATCTTTTCCGTTCAATACTTACACAGACTTTTAGTGGTTTTTTTGTTTTGTATTTTATTTTTGCTTGTGTTGCATGAGGAATTTGTTGAACGTGATTCTTGTTGGTTCTATCTTCCTCTTGTTTGTTCTTCGTGTTCTTGATTTCTTGAACCCAGTAATCAAGTATTCCTTACTTATGTCTTACCAAATTTCATTAACTATTTTCTTAGACAACTAGTAAATCGAGCTCTTGGTTCCACTTTATTTGAGTCATTGACATGCCAAAAAACTCATATTTTTTAAATGCAATCATTTCTTTACTAGAATAACAAGTCATAGAGGTCCAAATAATCAATTTACGCAACCATTAGTTGAAGGTAGTCTATTTACGGAAATGACCAATTCCAAGTAATGTATTGTCTGAAGTTGTTAGACATGTGAGTTTTGTAATGCTTTGTTAATCGTTGGCTTCATTGGTTCTAAATAAATCTAATATTGTCATTCAATCATTTTGCATTACTTGTTGAGGCTTTTATGAAATTTATTGCGTTGAAACAATTAAATTCTTTGTAGTATCCAACCCGCGTACACCCATAGAGCTAACTTTTGAACGTAATGTGGGATGTGCAGGCCTTGGCAGACATTATAAGAGATAAGTGTCATTTTTTTTGGTAAATGTAATTTTTCTTGAATAAAATAGTTGTCCGCATATATGTGGTGTGCTAATATTGATTTTCGTGTTTATCAGGATTATAACTACTTTAGTATTTATGATTTTGTTGTACATTGTGTAGGATTCGATTTTAGAGTATGCTTCTTAACTTTGGGGACAACTGTTATCTACTTTCTTTTACTGTTGTCAATCTTTCTTCACGGTTTTCACAATAAGTTTAAAGTTTTTTTGTTATAATTTATATTTAAATAGTTTTGATCAACAGGATTGTGAATCCATTTTTCTGCATTCTTGTAGTGTCTGGCAAAGTTCTTCAAAGTATGATGCCTTGACATTTGGTTTGTTTATCTCCATTGAAATCTTTTCCGTTCAATACTTACATAGATTTTCAGCGGTTTTTTTGTTTTGTATTTTATTTTTGCTTGTGTTGCATGAGGATTTTGTTGAACGTGATTCCTTTTGGTTCTATCTTCCTCTTCTTTGTTCTTGATTTCTTGAACCCAGTAATGAAGTTGTATTCCTTACTTTTGTCTTACCAAATTTCATTAACTATTTTCTGAAACAACTAGTAAATCGAGCTCTTGGTTCCACTTTATTTGAGTCATTGACATGCCAAATAACTCATATATTTTTTAAATGCTATCGTTTCTTTACTAGAATAACAAGTCATGTGAGCTCCAAATAATCAATTTGCACAACCATTAGTTGAAGGCAGCCTATTTACGGAAATGACCAACTTCAAGAAATGCATTGTCTAAAGTTGTTAGACATGTGAGTTTTGTAATGCTTTGTTCATCGTTGGCTTCATTGGTTCTAAATAAATCTAATATTGTCATTCAATCATTTTGCATTACTTTTTGAAGCTTATACGCAATTTACTGTGTTGAAACCATTAAATTCTTTGTAGTATCAACCCGCGTATACCTATAAGGATAACTTTTGAATGTAATGTAGGATGTGAAGGCCTTGGCAGACATTATCAGAGATAAGTCTCATTTTTTTTCGTAAATGTATTTTTTTTAAGTAAAATAGTTGTCCTTATATGATGTGGTGTCACGTCGTCTGCGAAGGGGAAGGCTGTAGTTATTGCCGATGACCCGCATCTGCCGCCATTGGGATCTTTAGGTGAAGCAGGTGGTGAGGTGGTGGTGGCTGCAGGGTTGGATTCGGGGTATGTTGAGGATTGGAAGAAGTTCAGGAAGGTTGGGTTGTTGGATGAGGCGGTTATGCAGAGGAAGGATCAAGAAGCTATTTTGGAGAAGGTTTCAAGGTTCAAAAGAGAGGTTAGTAAGTTTGGTGTTGATTTATGCCCTTTTTTTAATAATATTTTATCATGATCCGCTTTTCTAGGGTTTGCTTGAAAATGATGGGTTTGTGTTAGGTTTTAAAATTATTATGTTATTATTGTCCTTTATAGATGATTTATGCTGTTTGAGTTTAGTTATTTTTTCAGTTCTTTTGCAAATTAGGTTATGGGTCTATTAGATGCTTGCAATTTGCATTTGTTAGTTGTTGTTATTATTAATGATTAAAGGCAAAATGTCAGTTGCTCACTAAAGTTTTGTATGTTGATATTAATATAAATTTGAAGCTTGAGAAACATTCTGCAACGAGATAAGTTGATTCATGTCTTTTTATACTATTGATTGACTATGATTCTGACTGTTGATTTTCGTTAATTTCACCTAACCACGTAATGCAAATTCAAACTCATTAAAAAGCCACTTGTTATACACCCATAATTTGCTTGTGTTGCATGAGGAATTTGTTGAACGTGATTCCTTCTGGTTCTATCTTCTTCTTGTTTGTTCTTCGTGTTCTTGATTTCTTGAACCCAGTAATGAAGTTGTATTCCTTACTTATGTCTTACCAAATTTCATTAACTATTTTCTGAAACAACTAGTAAATCGGGCTCTTGGTTCCACTTTATTTGAGTCATTGACATGCCAAATAACTCATATATTTTTTAAATGCTATCATTTCTTTACTAGAATAACAAGTCATGAGAGGTCCAAATAATCAATTTGCGCAACCATTAGTTGAAGGCAGTCTATTTACGGAAATGACCAAGTCCAAGTAATGTATTGCCTGAAGTTGTTAGACATGTGAGTTTTGTAATGCTTTGTTCATCGTTGGCTTCATTGGTTCTAAATAAATCTAATATTGTCATCCAATCATTTTGCATTTCTTTTTGAAGCTTTTATGCAATTTGCTGTGTTGAAACAATTAAATTCTTCGTAGTATCAACCTGCGTACACCTATAGAGATAACTTTTGAATGTAATGTGGGATGTGAAGGCCTTGGCAGACATTATCAGAGATAACTGTCATTTTTTTTCGTAAATGTTATATTTCTTGAATAAAATAGTTGTCCTTATATGATGTGGTGTCACGTCGTCTTGGAAGGGGAAGGCTGTAGTTATTGCCGATGACCCGCATATGCCGCCATTGGGATCTTTAAGTGAAGCAGGTGGTGGCTGCTGGGTAGGATTCGGGGTATGTTGAGGATTGGAAGAAGTTCAGGAAGGTTGGGTTGTTGGATGAGGCGGTTATGCAGAGGAAGGATCAAGAAGCTATTTTGGAGAAGGTTTGAAGGCTCGAAAGAGAGGTTAGTTAGTTTGGTGTTGATTTGTGCCCTTTTTTTAATAATTTTTTTTATCATGATTCACTTTTCTAGGGTTTGCTTGAAAATGATGGGTTTGGGTTAGGTTTTAAAATTATTATGTTATATTTTGCCTTGATAGATGATTTATGTTGTTTGAGTTTAGTTATTTTTTCAGTTCTTTTGCAAATTAGGTTATGGGTCTATTAGATGCTTGCAATTTGCATTTATTAGTTGTTATTATTAATGATTGAATGCATAATGTCAGTTGCTCACTAATGTTTTGTATGTTGATATTACTATAATTTTGAAGAATGAACTCTTTAGCATAGAGTTGTAACTTGTTGTAGTAAATTAGTCAGCAACCCTTTGTTAACCTATGATGCATAAGTACGGGTACATGATATGACATTTGAAAAAAATAAGGTACCGGTACAGCATACAACATTTAATAAAAATTAAGGTATGTGTTTAGAGTTTTTTATATTATGTAACATTAGAGTTTAAAATGTAAAAAAATGTATACGGTTACAAGAACAAAGAAACCTTTTCCAAATGATAAATTGAAGCATGAGAAACATTCTGCAACGAGATAAGTTGATTCATGTCTTTTTATACTATTGATTGACTATGATTCTGACGGTTGATTTTCATTAATTTCACGTAACCTCGTGATGCAAATTCAAACTCATTAAAAAGCCACTTGTTATACACCCATTTTTTGCTTGTGTTGCATGAGAAATTTGTTGAACGTGATTTCTTCTGGTTCTATCTTCCTCTTGTTTGTTCTTCGTGTTCTTGATTTCTTCAACCCAGTAATGAAGTTGTATTCCTTACTTATGTCTTACCAAATTTCATTAACTATTTTCTGAAACAAGTATTAAATCGAGCTCTTGGTTCCACTTTATTTGACTCATTGACATGCCAAATAACTCATATATTTTTTAAATGCTATCATTTCTTTACTAGAATAACAAGTCATGAGTGGTCCAAATAATCAATTTGCGCAACCATTAGTTGAAGGTAGTTTATTTACGGAAATGACCAATTCCAAGTAATGTATTGCCTAAAGTTGTTAGATATGTGAGTTTTGTAATGCTTTGTTCATCGTTGGCTTCATTGGTTCTAAATAAATCTAATATTGTCATTCAATCATTTTGCATTACTTCTTGATGCTTTTATGCAACTTACTGTGTTGAAACAATTAAATTCTTTGTACTATCAACCCGCACACAACAATAGAGATAACTTTTGAATGTAATGTGGGATGTGAAGGCCTTGGCAGACATTATCAGAGATAACTGTCATTTTTTTTCGTAAATGTAATTTTTCTTGAATAAAATAGTTGTCCTTATATGATGTGGTGTCACGTCGTCTGCGAAGGGGAAGGCTGTAGTTATTGCCGATTACCCGCATCTGCCGCCATTGGGATCTTTAAGTGAAGCAGGTGGTGAGGTGGTGGTGGCTGTTGGGTTGGATTCGGGGTATGTTGAGGATTTGAAGAAGTTCAGGAAGGTTGGGTTGTTGGATGAGGCGGTTATGCAGAGGAAGGATCAAGAAGCTATTTTGGAGAAGGTTTGAAGGCTCGAAAGAGAGGTTAGTTAGTTTGGTGTTGATTTGTGCCCTTTTCTTAATAATTTTTTTATCATGATTCGCTTTTCTAGGGATTGCTTGAAAATGATGGGTTTGTGTTAGGTTTTAAAATTATTATGTTATTTTTCGCCTTTATAAATGATTTATGCTGTTTGAGTTTAGTTATTTTTTCAGTTCTTTTGCAAATTAGGTTATGGGTCTATTAGATGCTTGCAATTTGCATTTGTTAGTTGTTGTTATTATTAATGATTGAATGCATAATGTCAGTTGCTCACTGATGTTTTGTATGTTGATATTACTATAATTTTGAAGAATGAACTCTTTAGCATAGAGTTGTAACTTGTAGTAAATTAGTCAGCAACCCTTTGTTAACCTATGATGCATAAGTACGGCTACATGATATGACATTTGAAAAAAATAAGGTACTGGTACAGGATACAACATTTAATAAAAATTAAGGTATGTGATGAGCGTTTTTTATATTATGTAACATGGGAGTTTAAAATGTAAAAAAATGTGTACGATTACAAGAACAAAGAAATATTTTTCAAATGATAAATTGAAGCTTGAGAAACATTCTGCAACGAGATAAGTTGATGCATGTCTTTTTATACTATTGATTGACTATGATTCTGACTGTTGATTTTCATTAATTTCACCTAACCTCGTGATGCAAATTCAAACTCATTAAAAAGCCACTTGTTATACACTAGGTAGTTAATCACCGCGTTTTCCGGCGAGATCCCGCTGTCTTGGTGCGGTACAGTGCCTGACCGCGACGGCGTGGTCCGCAACGGCGTGAAACAAGATCCCAACGAGATTTGGGCGGGATCCCGCTATCCCGGCGTAGTTAATCCCAACGTTTTTCAGCGAGATCCGCTATTATTTCTTCCTTCTTTGTTTGTTTTATTGTTTCTACTTTCACCTAAGAAGAAGAAGAAGTAGAATATGCTAATGAAGATGATGTTTATCTTTGATTGCTATGCTAGAACATGCATTTGAGTTTTAATATTTAGTTATTTTATTATTCTGTGTTAAAGACTTCAATATGCATCATCTTTATTTCCTTGACTTTTGTTGGTATTTCAATGTATGTTTTGACTAAGAGTAAAACTTGTAGATTCTTATTACTAATTATGAATGTTTCAGAGTTTGAGTCATTTGTTAATTTTGCATTAAGTATAGGTTTATATATTATTCATGTTATTTGTTCAAAAAAATAGCAATTATCCCGCCTATCCCGGAACATGCTATCCCGCTATCCCACTTTTGGGATTGGCCGCGACGCACCGCTATCTGGGATTAACTACCTAGGTTATACACCCATAATTCGCTTGTGTTGCATGAGGAATTTGTTGAACGTGATTCCTTCTGGTTCTATCTTCCTCTTGTTTGTTCTTCGTGTTCTTGATTTCTTGAACCCAGTAATGAAGTTGTATTCCTTACTTATGTCTTACCAAATTTCAGTAACTATTTTCTGAAACAACTAGTAAATCGAACTCTTGGTTCCACTTTCTTTGAGTCATTGACATGCCAAACAACTCATATATTTTTTAAATGCTATCATTTCTTTACTAGCATAACAAGTCATGAGAGGTCCAAATAATCAATTTGTGCAACCATTAGTTGAAGGTAGTCTATTTACGGAAATGACCAATTCCAAGTAATGTATTGCCTGAAGTTGTTAGACATGTGAGTTTTGTAATGCTTTGTTCATCGTTGGCTTCATTGGTTCTAAATAAATCTAATATTGTCATTCAATCATTTTGCATTACTCTTTGAGGCTTTTATGCAATGTACTGTGTTGAAACAATTAAATTCTTTGTACTATCAACCTGAGCACACCAATAGAGATAACTTTTGAATGTAATGTGGGATGTGAAGGCCTTGGCAGACATTATCAGAGATAAGTGTCATTTTTTTTCGTAAATGTAATTTTTCTTGAATAAAATAGTTGTCTTTATATGATGTGGTGTGCTAATATTGATTTTCGTGTTGATCAGGATTAGAACTACTTTAGTATTTATGAATCTGCTGTACATTGTGTAGGATTCGATTTTAGAGTATGTTTTTTAACTTTGGGGACGACTGTTGTGTACTTTCTTTAACTGTTGTCAATCTCTCTTCATGGTTTTCACAAAAAAGTTTTTTTGTTATAATTTATATTTAAATAGTTTTGATCAATAGAATTGTGATTCCATTATTCTGCAGTCTTGTAGTGTCTAGCAAAGTTCTTCAAAATATGATGCCTTGACATTTGGTTTGTTTATTTCGAATGAAATCTTTTCCTTTCAATATTTACACAGATTTTCAGTGGTTTTTTTGTTTTGTATTTTATTTTTGCTTGTGTTGCATGAGGAATTTGGTGAACGTGATTCCTTCTATCTTCCTCTCGTTTGTTCTTTGTGTTCTTGATTTCTTGAACCCACTAATGAAGTTGTATTCTTTACTTATGTTTTATCAAATTTCATTAACGATTTTCTAAAACAACTACTGAATCGAGCTCTTGGTTCCACTTTATTTGAGCCATTGACATGCCAAATAGCTCATATTTTTTAAATGCTATCATTTCTTTACTAGAATAACAAGTCATGACAGGTTCAAATAATCAATTTGCGAAACCATTAGTTGAAGACAGTCTATTTATGGAAATGACCAATTCCAAGTAATGTATTGCCTGAAGTTGTTAGACATGTGAGTTTTGTAATACTTTGTTCATCAGTGGCTTCATTGGTTTTAAATAAATCTAATATTGTCATTGAATCATTTTGCATAATTTTTTTGGGCTTTTATGCAATTTACTGTGTTGAAACAATTAAATTCTTCGTAGTATCATGCCTCAATTTAAATCTGGTGACAATTATTGAATGAGTTATTTTTATTTTATTATTTCATGTGAATATGTGTAGTTTAGTGCGTTGTAGTGGTTAATGATTCCTCGATGTTATAACGAATCAAGGGTGCCTAATTGTGTTCCTGATAATTTTTTACTTTAATAAATTAGAATAGCCTTTGTCTTACCATATTGTATTAACTATTTTTTGAAACAACTAGTTAGTCGAACTCTTGGTTCCACTTTTTATTAATCATTGACATGCCAAATAACTCAAAGTCGTATATATCAGTTTGAGAGGTCTACATATCCAAATTGCAAAGCCATTAAGTGAAGACAGTCTATTACATAAATGATCAATTCCAAGTAATGTATTGTTTGGTATGTTTCCAATATTAATGAAGTCCTAGAGAATATTCAGAAGTTCTTAGACATGTGAGTTTTGTTATACTTTGTTCATCATTCATCATGCTTCATTGGCTCTAAATAAATCTAACATTGTCATTGAATCGTTGTACATTACTTTTTTCTAGACATTTTTGTAGTTTACCGTTAACTATATTCTATTTAGTATCAAGCCTCAATTTAAGTTTGATTACAATTACTGAATAAGTTACTTTTTAATCATTATTTCTTGTGAATTTGTGTATTTTAGTTTTGTGTAGCGGCCAAGGATTCCTCTGTATTACGAGGAATCAAGAGTGCTTAATTGTGTTGTCTCATATTGATTAGTAGATGAATGATCATGTTCACTTGGCTTTCAAATAGTTCCTAATGGTTATTTGTTCCAATGATTCATAATCTTTTGCAGGCTGTGTCGTATACTTTTAGTTGTTGCTAGGTTTTAATTCGACTAGCTCTACTAACTATCTTCACATTTCATTATTTGTTTGGTACTCAGCATATACTTTTGTCAGTTCCTTCGAGTTTTCTGTGTGGAAGTTACAGGGGATATAGCCTATGATTGTGTAGTTTGCTGTGAAACCCGTGGCAGGAAGAGGTTCAGTTCTCACATGTCCTTTGATGATCCCTGCTGGTTTTGGATTTTTTGTGTTGCTGTTTCCTACTAATGTTTGTTCTGGATTGTTGTCCTGTGACTGTGTACAATCGAATGTTGAAGTTTTGGTGTCTGTCTGCATAGTTTTTCTCTGGTTTAGCATACAAGATTCTGGAGTAACACCTTCTTTCCCATTACAAGCAATTTCGGACAACTTGGTTAGGCGGTGTATCTTTTGGGGACAACTTGGCTGGAAAGAGATAATATTCTTTTACTGTTTTGTTGTTATTTGTGATTTGTGGTTGGTATACTCCTAAAAAGATATCAGCTTCGTTACAGTGGCCGAAGGATTCGTCTGTAGTAGGAAGAAGCAAAAATTGTGTCATTTCATACAAGAGTACATAATCTTGCAAATTGGATGGAAATTTGTTCCTATGATTCCTTGTCTTTTGCCGGCTGTTTCGTATACGTTCTACTTCTGCTAGACTTCATATTTGGTCAGCTCTACTAACAATCTTCACATTTCATTATTTGTTTGATACTCAACATATACTTTTGTCAGTTCTTTTGAGGTTTCTGTGTGGAAGTTACAGTTGAGATAGCCTATGATTGTGTGGTTTGTTATGGAAACCGTGGCACGAAGAAGTTCAGTTCACATACCCTTCGGATAAAAATGGTCATTTTTTTCTTTACATATCTAATATTTTATTTTTGGATATTTGTCCTTCGATGGAGTGCCCTTCTGGTGTTGGATTGTGTTTCTGTTTCAGCAAGATTCTAGAGTGTTGAAGCATAAAAGATTCTAAAATGTACCTTTGCCCTCCCCGAGGATGTGGAATTCAGGATAGCTTGGTTTGACACTCTTTTGTTCTGTCGATTTGCCATTCCTTTTGTTATATTTTTTTAATATTATTGTCAATTGTGATATATAAGAATAAGAGTAAGGACAAAAATAATAATATCATCCCTCTAGTTGTACAAGAACTTTTGGTGTAGGGGTGAAGTCAAATTTTGTACAGGAGGATTAGAATCTACAATTGGCTGTGTCATATTGTCAAAGTGGTTCTTTCATTTGGTTGTCTCTACTTTTGACTGAATTGATCACGTTTGTCTTTTGATCATCTTGTGTGGGTATCACAAGGAGGGTGTAGCGTGAAAGCCATGGCAGAGATTATCAAAAAGAGAGGCTATGAATGTACCATAGGATGTGAAAGCTGCTGCGTACATTTTAAGGACATGCTTTAAGCCTTTGGATTTAGTGGGTGATTTTTCTCCTTGAATTTATTAATTCTGGATTTAGTATTCATGATACTGCAGTACATTGTGTAGTATATCGATTTTGGAGTATATTTCTTAGTTTTGTGGACAATTGTGCTTTCTTTTATTGTTGTCAAGAATACTTAACACTGAAATCCTCTTTCTTTATCATGGTTTCCACAAGAAGTTTAAAGTTCGTTTTCAGTTATAATTTATATTTAATTTAGGATTCTGAACCCATTTTTTCGCAGTCTTGAAGTGTTTAACAAAGTTCTTCAAAGCATGACACCTTCATATTTGGTTTGCTCTTCTCTATTGAAATCTTTTCCTTTCAATCTACTCAGATTTTCGGTGGCTTTCTTGTTTTTTATTTTATTTTTGCTTGTATTGCAGGAGAAATTTTTTGGACATGTGAGATTCCTTCTGGTTCTATCTTCTTCTTGATTGTTGTTTATGTTCTTGATTTCTTTAACCTAGTAATGAAGTTGTTTTCCTTACTTTTGTTCTTAATTAATTACTTCAATAAATTAGAAACACATTTGTCTTACCAAATTCCGTGAACTATTTTCTTAAACACATTTGTCTGACGAAAGTTCATCAAAGGATTACGCCTTGAGATTTGGTTTTCTTATCTCTATTGAAATTTGTTCCTTTCAATCTTCACTCAGGATTTTAAGAGGCTTTCTTGTTTTTTATTTTATTGTTGCTTGTGTTTTAGGAGGAATATTTTGAACACGTGATTTCTTTTGGTTCTGTCTTCCTCTTGTTTGTTCTTCTTGTTCTTGATTTCTTTGAACACATTTGGCTTACCAAATTCTGTTAACTTTTTCCTGAAACAACTTGTATTAGGTTAAGGCAGTCTAGTTATGGAAATGATCAATCCCAAGTGATGTATTTTCTGGAGAGTTCTTAAACATGTGAGTTTTGTTGTACTTCGTTCAATGTCCATCATGGGCTCTAAATAAATTGTGTAATTGAATCGTTCAGCATTACTTTTTTGGGATTTTATGTAGTTTACTCTGTTGAAACTATTACTCTGTAGTATCAAGCCTCAATTTAAATTTGATGACAATTATTGAATTATAAGCTATTTTTAATTCATTATTTCTTGTTAATTTGTGTAATTTAGTTTTGCGTTGTAGCCCAATGATTCCTTTATATTATAAGGAAACGTGGATGTCTAACTTTGTTGTCTCATATTGAGTAGAAGATCTTGCAAATTGTGTGGAACATCCTTTGCAATGAACCATCATGTTCCTACTCATATGAGGCTTAAATTATTGCAATTTTTTTTTTATACTCGACGTCTATTGATATAATTTTTTTTTTATACTCACCGTTCAATTCAACCTTAGGAAAAAATGAATCACGTTTTTACTTACATATGTAGTACCCTGTTGATCCTTTGATATAATTTTGTTTAACTATTTTCTTGTCATTTGTGTGACATACAGGGGAAGCTTATATTTAGTATCATTTCACATGGTGGACTAAAATCTTAAATTAGTTGCTATATATGTTTTCATGATGTTATGGTTTTTATTTGAAAATCTCTACTCTGACTATGCATTCATAACATATCGATCTTTTCTATCTAGTTTTCTGAATTCCTTTGAATTCCATGTGAAGTTGTAGTAGAAATTATAAAGGACAATATAACAGAACAAGGACATATGGTTTGTGTTCAAGGGGAGATAATCAATGAATGTTTTGTTGCCAAGAATATGAATGTCTTTAATATTGGAATCCTCTTTCTTCATCACGGTTTCCACAAGAAGTTTACAGTTTGTTTTGTTATAATTTATATTTAATTAGTTTTGATCAAAAGGGTTAACTATTTTTACGTTGTTTTTCTTCAAACCATGATGTCTTGAGATTTGGTTTTCTTATCTTTTCCTTTCAGTCTATTCAGATTTTTAGTGGCTTTCTTGCTTTTTATTTTATTTTTGCTTTTGTTGCAGGAGAAATTTTTTGAACAAGTGATTACTTTTGGTTTTATCTTCCTGTTGTTTGTTTTTCATGTTCTTGATTTCTTGAACACATTTCATGTTCTTGATTCATGCAGGAGAAATTTTTTGAACACGTGATTCCTTTTGGCTTTCTTGATTTTTTGAACATATTTGTCTTATCAAATTCTATTACCTATTTTATGAAACAACTGTTAAGCCGAGCTCTTGGTTTAACTTTTTTTAGTCATTAACATGCCAAATAACTCATAATCGTTATTGTTAAATCTTGTCATTCATTTACTTGAATAATTAGTCTGAGAGGTCTAAATATTCAAATTGCACAGCCATTAGGTGAAGGCAGTCTTTTGCGAATATGACAAATTCCAAGTATTATATTATTCACTATGTTTCCAATATTAAGGAAGTCAAAAAGAAATCAGAAGTTCTTAAGAAGTTTGTACAGTTGATTTAGCTGCTCCTGGGTGAACGGCAATGAATTTGAGGAAAAATGTAACTCTTGATTAAAAGTTGGTTGAAATACACGATCTTTTTCTTTTTTCTTCGCATTAGGAGGCTTCCCATATAGTTTCCAACAAATCTCGCGCGTATACCACAGACGTTTGCAATGGTCACACAATGGCTTCTTATTATCTTGTCTTCCTCAATTGAAATTTCTGATGATTAGTGCTGACCCATCTGTAATTGACTTTCTCATCATCACTTCTTGTCTTGCCTCTTTTCTTATGACTTCTGAAAAAGTTTCACGAATAGATGGTAAAGGGTTTTTTCCAAGGATTCTGCCTTACTTCACCAAGTTCTTTGTTTAGACCTACAAGAAAAATAAAAACACCATCGTTTTCCTGCCTCTTGATGAACTGAACACTTTCTTCTATACACTTCTAGTTATCTTCATAGCACAAATCCAGTTCATGCCATAGGGTCATCAACTCATTGTAGTAGATTGTTACCATGCTTTCAACTTGCTTCAGGCTCCACAATTTCGATTTCAAAACATAAATTTGAGATGAGTTCTGAATATCAAAGTGTATCCTTCACAGTTTTCCATACTTGTTTTGTTGCGGTATAAATATGAATGGTCTCCCAATTCCTGTTTCCATCGAACTAATTAGCCAAGCTATGATTAGCGAGTTTTCAGATTTCCATAACCTGTAAGTAGGATATGTTTCTACAGGTTTCGGAATTGTACCATTTAGATAGCCATTTTTTCCTTTTCCGTCTAAAATGAGTCGCACTGTTTGGGTCCAATTTGTGTAATTTTTCCCATTCAGTTTTTATAAGTTTACTTGTAAGGAATTGCTTTGGCTGTTTCCTCCCATACCAAAACCGCCAGCACATCCGTATCCAATGCCATAGCCGCAGTAATAATTGTTGTAAAACTCTCCAAAGCTCCTCCTGATTGAAAGGAACCATCGTTCCACTGACTGGTACCACCAGAACTGTGACCGACCCATGGCTGCTGTCGCTGTTGCTCGAGGTTCCGGCTGGGCTGATTTCATCACCAGGGCTGCCATCGCTGCCAGTACCCCCTCCTGGACTGCCACCACGGCCCGTTCCATCACAGGCGCTGCCGCCTGGTCCGGTTCCGTCAGCAGGGTCGCCGCCGCAACCAAGGCTTCCATATGTTGTGCCATCAGTTGGATTTCCATCGCATGTAGGGTTACTCACAGAGGAGCCGGTTAGGGCTTGTCGCCAAGATGGGTGGTTCATCCCTTTTGCCTAGATCGAAAACCTAGGGTTCATGATACCATATAGGGTGGAGATTATCTTTATCAGCCATGGAGCATTGGTCTAGATTGGGCTAATTCTTGTATTTCAAAATTTTCTTCGATAATTTTTTAGATGTTTAGATATGTACTGATCATTCCAAATATATATGTTACCATGCTGTGTCTTTCGTAGTTTCTTATACTAATGTTTGAGACTCTGCTGTCCAGACTACTACGTGCGCTCTCAAGAAGAAGGGACTTAATTGCTTTGAGATTGGTTCGTTGGGTGGAAGTTTGATGAGTGTGCAATGAGTTGGGAGTTGGGACATTTGTATCGTATGCGAACCATCATCCCCTTGTGTTTTCTACTGATGCTAGGATTATTTTGATCTCTATTGCATCCACACTTCTTGATTCCTTTGCAAAAGATTAGCCGGTAAGACTATCATCCTCTTTCTTCAATGAGTTATTTATTTATTTATTTTTTTAATTTCTGTGCTTTGATCGCAAGACATACAAATTGAATTATGAACCTGTTTTTCTGCGGTGTGGCGAAGCATATTTTTCTTCTAGTAAATTCTATTGACTTTGAATTATGAACCTGCTTTGATTTTGTGAGCATATTTTCTTGATTTTATTTCATCCTTGTTGCAGGTTCAATTCCTTCTGGTTCTATCTTTCGCTTGTTTGATCTTCTTGTTTTGTATTCTTATTCTTTTCTGGTTGATTATTTTGGTTTTTGCTGGTGTCGATTTGCGGCTATTATTTAGATTTTAACAGATTTCTGTTATTATTTTGATTTTAATTGACTGTTCTTCCAATTCCTCTTTTACGTCAGTTATTTGAATAATATTCTTCGTTTGATCATGTTTAGGTTTAGTATGTTGCAGTAGGCTGGAGTTCTGATGTTTGTAAGGTGTTGCAGAGATGTTCTGGAGTTCTGAAATAATTGATTAGCCGAGGTTGGTTCCACTTTATTTGAATTATTGACATGCCAAATAATTCATAGTCTTATTTGGTATATGCTAACATTTCGTTATTGGAATAATCAGTCTTGAGAGATCTAAATATTCAAATTGCGCAGCTATTAGTTGAAGGCAATCTAGTTATGGAAATGACCAATTCCAGGTAATGTATTACCTGGTATATTTTAAAATTTGTATTTGTTAAATCTTGTCATTTCTTTATTGGAATAACCAGTCTCTAGAGGTTTAAACGTCCAAATTGCGAAGCTATTAGGTGAAGGGATATTGATTTTAGAGTATATTTCTTAGCTTTGGGGCCAACTATGCTTTACGTTATTTTACTGTTGCAAAAAATATGAATGTCTTCAACAGTGAAATCCTATTTCTTTATCAAGATTTTCTTTACAATTTATTTTAAATTTAATTTAGATCAAAAAGATTATGAATCCATTTTTCTGCAGTCTTGTAGTGTCTATCAAAGTTCTTCAAAGCAGGATGTCTTGAGATTTGGTTTGCTTATCCCAAATGAAATATTTTCCTTTCAATTGTTATCTGGATTTTCAATGGTTTCTTGTTTTTTTTATATTTTTTTGCTTGTGTTGCAGGAGGATTTCTTTGAACACGCGATTCTTTTTGGTTCTATCTTTTTCTTGTTTTTATGTCATGTTCTTGATTTTCTAATGAAGTTGTTTTCCTTTATTCTGTTCTTAATTAATTAATTCAATAAATTAGTAACATATTTGTCTTACCAATTCTATTAACTACTTTATGAAATAACTTGTAAGTCGAGCTCTTGATTTCACTTTAATTGAATCATTGGCATGCCAAATAACTCAAAGTCGTATTTGTTATATGCTGTCATGTTGTTTCAGGAATGACTAGTCTTGAGAGGTCTATATACTCAAATATCGCATCCATTAGTTGAAGACAGTCTAGTTACAAAAATGACCAATTCTTAGTAATGTATTGTCTGGTATGTTTTTAAAGTTGTATTTGTCAAATCTTGTCATTTCTTTATTGGAATAACCAATTTTGAGAGGTCTAAATATCTAAATTGCGAAGCTATTAGGTGAAGGGATATCGATTTTGGAGTATATTCTTAGCTTTGGTGATAACTGTGTTGTACTTTCTCTTACTGTTGCCAAGAAGATGAATGTCTTCAACACTGAAATCTTCTTTCTTCATCACGGTTTCCATTTAAAGATTTTTTCATTACAATTTTCATTTAATTAATTTCTTCAAAAAGATTATGAACCCATTTTTCTGCAGTCTTGTAGTGTCTAACAAAGTTTTTCAAAGCATGATGCCTTGAGATTTGGTTTGCTTATCTTTAATGAAATATTTTCCTTTTCAATTTTTATTAAGATTTTTAGTGATTTCTTGTTTTTTATTTTTATTTTTTACTTGTGTTGTAGGAGGAATTTTTTGAATACATGATTCCTACTATTTCTATGTTCCTCTTGTTTGTTTTTCATGTTCTTGATTTCTTAATGAAGTCGTTTTCCATTCTTCTGTTTTTAATTAATTAATTTTATAAATTAAAAACACATTTGTCTTATCAAATTCTACAAATTATTTCATGAAATAACAGGTAAGCCGAGCTCTTGGTTCCAATTTATTTGAATTATTGACATGTCAAATAACTCAAAGTTGTATTTGTTATATGTTGTCATTTCGTTACTTTACTGTCATAACCAGTCGTGAGAGGTCTAAATATTCAAATTGCGCAGCCATTCGTTGAAGGCCTAGTTACGGAAATGACCAATTCCAAGTAATGTATTACCTCTTGTCATTTTTTTATTGGAAAAATCAGTCCTGAGGGGTTTGGATATCCAAATTGCAAAGCAATTAGGTGATCGAATTTGGAGTATATTACTTAGCTTTCGGGGTAACTGTGCTTTACTTTATTTTATTGTTGCCAAGAAAATGAATGTCTTCAATACTGAAATCTTCTATCTTAATTATGGTTTCCAATTAAAGATTTTTCCGTTACAATTTATATTTAATTAAGTTTGATCAAAAAGATTCGGAATCCAATTTTCTGCAATATTGTAGTGTCTAACAAAGTTCTTCAAAGCATGATGCCTTGAGATTTGGTTTGCTTATCTCTAATGAAATATTTTCCTTTCAATTTATCCTACGATTTTTAGTTTTCTTGTTTTTATTTTGATTTTTTATTCTTTTAGCTTGTGTTACAAGAGGATATTTTGAACATACGATTACTTTTGGTTCTATTTTTCTCTTGTTTGTTTTTCATGTTCTTGATTTTCTAATGAAGTTGTTTTCCTTTCTTTTGTTTATTAATTAATTCAATAAATTAGGAACATATTTGTTTCACCAAATTCGATTAACTGTTTTCTGAAATAAGCTGAGCTCTTGGTTCCACTTTTATTTAAATTATTGACATGCCATATAACTCAAAGTTGTATTTGTTATATATACTATCTTTTCATTACCGCAATAACCAGTCTTGAAAGGTCTAAATATTCAAATTGCAAAGTCATTGGTTGAAGGCAGTCTAATTACAAAAATGATCAATTCCAAGTAATGTATTGCATGGTATGTTTTCAGAGTTGTATTTGTTAAATCTTGTCATTTCTTTATTGGTTTATCCGGTCCTAAGAGGTCTAAATTTCCAAATTGTGAAATTATTAGGTGAAGGGATATTGATTTTGGAGTATACTTCTCCGCATTGGGGGACAACTGTGCTTTACTTTCTTTTACCGTTGCCAAGAATATTAATGTCTACAACACCGAGGTCCTCTTTCTTCATCACGGTTTCCATTTAAAGTTTTTTCCCTTAAAATTTATTTATATTTAATTAATTTTCATTTAAAAGATGATGAATCCACTTTTCTGCAGTCTTGTAGTGTCAAACAAAATTCTTCAAAGCATGATACCTTGAGATTTGGTTTGTTTATCTCTAAAGAAATATTTTTCCTTTCAATTTTTACCCAGATTTTCAGTGGTTTCTTTTTTTATTTTTTTGCTTGTGTTGTAGGAGGATTTTTTTAACACACGATTTCTTCTTGATCTATCTCTCTCTTGTTTGTTTTTCCTGTTCTTAATTTCTTAATTTCCTTTCTTCTGTTCTTAATTAATTAATTACATAAATTAGAAACACATTTGTCTTATCAAAATCCATTAACTATTTTCTGAAATAACCGGTAAGCCGAGCTTTTGGTTTCACTTTGTTTGAATCATTGACATGCCAAATAACTCAAAGTCGTATTTGTTATATGCTGTCATTTTGTTACTGAAATAACCAGTCTCGCGAGGTCTAAATATCCAAATTGTCCAACCATTAGTTGAAGGTAGTCTAGTTACGAAGATGGCCAATTTCAAGTAATGTATTGAAAGGTAGTCTAAATATCCAGATTGTACGGTATGTTTACTAAGTTGTATTTTTTAAATTTCATCATTTCTTTATTGGAATAATCCAAATTGCGAAGCTATTAGGTGATGGGATATCGATTTTGGAGTATATTTCTTAGCTTTGGGGACAACTATACTTTACTTCCTTTTATTGATGCCAAGAATATGAATATTTTCAACACTGAAATCCTCTTTCTTTGTCACGGATTCCATTTAAAGATTTTTCTGTACAATTTATATTTAATTAATTTTGATTAAAAAGATTATGCATTCATTTTTCTACCGACTTGTAGTGTCTACAAAGTTCTTTAAAACATGATGCCTTGAGATTCAGTTTGTTTATCTCTAATGAAATATTTTCCTTTCAATTTTTATTTAGAGTTTTAGTGATTTCTTGTTTTTTATATTTTTTTTGCTTGTGTAGTACGAGGATTTTTTTGAACACGTGATTCCTACTTGTTTTATCTTCCTCTTGTTTGTTTCATGTTATTGGTTTCTTAATGAAGTCGTTTTCCTTTCTTTTGTTCTTCATTAATTAGTTCAATAAATTAGAAACACATTTGTCTTACCAAATTCCATAAACTATTTTCTGAAATAACTGGTAGCCGAGCTTTTGGTTCCTCTTTGTTTCAATTATTGTCATGCCAAATAACTCATAGTCGAATTTGTTATAAGCTGTCAATTCGTTTATGGAATAACCAGCCTTGAAAGGTGCATATATTCAAATTGCACATCCATTAGTTGAAGAAACGGAAATGACCAATTCCAAGTAATGTATTGCATGGTATGTTTTCAATATTGTATTCGTTAAATCTTGTCATTTCTTTTTCGGAATAACTAGTTCTGAGAGGTCTAAATATCCAAATTGGGAAGCTATTAAGAGAAAGGGATATCACGGTTTCTTTTACTGTTTGCCAAGAATATGATTGAAGTTCATCACGGTTTACATTTAATGTTTTTTCTATTACAATTGATATTCAATTTATTTTAATCAACGAGATTCTGAATTCATTTTTCTGCATTCTTGTCGTGTTTAACACAGTTCTTCAAAGCATGATGTCTCGAGATTTGGTTTGCTAATCTTTAATGAAATATTTTTCCGTCAATTTTTGCTCAGATTTTCAGTGGTTTCTTGTTTTTTTTTTTTTGCTTGTGTTACAGGAGGATCTTTTTGAACATGCGATTCCTTTTGGTTCTATCTTTCTCTTGTTTGTTTTTCATGTTCTTGATTTCCTAATGAAGTTGTTTTCCTTTCTTGGGCTGTTAATTAATTAATTCAATAAATTTGAAACACATTTGTTTTACCAAATTCCATTAACTATTTTTTGAAATAACTGGTACGCTGAGCTCTTGGTTCCACTTTATTTGAATTATTGACATGCCGAATAACTCATAGTCGAATTTGTTATATGTTGTCATTTCGTTACTGGAATATCCAGTCTTGAGAGGTCTATATATTCAAATTGCGCAGCAATTAGTTGAAGGCAGTCTAGTAACGGAAATGACCAATTTCAAGTAATGTATTTCCTAGTATGTTTTTAAATTTGTATTTGTTAAATCTTGTCATTTCTTTATTGGAATAACTAGTTCTGAAATGTCTAAATATCCAAATTGGGAAGCTGCTATTAGGTGAAGGGATATCGATTTTGGAGTATATTTCTTAGCTTTGGGGACTTCTGTACTTTACTTTCATTTACTGTTGTCAAGAATATGAATGTCTTCTATCCTGTTTCTTCATCACAGTTTCCATTTAAGGTTTTTTCCCTTAAAGTTGATATTTAATTATTTTTGATCAAAAAGATTATAAACCCTTTTTTCTACAGTCTTGTAGTGTCTAACATGTTCTTCAAAGCATGATGCTTGAGATTTGGTTTGCTTATCTCCAATGAAATATTTTCCTTTCAATTTTTACTCAGATTTTCAGTGGTGTCTTGTTTTTTATTTTTTATTTTGCTTGTGTTGCAAGAGGATTTTTTTGAATAAGTGATTCCTTCTTATTCTATCTTCCTCTTGTTTGTTTTTCATGTTCTTGATTTCCTAATGAAGATAGAATCAAGTGTAGCTACAAAACATCCTTGACCATAAATCTTTTGTGGGAACAAGTGAACATGTGTTCGTTATGGTCTGCTGGAATAATTAAGATTTGATGATGCCTGTGCATGCATATTATGAGATCTTTTTCTACGGATAGAGGTGGGAATAGGCTGGGCCGAGCTAGACTTTGCTAGGCCTGAGCCTGGTCTGTCAAAAAAGTCATGGCCTGTGGCCTGTCATAGGCTTACTTTTTAGGTCTGAGTCTGGCATTGATAGAAGTCTGGTATGGCCTGTTAGCCTACTTAAAAGTCAATTTCATTTTAATATTTTTGAATAAGTAATCAAACATATCTTTAAATAGATTAACGAGTTAATATGTCAATGAAATTAAGTTCTATTTTGATATTTAACATCACATTTTAAAGAATATGACTTTATATACATTATACTTAAATTATATTTTATAACAATACTTTTAAATATGTCAAAAACTAAATGAGATTAATATGCGTAAATTACTAAAAGTTGAATATATAATAAAAAGATCAAAATTTAATATAATAATTATAGTAGTAAAAAAATATTATATGTATTTATTTAAATAGGCCTAAAAGGCTTATTTTGTGGGCTGTAGCCTGGTCTCTTTAACTAAATAGGCTTTTTTAGAAGCCTTGGCCTTATCTGTTTAAAAAAAAGTCTGGCCTGACATGGGTCTGACGTAGGCTAGGCCGTAGGCCCCTGTTAGTCGGTCTGACCTATTCCTATCCTTACCTATGGAATAAGATGGCATATTAATTTACACAGTTGTATTGTACGATGACATTTCATTGAGGATATCAATAAATAAAGTTGTGGTGCCTAGTGCTATGTAGAAGGTGTTTGTTTCAAATATCAAAGTAGCCTGATCTGGAGTTCTTGGACATGTGAGCTTTGTGATACTTCATTCATGATGCTCTGGATAAACCTTGGTATTACTTTCTCAGGCATTTATTGAGTTATGAACCTCTTTCATGCAGAGTTGAAACAACAAAGTTCTATGTAGTATCAAGCCTCAATTTAATTTGGTGATTCTCCTGAATTTTAAGTTACTTTTAGTTCATTTTCCGATGATTCTTTTCGTATATTCTTTATGATTTCTGCTTTAAAAAATTCACTGAATCACTTGGGTATACTACAAGTGATATAATTCTATGAATGTGCAGTATTGGTTACTTGACAGGAACAATTTGGAACAGCAAGGTGGGTTCTCTTTGTTCCATTGATCTGCCAATCTTTTTGTCACAGTTTTGTTTACGGCAGTCATTGAATTTGGATTCTTGTATCCAGAATCTAAATAGTAGTGTTTTTCATTTTTGTGTACTAAATTTAAGAAAATATATGGTAGGGTTAGGACAGTTATTGTATGAGGTCTAGTCAAGACAGTCTCCTGTAAGAATAGGGAGCCTATAATTATGTAGATGGGAACTTGGCTCAAAATGTGAATTAATACTTCTGGTGGGTGTGAAGATTATTTCTATTATTGAAACTTTTAAATATGATATATATATGCCATGATCGGATGTTATTAATTGTTCTATTAGATTTTGAATATATTCTGGTAATTGAGCAGAGACATAGCGAGACCCTCTATCAGGCGTAGCATTGAAATTCAGATATTGACGTGATTTTCTTCGATGATTTCTTAGATGTATAGATTTATACTGCGATCATTGAAAATATATCTATTACTATGCTTTGTCTCTTTCGTAGTTTCTTAGATTAATGTTTGAGACTCTACTGACCAGACTACTACGTGCCTCGGTGAGTAGGGACATTTTTAGGCGGAAGTTTAATGAGTGTGCAATGAGTTGGGATGGGACATTTGTATCCTATGCGAGCCATCATCCCCTTGTATTTTCCATAGGATTTGGTGATTTCTTTTGGATTTTGAGTTCTTTATGTCAATGGCAAATTGCAAATATGATAAATCAAATGCGTGATTTTAAAAATAGTTATAATAAAAGTTTGACATTATTAATGATGTTGTTTGTGTAAACAAATTACTTTTATATTGAAATATTTTATTGATTATATACAATTTGATATTAAACCTGTAAACCTGTTTTTGAATATATATGGTAAATTTTGTGATTAAGTTTTTTATAGTGCTTGCATATTTTTAGCTACGGTAGTTGATGTCGTAGGTATTGGTGTTATTTACCTACAAATGTGTGGAAAAAACTGTAGCTAAAGGATCTAAAGAAAATATCCACTTCTGCAAATTTGAGCACGCTAAACATCCCTCTTCATTTCTTTTTTGACTTCATTTTTCCCCCAAAAAAATCTCTTTGCTTTTCATTTTTAGCCAAATATTACATTTGTTTTTCATTTCTTTTCAAACCCTAACATCATCAAAATCTCTTCTCCTTCTACCATTGTTTCACACCTACGATAGAACCCTATGCTAATCCCAATCAAACCCTAATCGAGCAATAGAACCCTAGCCATGTCGATTAGAAAATCACAGTGAGGTTGCATGTGCTGGTATGAGCAGTGGAGCTCGCGAAGCTGCAGTTGATTCGTGGATGGTCAATTGCGGATCTGGAGTGAACTTCGCGAGTGTGTTCATGAAAAGAGCGGATAGGGTTTGAAGTGGGTGGAAGAGCGAGGTCGTAGAGTTTAACGGAGCCATTGGCGACGCCGGCGACTACGATGGAATCGAGACCAGGTGACATATGCGGCGATCTCGGTGTCTGGAACGGCATGTCTGGTCTTGGATTACTTGTTTCCTCTTTTCAAATATTCTTACACTAAACTAGTTTGTTAACATGATACAAATCTTTGTAAATACAAAATAGCAGAACCAATGTGTTTCTATAGACTGGAATTATTATATATATTTTTTGAAAGGCAAATATATATAACAGTAATAGAAGCATGAGGATTACTGATTTACAAAACACAGTAGATAGTAAAACAACAATATTGATATGGTGTTCAGTGGAAAAATAGTGAAAAAATAGCTAATTGGGTTAACATATTTATTTACCCTGTGACTCTGTGAATATAACTGTTATGGTTTTTTTTTTATGATATTCAGAAGTTGGAGTGGAAGTTGCATCGTCTTGAATGTGAAGTCTTCTTAAGGTTAGACTACGACAAGAGAAAATCTGTCACACCACCATCCATACAGCTGATGCTCAAACTTGAGTTGAGTTTTATGTAAAGGTAGTTGAGTTTTATGTAATGCATATTGGTGCTATTTAAGTTAGAACTACGACAAGAGAAAATCTTTCACACCATCTATACGGCTGATGCTCAAACTTTATCTTCGAAGGAGGTTGCAAGATGAGAAGGTAAATGCAAAGATAGTTGAGTTTTGTGTAATGCATATTGGTGCTATTTAAGTTAGAATTGTTTTTCACATTGTAAATTTTACTTCCTTTTCTGGTAGTATGACTATGAATATGCCTATAAAGTCGATGCAAACATCTATGAATGTAATGCTACAATAATGCAGATCTTGTCATTTTTTTAGTCAAGTGACAAACTTCATCAATATTTAGAAGTGGGAAGGAATCGTAAATATTAACACTAAAAATCAATATTTGCATTCATTTGGCTTCATAATATCCGTTAGAGATCTTTAATCTTTTCATGACTATTGTTGTATTCTTTTTGGCACTCCTTGTGTATACAAGAACCTCAGTATATTAATAAATTTAGTAGGTAGGAGAGTATTCTTGTAATAGAAACAACAACTTCAAAATTACTTAAACAGTAAATTTTACTTAAACAGTAGATTCAAGAAAAACAGATCAAGTCTCAAATCGCCACTCCTACTTCACATACCATTGTAAGTGATGTTGCGTTATCTCATTGCATTAGATGTTTGATTGTTGAGATTAGGTTATTTTATTTTCATTGGAAATGACAATGTGACGCAGGGTCTGCTGCTGGACCAAGTTCTGGTTTGCCACTAGCTTCTCCAAATGGTGATGGACAGTCAGGTATCCTGGTTATTTTAACTTCACATACCTGATCTATAGTTTAACTATTTTGATTGAGGTGTTTACAGACAGATTGTTAGAGTATATTTTCATTTTAGAAAATTTCAATCAGAATTTTCTTTCTCTCCATCTTCGTCTCAAATTTGGCTTACGAAGTTTACTTTCTTTGTTTCTGGCTCTCCAAATATGTTTGGATGGAATATTACCAGGGTACCATTTGCATTGAGGATATGGATCAGGTGCAAATAGTTGGCTTGTTAATTGAGATGTATCAATTCATCTTTCTAATTCTTTTTTGCTTCCTTTTATTTTTACATCTGAAAATTATGGCTAACCACGTCCAAATATTTGTGGTTAATGAAGTTACATTGTTGGTTAATGAATTTTGCGTCAACAACTTAAAAAATTGTTGTGAAATTCATCTAAATTTTGTTGTCAAATATATTTTCTTAAAAAATTATAGTATATTAAGAGAAAATAGTATGTTAGGGAGGAGGATGGTGTAACAATGTTAGAACATGCGTTTAGCGCAAGAAAACACGGCGTGGATCATCATCATTCATGGAAAAGGAGATACCATTCACGGGAATACTGAGCAATAGAGCTAAAGAAAATCCAGGTTTTCATTCAATTCATTTGTTCATATACATATTCTGTTTATTTTCTAAAAAAAATTGTTATTGGACTTGGCTATTCAGCTCTTGTTATTGTTTCTCGTGTTTGCAGATTTTTTCAATTGGAATAGAGTAAAGCTTCGTTATTGTGAAGGTGGCTCATTTACTGGGGATGGTGAAGATCATGTACAGTTTTATATCTTATCTTGAAACGTTATTTAATTACAGATTTAGTATATCTTATTCAATTTGAGCAATATCTTATTTTCCTTTTGTTTAACTTTATACTTTGTCTTCATGAACTTTGCCAACTCCTTCATGATTTTATCAATTTCGCATCCTTTATTGGCGCGGATTCGTTTTTGTAATACCCCTCTTCTCCACACTTAGTGTGTGCGAGTTTCACGTTAGACTTTTTGAAGAAAAAGATTAGCTTTAGAAACACAATTTTATAACAGAAAACTGAATGAGTGAGTAACACTGTTGAGATACATGACTTGAATTTACTTTCATATTCATTTGATGGAATGAGAGTTTACTGTTTTACCTGCATATGTTGTCTGGTGAGATAGATTGCATAATTTCAATTCAGAGGACAACGTATTTGGGCAGCTGCAATGGAAGATTTGATATCAAAGGGAATGCATTTTTCTAACCAGGTTATGCTTATAGACACATTCATGTACATCAATTTAGGAAAATCAGTTTCATTTGAAAGAATACGCAGAAAATTTATCTCTTGATATTGCTTGCTAAGGTCAGGAGCTACCGTGCAACACAAGAGTACCCCGACTGTCGCGTATATGTGTCTCGGGTTGAGTTGAGGGGATCTATGAGGACTTGGCCATTCATGAATTGTCCGTCCACTCCTATAGTGGCATATTATCAGGCCTCTAATCAAGTACTTTAGAGTAGAATGGTACCAAATGATGAAGAAGTATAGAGTATAAGACATGCATAACATTTCATCCTTGTGAATGTTTTATTGTGATTGATTTGGATTAACCTTTGATATTATGTTCTTGAATATTTCTCATGCTTGTCCAATTTGATTACTTGCGTGTTCTCCTTGCTTATCTTATATTGTTATATGATTTTGAAACTCACCCTTCGTTGTTTGTGTTTGGCGTTTGCGATGGACGTAGACGAGCTGCAAGTGATGACTAGTACCCTCAAAGTTTTGAAAGTCGTCTTATCTTGAAGACTTTTATTATATGTCTTTTGTTAGCATCATTTTTGAACGTCTTTTTATTTTGGGAATTCCCGCTCTGATAGTGACATCGGGATGAGACTATATTTGCTTTTATTACTAAACTTACTTACATGTATTTCAAAAGAACTTTGTTGTCTAATATTATGACTTCGAGTTATTAAATTTGATGGATATTTTTGGATTAATGTGATGTGTTAAGTGATTAGGTGATACTCATTACCTTGTAAATATGTTTGAAAATCTATATATATTTTTTTCTTGAACAATTTCATTACTCAATGTCAAACTTCAAAAATATTAATTTGGGGTTTAGGGTGTCATATTAGTGGAATTGACAAATCATCCACATGTATCTAGAGAGGCTGATACAATGAATCTTACTGTTCCTGACGTGATTTATGTTGATCGTCATGGTCAAATTGTCCTTTCACCTATTGATCACGGGTAATTACTTAATTAATTACTTTTAGTTATTCTCATAATTTTGTTTATATTATTTAATTAATTTATCATAATACTTTATTCTTACATGTTTATTCCTTCGTTAGAATCTACACCTGTTATCACCAACTATATGGAAACAAAGTATAAAAAAAGTTATAAAATGTGGGGTGAAATAAGAAAGAATGAAGATCAAAATGATCTACATCTATTTTTTTGATGCTTTTAAAGTAAGTAATATTGTTTGAAATATTTAAATTTTTTATTTTTCTTTAAAGTGTATTTTAAATATTATTTTAATAAAAAAAATTTCTTATAGAATCTGTGTACGTGGAAGGTCGAGCATGAGCTACATGTGATGGATGTTTTTAATAAAAGATGTGTTTCTCGTCTCTCTAATTTGCAATTAGATATGCGCAACAACATGGAATGTCCCAAATGGGTTGGAGAGTCTATTTGAAAAATGTTGGGCGAGCATTGACAATCAGATAAGCGTAAAAAATATATGAGAAAACAAAAAAAATAGAGCATCAGATAGAGACAAAAACACTCACACAGGAACATTATTTTTCAAGGAACTAAATGACGAGTGGTATAATTATTTTATTTTTTTAATTATTTATTTTTCTTTGTCTCATATTAGTTTAGGAGAATGAGCTCGAAAAATCAATACAAAATTACAAGGTGTTCATTGTAACCCATAAAAAAAAGGGTGCACAAGATTTTATTTTTGATTGTGCTAAGAATGTTGATGTGAGTATTGTTTTTCAAATTTGATTTATATATGTAATTATTTTTGGTTATTATAATATTATCTTTAATTAATTTGTTTAATTTTGAATTGTTTTTTTTATTTATACAACAATCTTATAACCAAGCTATTGATGAAGTTCGTGTAAGTCATACAAATCTTCCTCCTCAAAGTCAACCTGATCCAGATAAGATGAGAGCTATTGAGCGCACCAAGTGGGTTGAGGTAACTGGAGGGAAGAATAGAGGTCGAGTGTACAGTATTTGGGTCCTATTTGGTACATTGAAAAAAGGACCATCAGGATTGTATGTCAAGACGTCTTCATCTAGCTACAACAATACTGATCGATCAAACCATGATGCAATTTAGGCTAAAATTGATACGACTAAATAAGAGATGATGCAAAAACATCTGGAAAGTCCACGATTGATGTGGCAGGAACATGAAGAATTGATGCAAATAGCTATTTAGACTATTATGAAGATGTCGCGATAGTTTGAAAATAGATTAAAGGAAGAGATATGTAATACCCAACAAATGTAAAATCGAACTTTCTATTCTTCTCAATATAATTATCAGCAAAGTAAATGTCGCCACCTCAATATAATTATCAACAATATATCCAACCACTGCAGCCTCCTCATTCGCTGCGTCCTCGTTTCAATATCCTTCTTCCCAATATCAACAAGGAGGATTATCGATTGGATGTGGCAACGTCGTCGAATAATAATTATAATCGACCTAATTATATTTATCTTTATTTTCAAATTTATTTTTGTTTCATTAATCATTTTAAAAAATTTAATTCAAATTAAAATATATTAAATCTACTCTTAAGTTATTTAAATTTAAATAATATTTTAAATGATTTAAATAATTAAATAAAAGTTTAATTTTAATGGAAATGAAAATTTATTCAATTTTATATAAATTTATTTAATTATAATGAAGTAATTAAATTTAAATTAAATAATAATTAATTTTAATAAATATAATTATATAATTGATAAATTTAATATAAAATAAAATAATTTATATATTTTTTAGGTTAAATACCACATGTGGTCCCTTAACTTAATTTCAGTTAACGATTTAGTTCTTTATCTTTTTTTTTTTTTTTTTTTTTTTTTTTTTTTTTTTTT